>CM056741.1:17588683-18096683 GCA_029851415.1 Eretmocerus hayati
TATATGGGGTTAAACAATTCATAGCATACAAATCAGTGATTTTGTCGTAAAAGTAAATTTATCACGAAAACTTGAGAGAGCGAGTGAGTTGAGCTAGGTCATCTTTCAGTTGTCTGAATTTGAATTCAATGATTCATTCCATTGTTTACATCCTCGGTTTGCTCGAGATTCTTTTCTTTCATGAGCATTCATATGTGGTACTAGTCGGCCCTTATCGACGAATACTTGGCTACAGATATCGCAAGAATAAGTCTTATTGGTGTGATTTCTCATGTGTCTTTTCAAAAGTTTTTCACTTCGAAAGAATTTCTTACAAACTTTGCAACTGGTAGACTCGTAGCGCGTGTGCAATTTCATGTGCGTATTAAAATTTGGACGGCAGTAGCGAATCTCACCACAAATATTGCATTCAAACTGCGATGGTTCCGGATTTATGTGCGTTTTTTCATGTCGTTCCTGGTCACCTTTGTGGATAAATCTCTTCCCACAATCCCTACAGGAAAAACGCTTCAAACCCATGTGCAACAGCACATGAGGAACGAGCTGTTGTTTAACTCTAAATTTCTTGCCACAGTCTGCACATTCAAATGGAAATTCATCCTCGTGTATCAGCATGTGTTTATTCAATGTCCTTTTTTCTGTGAAGCGCCGGCCACAGGCTTTACAAGAGTGAGCTCTATCATTCAAGTCTTTGTGCGTGTCCATGTGCTTTCTCAAGTATTCTCTCTGGAGGAAGCTTTTCCCACAAATTTCGCATTTGAAAGATTTCTCTCCCGTGTGAGTTCTCATGTGAAAATCTAATTTGCCTTTGAAAACGAAACGCTTATCGCATAATTTACAGCGATATTGTTCATTGCCACTATGAGTCACCATATGCGCTGTGTAAGCATTTTTTCGGCTGAAGCCCTTGCCACAGATTTTACAGGGGAAGAGTTTTTTGCCCGTGTGCGCAGCCATGTGGGCATCCAGACTGTCCTTGCATACGAAATTTTTCTTACAGATATCGCAAGACAGTGGATCACCTCTCTGGTGTATCCTCATGTGCAGCATCAAAGTGGATTTTCTCATGAAGCTTTTTTCACAGACCCCGCAAGGGTAAAGTCTCTCGCCGGTATGAGTCAACATATGATCTTTCAAGACACACATAAAAGTGAATTTTTTATCGCAATGCTGACAAGATAAGCGTTTAGCGCCGTCATGTATTACCTTCAAATGCCTCTCCAAATCGGTTTTAAGACAGAAATTTTCACCACATACTTCACATGAAAAATTATTGGTTCCATGCTCGGTCATATGCTTAGTTAAATCATGTTTGATTTTAAAATTTTTGCCGCAGATCTCGCATACATGAGGTCTTACACTTGTGTGTTTTGTTGTGTGCAACTTCAAGGCGCTTTTCTGGGCAAACTTCATGCCACAACTAACACATGAAAACGGCTTCTCGCCGGTATGAACCTTCATATGCGATGTCAGTTGGCTTCTCTGGACGAATCTTTTGCCACAGACTTGGCAGGAAAAGAGACCTTTCCCAGTATGGAGCCTTGTATGCATTTCTAGACCTGGTTTAGTCCAAAAGCCCTTATGACATACATCACATTTGAATGGCTTCTTGGTTTCATGTCCCGTAATGTGGCTGCGAAGATGAACTTTCCCACTGAAAGTTTTGCCGCAAATGTCACACGTAAAACGGCGCTGACCGAGATGCATTTTCCTGTGATTGTCGTATTCATCTTTCCTTCCAAAACTACTTTTACAGATTCTGCAGGTATAGAGCTTCTGGCCAATGTGCTCTTTCATGTGCGAGATCAAGTATCCCTGAACTCTGTACGCTTTGTTGCAAAATTTGCATGCAAATGGTCTTCCACTCGTGTGCACTTTAGTGTGATCAGTCAGTTTTTCCTCTGTGATACACTTCTTACCACAAACATCACAAGAATAAACCTCGTTGTTTTTGTGCATCAACATATGATTCTTCAAATTTGTTCTTATCTTGAATTTGACACCACAAAGTTTGCACGAGAGAGGCTTCCCATTCATGTGCGTCTGCATGTGCTTGACGATTACACTCTTGTAAAAAAAGCTCTTATTGCAAATATCGCAATCAAAACGTGGTGATATTTTTGAGTGTAATTGCATGTGCTTCTTTAACGTATCTTTCGTAAGAAAGTTCAAGCCACACACGTCACAAAAGAAAATATTCTCGGTTGTGTGCGTTCTCATGTGCATCTTGAAACGATACTGGTTTGTATATTCCCCACCACATGTAGAACACTTGTACGGATCTCTGGCTGCATGTTTCCTCACGTGATCCCGGTAGCGATGTTTACTATCGAATTTCATCTTGCAAATGTGGCAGTTATAAAAGTCAATGAAATCGTAAGGTTTCAACCCTTGTTGGTCATCTATAAAGAGAAAAAAGTCAGCATTTTTAGTTGTATTGCATCGAGACATCATAAAATCCATACCAATACCGAGCATGCTATATTTTTGAGAAATAATTCAATGATTCATTTATTTTTTATTCGGATGTACGAAGCTAAGAAACGGTGTACAGTCCAATCAACATTAGGTAAATAAAATCCTGTGACGATTATGTAAGCTCCAAAAGATTCTTATGGCCCTGATGAGACACAATTAGACTCGAATGGCAAAACAACATTCTCTTAATTAATCCCAAAAGATAGTAGAACCTAAATCAAGTACTCTAAATTTTCGAGTATTTTTTCACGAAAAAATTCGATGTACAGTACCGGTCAAAAGTTTTAGCTCGCCCAAAAATTTTTTTTTTTAATCTTGTAAGTTGAACTACTCGGCTCTATTTGACCGTGGAGGACTCTTCTGGAGCTCATTTTGAAGGGCTTTTCACGTACTCTGAGATGGCATTATCAATTTTCATCCACAAAGATTGAGATCTTTACAATTTGAGCGTTGATAAGTGTCAATTTCGACGATTTGTGAGAGAATCTTTTGGCTCATGCCAATTTGAGCCACATGAATGTTTCAATATGGGAGTCAAAAGATACAAGAGTACAAGTCTAGAGCTTCAAAATTCGTTTTTGAACGTCGCTCTACGCCACTTCCGGTCCGAGCTACGACATTTTCTCTGAGGGAAGATTTTTCGCAAAAACTAGCACCTGTATTCAAAAATGACGAGGGAATGCACTTTTTGGGGCATATTTCAAAAGTTCCTCGTTTTCTTGATCAATATATAGATGATATATAACAAAAATGATGATTATACTTCATAAAAATGCATCTTTGTATCTCTCTCGAATTGGAATGCTATTTTTTGCGAGAAATCTCCCCTCAGAGAAAATGTTATAGCTCGGATTAGCAGTGGCGTATAGAGACATTCTAAAATAGATTTTGAAGCTCTAAACTTGTACTTTTGTATCTCACAACTCCCATATTGAAACATTGATGTGGCTCAAAATGGCAAGAGCCAAAAGATTCTCTCAAGAATCGTCAAAATTGACACTTCTCCAAGCTCAAATTGTAAAGATCTCGATCCGTGTGGATGAAAATGAATAATGCCATTTTAGAGTACGTGAAATAACCTTCAAAATGAGCTCTAGAAGAGTCCTCCACGGTCAAATAGAGCCGAGTAGTTCAACTCACAAAATTAAGAAAAAAAAATTTGGGGTGAGCTGAAACTTTTGACCGGTAGTATAATGAACTTGTTAACAAGTTAACAGGAACTCCCGGTACGGATTTGACATTGGAATTACAGACTTTGATTCTTATTTTGAGGTATGATTAGTGGTCAAACTTTCAACCGATTACTTCAAATTCCTTACATCAACAATCAGCAATCATTACAGTGAGATCATGGAAGGATAAAGTAGCGCATTACCATTAACAAATCCGGGCACGACCGCTTTCATTTGAAGTGGTTGAGAAAACTCTGAAAACGAATCTCCTTCTATTGATTCACCCAGCTTCATTTTATGATCCAGTTTTAGATTTTCTGCAACGGCGATAAATTCAAAATTTGATGACTTATCCTTGATTATATATGCCTGGTTAGACTCTGCAAAATTCGCCTCTGCATTATCATCATCACGATTTTGAGACAATCCTGAAAGAAAAAGTAGAAGATCGTTTAGATCAGCACCAACTTTAGGACTGATTTTATAAAAGGAACCGAACTGCAATCATTTCATGCCGAGACAGAATTTTGAACCAATCACAGGACTTAGAATCATTATTTGAGTGAATTAAAATAATTAAAAGCCCAGCCAAAATTTGTCCGTCAGCATCTCGCGTCTCGGGTTGCCTATCGACAGGGGGTGAAGGGCGATGGGTGGCCGTATGGGTCATGGGTGGGTGGGTTGGTGGGTGAGTGGTCAGGTGGGTTGGTTGGTGGATGGATGGAGTGGAAATCACCAAAGTTCGAGTGATACGTTTCACTGAATTTCAGTGGAAATTTCACTATAAATTTAGTGAGAATTTCACTAAAAATTCAGTGGGAGTTTCATTAAAAAATCAGTAAAAATTTCACCAAAAAATCAGTGAAAATTTCACTGAAAAAATCAGTGGAAATTTGACTAAAATTTCAGTGAAAATTTCACTAAAAAAATCGGTGAAAATTTCACTAAAAAATCAGTGAAAATTTCACTGAAAAATCAGTGAAATTTTCACTAAAGAATCAGTGAGTATTCCACTGAATTATCAGTGAAAATTTCACTAAAAAATCAGTAAAAACTCCACAAAAATCAGTGAAAATCTCACTAAAATCCCAGTGGAAATTCCACTAATATTTTAGTGAAAATCGCTTGAATTTCAGTGGAAGTTCTACTGAGATTCCAATGAAAATCGTTGAAAATCGTTCAAGTTCCAGTGAAACTTTCACTGAAACTTCCGTGGAAATTTCTAGAGTTTCAGTAAAACTACATTTTCAGTGAAATTCCTGTGGAAATTTCTAGAGTTTCAGTGAAACTCTCACTGCAGTGGAAATTTCCAGAGTTTCAGTGGAACTTCCACTGAAATTTCAGTGAAAATCGCTCAAGTTTCTACCGTTTATTAGATTCGAATAGTTGTCTATTTCAGTATAATTGCATCATCGGATGTAAATAACTATTTCGAAATTAGTGTATTGATTGAGTCAAACGAGATGGGCAATAAGGGTATACATATTATTCATTGATGAAGAGAGAAATATCCTTCGTGATTAGTGTTTATACAAATCTTAAGTGGGACAGGATTCATAAGGCGAATAATCGTAGATTTCGCAATATCCTTCCAACAAACTAAATTAATTAAGCGAAATTTCCAGATTCTTACTGGAGATTCAGGAACCTCACTATGCGCAACATAACACCAACTCAATAGTTCTCAATCACAGTTACTAGGTTACATCAAGGAAATTATTTTTTCCGAATTCACTGTATTATGAAATCTCAACGTTACATTGTTGAACTACAGAAGCATTTCAGGGGCTTATACCATATCAGAGACACTTCTAAGCCGGACGAGCGTTAGCGAGGTAGGCAATAACGCTAGTCATAATTTTAACACGACGCAATGATTGGTTTCTCGTAAAGTTTACTGTGCTTGCTGTGACCTTGCTTTCTACGAAGCATTTGTATCTCACTAGATCGATAGTCCGCAACGAATCTCATCCAAAAGAATATGGGTGTTCAGTGCTCTCGAGGAAATAATTCAAAGTTAGCAATATCTATGACAATTAACCACTAGACTGACAGGATTTTCTCCAAGAAAAGACAGCCGTACCCAGGGGAATGTGTTGTTCCTTCCCCACTGAAAATGCGCGGTCGCCCGGGCGGGCGGCAAGACGGGTGCCCTGCCGCCGTGATATTTTTGTTGAAAAGTGCGCGCGGCAGGGCGGGCGCCAGGCCGGGCGACAGAAAGATTAATTCACCCAAAAAAAAATCTTTTTTTCTGGGACTTTCTTTTTCTCGCACAATTTTTTCCTTCAAAAGTCCATTCGAAGACGAATCACCTAGTTGCAGGATTCCGTGTGTAGAATTTGACTCTGAATGTTGCAGACAATGAGCAGGTCAAAGTCTCGCGGTGCTGAAAAATTCGCGCAGAAATATGTTTATCGGCAGAACAATATTCCTTCTAATTCCTTCCCTCCTCCAGTCATGATGATATTGATCATCATTCATTCATTTGGAGAATTCCCTCCGGCACGACCTGCCCCACCCCCCCCCCCCCAATTCATTTTTGAGCAAACAAATAGTGATACTTCCATTGGAGTTTCAAATATTTCTAGAAGATTCAACATAGATCTATCACTACAGATTTCAGAAATATTCATACTTAAACGGGATCAGGATTGTGGAAACAGTAGAGAGACTGCTCAATGGAGATTCATTCTCCTACGAGTCCATCACTCGTTTGATAAACATTGGTGGTAGAATTTTGTTTTTTGGGGTATTAGGAATCAATTACCGCCGTTACAGAGCCTTTTGAAGCGATTCGCTGACCCGGAGTCGAATTATCGAGAAGCATTTGAAAAATGTGTAAAATTCCAGGACAGAATGTCGACTGTGGAGACTTGATACTCGATTTGTACATAATATCACCGGTTTATAACCCAACTTTGAAGTTCGAGTGGTACGGAACCGAGAGTGAATGAATATCTCGGTAAACTACACGATTGAAATGTGCAACTTCAGTTTAGGACATGCCACGGTAAGGACATTTTGACCACTTTTGGTAAGCTCAGGTCCACATTAAACTTATATCCGCTCCTGGAACTATTGGGACATCTTTATTTTAATAGAATACACTAGATATCATTGTTAGACTCATCATATTTGGTCATTTAATATGAATGCGAGGTCAGGACATCAAATGCATAAGTTATCTCAGAATCACCCAAATACCATCCCCCGTTATTATGCCAAAAATGTTACTTTTTGAAGTAGTAAGAGAGAATTTGTCTCTTCGTGCACGTCATTGGTAAGTTGATGAACGAGAATGAGTGAGTCTTGGCAAGATTTTCATGGAAAGATAATCGGATATGTACACTCCCCAACGATCATCGTTGTGAACTGACCTGACTGTGATGGTCAGAGACCGTCCGAGATCTTCCTTCTCACTGGTACTTTTATTAGGTTATGGTACGAGTGCAAGTGAGACAAGAGATTTCGAACAGTTATTGACCGTCACCATTAGGTCAATTTAGATCGATGAGAAAGCGTACGTAAGCTCGAGATTTCCATTGAAACCTGAATCGTGTGAGACTCGGAAAGGAAAAGGAAATGTGAACCCTACCCAGTAATCATTGCAAAATTAGAATGGGTCCCGCAACTATCTTAATTAGGTGTCTATGTCGATGTCGGTCTATGTCGGTATTGTATGTCGGTCACTCAGCATATTTATTATCAATATTGTAACTCAATGTGTACCTTGGTTCAATTTACTGGGATTAATTTGGATGTTTTCTGTCGTACTTCCATATGTGTTCAATACTTCACTCTTCCTCTCTCGGACTGTATATTGACTGTCAACCATCGATTTCACCTCACATCGTACCAATATCACCTTCAACTCGCGCTTCAAGATATCTAAAAGAATATTATTTTGTTCAATTGGTAAAAAATTCTCAATAAAGTAATACATAATCGGATGTAGTCGGTTACAAGTCATATTCTGCGATACAAAGTGAAATTCATGACTCTGATAATAGAACTTTACGGAGTTCCAAAGAGTGTCTTCAAAGCTAACTTTCAGAGCTCATAACAGGATAAGATATTATCATCACCTTGATGCTGAGTTTTCACGGATCGGTTGTTTTCAATATCAGTTTGTTTAGTTGGTATGGTGAAAAAAGTTATGAGCTGTTGTTTTCCATGACTCCTTTTCAATTTTTTCTTTTCAACCTCTTTTGGATTCTCCATCACGACCTCGTGCTCAAGAGCTCACTGCTTGCTCAAAAACTGTGCATAAGCTGTAGATGTCTGATTTCTCAATACTCTCAGTCAGCTAGAATTCACGCCAGTGCCTGGAATTAATATTACGAGCTAATGTAATTCGTAAATAGAAATGAATAATAAAATCGCCTCAAACCCTGGTGGAAAAATCATGGGGTGTACGGCCGTAATGCAACCGTAGCCTATACTGGCGCAGCGGTCGTCGTACTACGGTTGGTGGCTACTGTCGAAATACTGAGAGTATTACGGACGTAATCTTGGCGTAGGTTACGCTCTCCGTATAGGCTACGCCACCGGGAATACGGCCATACCCACGCTCAAATTACTGGCTCGGAAATGATCCTTTCTAGTCGACTGCAATTCTCTAATGAATACTCCGATTCTTTTCGGATGGGTTCATGATGTTGACTGCGAAAATTTCTTGAATGCTTTAGTTCAATTGCGAATACTATACAGGCACTCCTGTTTTTACGCGGATTACTTTAACGTAGTTGTCCAGTAAAGATAAGAGATAACAGAATGCTTTGTAACTTGGCGAGCATTCATGAATATGTGTGTAAAATCTCATAAAGATTGATCGTTTCGTTTTGGAGCCCTAATAGCCTTGGAAAAACCGGGTGTTTTGGTCGCATTCAACATTACGCTCATGGAGGAGGGCACGTAAAATGGCACAGTTTTGGGTTTCACAGCCAATCTAGATAACAGAAAATGATGGGATTGCAGGAGGAAAAGTTCATACAAAGATGAATCTTTTGGTTAAGTTCGCTCAAGATTGATCGTTTAGTATTTCCGTGGCAGAAATCGAAAAATTGAAATTGCAGAACGGCCTACACGCAAATACGGCTCATTATACGCACATTATCAGCTTGTTGGAGAAGATTTTGATCACGAAAGTATACTAGTCCATTCTAGCTTGCTTTTTGATGGGCAGGACAGACTAATATGCCAAAATTATTATGAGTTTACGGATTTTGTTCACTAGACGGGCTAGATTTTATTTCTTGATTTTAATCGTCATAAGTCGAGACTCAGAGACATCATTTTGATTAACAAAATATCAGAGAATATCCATAGCCGAACTTGGGATACGAACTATAGGACAAAAACTCGAGATTTAGCGCACTTGTGTTTGAAGGATTTGAAAATAGACGAAATTACTCAAAATTTATTGTATGAAAATTATCTAGCGAAACTATCGTCTAGACCGAACATAGACAATCTCAATCGTAAGTTCAATCGTAACCACTCAATCCCATCATCATGACTTTATTATGACGATAGACTTGCGGTGGCAAGCCTTGACTACCAACAGAGGTCACTATGAACCCGGGAAACTTCGAATTACAAGCGTGGCGTACTCATGAAGGAGGCCTTGGGTGGACTCCACCCATGTGTGCCATCCGAGGGTTAAGAACCACTGCTTTCGTATTCAGGAGCTCAAAATATGTGGGAAATCATATTTTTTGGCACACTATAACGACGCGTCACCGAAGCAAAAGAAGCCATTTGCTTTTTGGAATTAAAAAAGATTCTGTCATGCAGGCGCCAATCTGGCTGCGGATTCGGTTCTTACGTAGAAATATACGTGAGAAAATCTTAATATCAATTATTCCAGACCAGACCCAAAATTTTGGTATGATTATCAGTTTTCGAATCCTGATCTATATCAAGCTGAGAGACTGAAATTCCCGACTACTATGTGGAACATTTATCCGAAACTCTTCTCGACTTTTTACCGATCATGACGGATTCTCGATGAAATACCGTCTTTCCCCGGTTTTTTCCCCTGTAGACACCCTGGATCGTTTGAAATCTTCGTCTCCTTTGCACTCGTACATCGTACCCGTGGACTGCAAGAAGTAGATGAACTATCTCGACGGCCACTGACTGTCACCCCTCTGCATTTCACCTTGTTCCCGAGTCTCCACCAGATTCCACTTACCCGGGTATTCAACTTCGCATTTCCAAATATTTCTAGGGGGTTTTGAGAACTATAGATAATCGCAAATCATAATAACGAAATGATGCTAGTATAAACAGGGCTACATCATCCACGACTCTGACTCGAATTGGATGCAGATAATGAGTTGGATAAAAGTGTCCAGTGAATTAATGCATACCTCTGATCAGATTTTCATAGCAGTATGTTTCTATGACATTGGCTTGGCTCTGTGCCATGTTTTGATCTTCATTTGAACTCATATCATGAAAAATCTTGCCAACTGGATTGATTGCATACAGGAACGTTTCAAACGTGAAGTATCAAACTCTGTTCTAAATAAGCCAACAACTATACTTGAAAGGTAAATCCTTTACATGTGATATTCTCGATCAGACAAGCTCAACTCCTATATGTTCGCTATATTACAACATGCGAAACATGTAAGGTGCTCTCATCACTTCTTGAACCTGTTGGAGATATAAGAAAATCACTTCGCTCACACCTATACCTGTTGTAAGTGAAGCAATTTGAGATTTTGTGGACCGGTGAGTTCATAATGATCTTTGAGTTGGTAACTAGGACCCTAAAACCCAATGAACTGCTCAAATCAAATCCAGTCAGATCCAATATTTGTCAAGAGAACATTGGTCATTCAGACAGAGAGATAGTGATCTTATCAATCAATACTACATTGAGGCTTAGGTATCTGAGTCAAAATCTTTCAAAAATTATTTTGTCAACTTTCAATCTCATGCACTGATAGTGCACTATGAGCTGGCAGATACGTTTGAACTGATCAACTGAGAAACACACCTAGAAATGTGAGGGCATGCAGTTTAATACAGCATTTAGAAAATGTTTAAGTTTCCAAGAATTCAATATGTAAGACATTCTAAAATGAGATGGTGGCCAACTAGACCTGGATTGGATCTGTGTGGAGAAAGCGTTTGGGATACAAATTCAAAGATTATCACATGATGAGGAAATTGTGCTCTCCGTGCTACAGTATAAGGAGGTATGTATATTCTTACTAAGATTCTACAAATATATGTACTATTACTTGATGATTGAAAGCATTCTGTACAGCAGTGAAATATTCCAGCTTCCTGAGATATACACCAGATTTGAAAGTTTAATTGGAAGCATTGTATGTGGCAAGGTTCTTATGGTGGATTAGTTCTTGGCAAGTTCGTAACACAAATATCATTACAGGTTCAAGCATCAGCATGAGATCGATTTTTGGGCATTTTACATATGAAAATGATTTGATAAAATCAAATCATTATATCATCCAATGGAAACATATAGAACTCACAGAAAATAGCCACTCTAGATTGAAACATGAATGAGTCCCATGGGTACATGTTGACAATTGGTATCTAAATGGCCATACAGTCATAATTAAGTCGATGGACATTCATTTGTAACATCCAATGGCATAAAGGAAACTTAGTCTCACTCTCAATGCATCTGAACATACCAGCTCATGACGACAAATCTGCATGCGGCGATGAGGTCAAAACTGACGATTGTGTCGTTTTGGATCTCCCTTTCCATCTCCATCGTCTGAATAATTATTCTAAATGCACATCTGATAGGTTTATCTCAATTTTTCCTCTTTAAATATGATCTTCTCTCCCCTTGACGTAAATGAAGAGAACCTGAGCGATTCGTCCTGTAGGAATTACTAATTACGCGATGCCTCTTGTTTTGATATGATTTGATAATGTCGGCGCCGCTCCGCAGCCCGCAGCTGTTGTTGGTTTAGGGTCCCTAGGAACCTTATGGTTCTGCGATCAGCGCCGCTTGCGGGTGGCGCCGCAAACAATCACCAGGAACTGATGTTCAGTAAACTGATGAAGGTGATCACAATTCACAAGTTTAGGAGAAAAAAAATTTTCGACGACATATGGTGGAGAGTTCTAATTTCGATTTGCCACCCAATTCCGGGAATCAACTGAGTACGCGAGTTAGTACTCCACGAGTTAGTACCCCATTCAATTCTATTCTATATTTTATTTCTTTTTCTTCACCTTTATTGATAATTCAGAGGCATTACTACGAAAAATTTTGACCGAATGAAACGATTCTCGGAACAGATGAAAACGTTCAATCCCATCATAAAATCGCTTAAATTATTTTTGAGCGAAGAAACGTTGCGATATTTCCTCTCAAGAATCAATCTCTAGGGTTTTCAACCATTTAATCGAATTCAATTGTCCGAATCAGTCTGAACATTGTGGTTACAAATATTGATATCTCATTATTGAAGTACGTCGGATTGATCAAGATATTCATAAAATTACGTTACCGTGAACATATAATAAAAATCGTAATGATGAAAAATCATGAAGAACAAACATTTGTATGGAAAATTACATGACCCCCATCCAACAGGTGGGTCCCCCCCCCCCCCCCCATCAGAGCGCACAAGGACGAAATGGCGATTTTCTTCGTGGCACCAGAAAACCTCGTGGTACGACGTGGTATTATCGTGGCACCAGAGAATATATTTTAAAATCGCTACCAGAAACACACAAGCACACTTACAACGGTGATCTTACATCGCCAAAGTGAGCTGGCTAGTTCTTACAATCTAGATGGAATCTGTCTGAGGCTCAGAAACAATCAGCAAAATCTTGATCTCCAAGTTACACCATCTGATAGCATTCATTCATCATTTCGCAACGTTTTTGAAATGCTCACCCAGATTAGTCATATAATCGGAAAAATAGGCACAGCTTAGTATTATTTAGTATTTAGTATTTATTTAGGAAAATCCACGGGCCTGATGGCCCAATATGAACATATACATATACAATTGAAAGAAAAATATATATACATATAAATGACACACTAGTAAACAAGGCAAGAACGAATATGATAGAATATAAAAATAAAAAATTTCAGGATTGTAGATGCTAAATTCAGCTTGATGTGAAATTGTTATCCACAATAGCGCATGTTTTCCAGTCAAATTTTACTCGACTAGACGGACCGCAAAGAACTCAAATGGTCGTAGTTGTACTCCAATCAAGTGAAAACTACTCGAACTAAGTAACTTCTCGCTCTTTTTCATATTGTCATCAGATTTTTATATAGAGAACACGGATTGCTGAGTCCGTGGGCCTCTTTTTCAGTTTTACAAAAATGCAGTGTTACCTGGAAAACACAAGCATGCATACTCATGATGTAAGCGTGAGATCTTGACTTCAAGATCATAGTCACGCAACGGGCATTTTTTTTTTTTTTTTTTTTTTTTGTAGTATAACGGATTATTTATATTCTAACTAATTAGTCCACAAACTTATGCTGGACAGTCGACCTTTTGCTCTGCAATTCTTTTCATTCGCGGGTGAGTACACAGACTTAGCGGACTGCTTCATGTTTACTCGAATGACTCCTCAAATGTTCCATCAACCAGCTCTTCCAGATGAATTTCTTTCCGCACAGATCACACGACAAAGCCTTATTAGAGTGCAATCTCGAATGCATTTTCAAATCCATTTGGCTTCGAAACAATCGTCCACATATTTTGCAAGACGTCGATCCGTAACGAACATGTAGTGTTTTGTGATTTTTAAACTTTTTTCTATCAAGGAAAGACTTGCCGCAGATATTACACACAGATCTATACTTCAAATGTATCAACATATGTTTTTGCAAATCTCCTTTGCGAGCAGAGCTTGAGCCACAGATATCACACAAAAATGGCTTCACCCCCATGTGCAGTCGCACATGAGGTATCAAATAACTTTTTCTTCTGAATTTCTCACCACAGTCAGAGCATTCAAAGGGTTTCTCATTAGTGTGGATCCTCGCGTGGAATTTTAGTGTCTCTTTATTTGCCAGGAGCTTTCCACAGACCTTGCATGTTAGTGAAAGTGTATTGTCTGATCTTTCGTGTGATTTCATGTGAATTGAAAGGTAAGGTTTGTTGGCAAATTTTTTGCCGCAGACTTCACATGAAAAAGGTCTTTCTCCAGTATGAGTTCTCAGGTGAGTTTCTAGCGTAGCCTTGAAAAGAAAATATTTTTTGCAAAATTGACAGCGGTGAGGAGTTTCAGCACCGTGAGTCAATTCGTGCAATCTCAAAGATTTCTTGTGGGTGAAATCTCTGCCACAAACTGTACACGGAAATAGCTTTTTACCAGAGTGAGTGGCAGTGTGCGCCTTCATGTCACTTTTGCAGGCGTAAATCTTACCACAAAAATTGCATGGGAACATTCTGTTTTCTGGATGTGTTCTCAAGTGCGTTTCCCTTTCACTTCTAAGAGCAAAACCTTCGCCACAGACTTGACATGAGAAGGGTTTTTCACCTGTGTGCGTATTCAGATGCTCCTTGAGCATAAATTGGTACGAAAAACTCTTTTTGCAGAGCTCACATGAAAATTGTTTCATTTCATGCATTCTTTTCACATGCGCCTTCATGTGGGATTTTTGATGAAAATTTTGACCACAGACGTCGCATTTTAAGTTTTTCGTACCCTTATCATGCACCTTCATGTGGTTTTTGAAAGTATCTAGTCGTCTGAAACTCATTTCACAAATTTTACAACAGTGAGGCTTCTTGTCGGTGTGTATCAGCGAATGTTTGATCAGAGACGATGAATGGGAAAATTTTTTCTCGCAGATATCACACGAATATGCTTTCTCTCCTGTATGTAACCACAAGTGATTCGCCAATTGAAGCTTGTCTCTAAAACTTTTTCCACACTGTTCGCAGAAGACGAGTCCTACTCCTGTACACCGTATCAAATGCTTCTTCAGGGCAACGTCAGTAGAGACAGCTTTGTGACACACATGGCACACGTGTGACTTTTCAGAGTTATGTACCCCCAGGTGAAAAGCCAAACTTGCTTTTTGCTTAAAGATTTTCCCACAAATGTCACACGTGAAACAGCGTTTGATTCGATGTGTCTCCTTGTGCTTCTTAAACTTATCCTTACTGTCCAATATATTTTCACAGATCCCGCACCAGAATGAATCATCACCAATATGCTTATGCATGTGTGTGATCAATTTTATCTTAGCTTTGAATGTCTCTTTGCAGATTTTGCATGAATGTAGCTTTTTTGTTAAGTGCAAATTAACATGTTTAGCCAATTTCTCTTCGTCGGTGAATTTTTTGCCACAAGTAGTGCAGTCGATATTGTTTTTATCCTCGTGTGATGAAAGATGATTTTCAAGAGATACCTTGTATTTGAATTTGGCATCACAAAGCGTGCATGAAAACGGTTTGTCAGTGGCGTGGGAATAAAGGTGACTGATAAGTAATGCTTTCGTGGAGAAGCATTTGTTGCAGGTGTCGCAATAAAAAAGTTTCGGTGCTCTGGAGTGCAGTCTTATATGTAATGATAGACCTGGTTTTCGTGTAAAGATCATGCCGCAAATGTCACAATAGTAAATTTTCTCTCCCGTATGTGTCCTAATGTGCCTTCCAAAGTTTCTCTTTTCGCTGAATTTGTCGCCACATATTCCACACGAGTACACCATGGCAGTTCTACGAGCTCGACTATTGGTGGAGTGTCTCTTCATGTGAGTCTTATATTGGCTTGCATACTTGAACTTTTTTCTGCAAATCTCACAGTCGAGGCACGGACGGTTTCTTGACTTGGAATGCTGCTTGTTACCTAGAAAAATAT
Source organism: Eretmocerus hayati (assembly GCA_029851415.1). NCBI lineage: Eukaryota > Metazoa > Arthropoda > Insecta > Hymenoptera > Aphelinidae > Eretmocerus > Eretmocerus hayati. The sequence goes on from CM056741.1 coordinate 17,604,175, forward strand.
GAGAATTCGTTATTTGCGATTTTTACCGGGAGCCGCATAAGTCCGGAAGATGGAGGTTGGCGTCTCAAATAATTTTATGCACGATGTCGAGGTTGAAATCGCAAAGTTTTCAGGGCGATGCATAATTTTTCCGTATTTTATACCGTCATCTATCACACACATAGAAAAAGAGGATGATATTGATCCTATTCTACACTCGCCTTTTTGAAAAAAATCTTGATGAATTTCAACCATTTCAACGTCACAAAAGAGTATATCGATGCCTACGGTCAGACACATCCCTTGTGATCGATGAAGATTAACATTTTTCCGTTGACGGCCAAGAAGATTACTAGCTGGAAACTGAGTCCCGTGGAAACTGGGGAAAAAAAACTCCGAGGAAAAATCTGAAAAAATTCGCCCTAAGTAAGTCGCATTTTGTCAACCCAATGCCGTTGTCAAAGATGTTCGCTCACCCTCCAATTTTTTATAAATAAACATACGAGTTATACCACCTAGTATTCCCCATTTCTCCGCATAGAAAGCCGATACGAGGACAACAACATTTGCTCATCGTTGCTTTTACCTCATTTGTGTTTGCTCAGCCCTCAGAATTGAATAAATCATCATCAATTTTGAATAAACAATCAAAAACACTTTTTCCAACTCCAAGTACTGTACATGCGTATATGTATATGTCGAGCGGCGCGCATGCGCACTGCGCATTGTACAGTACTTGGAGTTGGAAAAAGTGATTTTGATTGTTTATTTAAAATTGATGATGATTTACTCAATTCTGAGGGCGGAGCAAACACAAATGAGGTAAAAGCAACGATGAGCAAATGTTGTTGTCCTCGTATCGGCTTTCTATGCGGAGAAATGGGCAATACTAGGTGGTATAACTCGTATGTTTATTTATAAAAAATTGAAGGGTGAGCGAACATTTTTGACAACGGCATTGGGTTGACAAAATGCGACTTACTTAGGGCGAATTTTTCCAGATTTTTCCTCGGACTTTTTTTCCCCAGTTTCCATAGGGTGGAAACTAACACTAAACCCCGTGGAAACTGGGGAAAAAAAAGTCCGAGGAAAAATCTGAAAAAATTCGCCCCAAGTGCGTCGCATTTTGTCAACCTAATTTCGTTGTCAAAAATGTTCGCTCACCCTCCAATTTTTTATAAATAAACATTCGAGTTATACCACCTAGTATTGCCCATTTCTCCGCATAGAAAGCCGCATAGCGCTCGAAATATGCGCACTGCGCATTGTATGTACAGTACTTGGAGTTGGAGAAAGTGTTTTTGTCTGTTTATCAAAAATTGATGATGATTTGTCCGATTCTGAGGGCTGAGCAAATACAAGTGAGGTGAAAGCAACGATGAGCAAATGTTTTTGTCCTCGTATCGGCTTTCTATGCGGAGAAATGAGCAATACTAGGTAGTATAACTCGAATATTTATTTATAAAAAATTGTAGGGTGAGCAAACATTTTTGACAACGGCATTAGCTTGACAAAATGCGACTTACTTAGGGCGAATTTTTTCAGATTATTCCTCGGACTTTTTTTTCACCAGTTTCCACGGGGTCTTAATTAGGATCGTGAATTATTCCTTAGTCAACCGAAGACTATAAGGGTGTGTCCGGCGTCACAACACCTTTCGCTCATGTATGGTAAGCTCGAGAGCCTACACTGAAAATAAAAAATAAAAAAAGCCCACAGCGATCGAATCGTCGCCACTCGTAACGTCTTTGAGACATTGTTAAGATTTTTCTCGAAATCTTCAAACTTTTGTCTTACTCTCGTTTTATTATTTTTTTTTTATCTTTTTAAAGCTCGTTCTGTGGTCTTGTGACTAACTCGCCTTTATCATGACATTCGTCCATCAGTCATCAGTGGGCAGTGGGAACTATATGCAACGTTTTTACGATTACGGCAGATTATCCTTCATCACGTAGATCTATGACAATTCAACTCGAAGTCACTCGAATCGTGCGTATTTGGGCTCAACTTGTAGCTTTTGGTGTGAGCTTCAAAATGAGCTAAAGCACGTTAGAAAATTTGGAGGGCGAGTGGAGCAATACATCAATTCACCTTCAATATCATGTTTCTAACGAGAAATTGAAAGGAAAACGAGAATCGTGCGATGGCTCGTCGAAATCAAGCTCTACACCCAAACTGGCTTGTACATATGTTTTTAGCGTCATATTGAACTAGAAAAAATTGCTACATAAGCCATTATAGACATGTCTGCATAGTTGGGTACGCGCTTCCCAATAAAATTTTCAATCGTTTGAGCTTTGTTGCGTCTCAAAACTTGCAATATATTTTGCAGGATTTGGAAATCTGCAACCTTGAGCTGGGCTGCCTCATCGTAGGAACCACGCTGTCATGCACGATTGCCATTTTCCAAATCTCGCAAAATCACGAGTTTTGACACGCAACAAAGCACGAACGATTGGAAATTCCATTGGGAAGCGCGCTGACTCAATGATTTGGTCCGAAAAGTGTTTGCAACTATTTAAAAATTAAATATTGTTGGAATTACGCTATGCAAATTACCGTGGCGCCATCTATGGAGTAGTGAGCAAGTGTAAGCACTACGGACTGGCCTTAATGCCAGAAAACATAATATTGCGGCTTCTTCTTGTGTATGGAATTCCATACACTCCTCGAGCCAGTGTCTTGAGAGACGATAGCTTCCATACATGTTTTGACGCCCCTGTGACCACAAATGATGCACATGCAGTGTATGCCACGCATATGCACTGCACACGTGTCACATGGGCACCCAGCTATCAAACATAGAATACGATGAGCTCAAATCAGGAAATTTCTAATTTGAGCCAGTTTGTGAGTTTCCTCCGTTACCGGCTGAAAGCAGAATTCGACGAGTACTAGCTGGTTCCCGCTAAAATTGGATGAGCTGCTCAAGTGCACGTAAGCAGTGCATATGCGCAGTGTGCACCGCACATGCATGCATAGGCGGTGGACACTGCGCATGTGCACTACACCGGTGCACATGTGTGGCTCATCGGATTTGAGCAGATTGAAGAGCTCAAATAGGCTCCGTGACGTGGGCACCCGACCTGGCGAAAAAATTATAAATAAATACTACCTAATTGTGCGTTTTAAGCGCGTTTGGATACCGTTTGGAAATCAATTGTGGATGTAATAGTTTTTCCAAAAAACAAAAAATAAAAAAGTTTTCGGGTTCTGGGAAACTTAACTAATTTTTTTCTCAGCAACCGGACAGTTTGAGAATTGTGCGTTTAGTGTGATCGATTGCGCGTACCTTCGTTTATATTGACGTATTTTTACTTTCCAAAAATCACCATCATTTTGGTCGGTAATTAATTAAAACTGCTTCTCGGCAACCTGCGGAGCAGAAGAAGGTGCAAGACCAGCGCATGTGCCGTAGCGCCTCTCTGCTATCGGCTGGTATGTGAACATGAAAATACTTATTTATTAGCCAAAATCTTGCTTAAATCTCTTTCATCTCCTCGGCGTTCGTCTCCCGTGAGGGATGGTTTAGTTTTTGAACGCAAAACCACTGTCTAGGCAAACTTCTGTCATCTCCCACGAGGGATGGTTTAGTGTTTGAACGCAAAACTAATGTCTTAGCAAAGTTCTCTTATCTCCTCGGCGATCGTCTCCCACGAGGGATGATTTAGCTTTTCAGCTGAATAATCGCTGTCCAAGAAACTATTGTTTTCTTCTCCAAGAACATGGAATTCGTCAAACACGAATCACCGAGTGGACGCGGTGGTTCGCCTCGCCGCCACGTCGTCTGCTCCGGTGACCGTGCACAACCGCTGAAAATCTGTTTTCGTCAGTTTTCCGAAGAAATAAGTTGTGTTTCGATATTCCAAAAATACTCACTTGTAGGAAAAACTACGCGCAATCGACCGCACTAAACGCACAGTTCGCAGAGTGTACGGTTGCCGAGAAAAAAATTAGTTAAGTTTCGCAGCACCCGGAAACTTCTTTATTTTTTTTTTTTTTTTGGAAAAACCATAACATCTACAATTAATTTCCAAAAGGATTCTGAACGCGCTTAAGACTCACAATTAGGTAGTATTTTTTCATAATTTCTTTGCAAATTCAGGTGCCCACGTCACGAAGCTGCTCAAATAAGAGAATCCTTCATTTGTGTCAGTTTGTGTGTTACCTCCGTTATCGACTGGCCCAAAAGAGAACTCCACGAGTTCTGGCAGGTTCCGGCTAAAATCTGATGAGCTGCACATGTGCACGTGTATAGTGCATATGCAATTATGCATTCATATGCATTGTTTGTGGACACACCCTAACAGAATATGTTACTCTTCGTAGAAGGCATCGATATGAATAATTTTGGAGCATTTCTACAAATTCCATCACGGATCTGGGAAACACCCCTGAAAGATATCTCAGTAAATACTATACAAAAATAGTGCGAGACATTTCATTTGAGAATTTTCTTGGTCCCCTGAAGGCCATATGGCCCATAGTAGTCCCATTCTGAGCCTTTTCAAAGCCGATTTCCAAGAGCTCCAACTAAACTCAATGTCAATGGTTGTACTTGAACCCATTTTTCTCTTCATCACTAGTACTTTTGAAAAAATTTTCAAGGACCTATTATTGTCGCTAGAGAGCAGATTTTAGAGATTTTTGAGTCATTTCCTAAATAATGTGGCTCTTACTGGAGAAGTGATAATCGACTTACAAGGGGAGGTCCAACCTTGTGGAATACGGATCTTGATGAAACTCTGGGAATCATCTTGTTTTGGAGATACCTCCATTTCTCCCCTCCAAGGGTTTGATACCATGGGCCTCCTATTGTGAGATACAGCTGTAGAGATTAACATTGTTAGTTATATCTATATGTGTGTATTTTTAACATGAGCCCATATAGACACAATGCTAATCTTCATAGTTGTATCTTGAGATAGGAGGCCCATTGGACTTAACCTTCGGAGATACCTTCATTTTTCACCAAAACAAGATGATTCCCAGAGTTTCATGAAGTTCCGTGTTCCGCAAGGTTGGGCCTCTCCTTGTTAGTTCTTATGCCATTAGAATATGGAGTACCATTATGAGACTCGCCTGACACAGAAGACTGCTCAGCTGTCATATCATTGGCAGGCTCTAAGCAATAAAAGCTAGAACTATAATATTCGCGTTCTTCTTCTTTTGGCTCTGACTTCAGAAACTCCACAGATCTTGCTGTTGAAGCTTCGAAGTCAATGATTATGGGATTATTCACGAGCTGTATCATCGATCTAGGTACAGTTGAATTACTCAATTCCTTCTTGCACTCGTGGTCTATCGAGTCTGGAACAAATGATTGCACATCAACTAGCAGAAAAGGTTCAAATCGTGAGTACCATGCATAACATAATCAGGAAGAAACATCTGTTTGTAGAAAGTAGATGAAAATGAACTTTTCTTTATCACAAGTGGTTTCAACGAATTAAAAACGTCTTGCTTGCGTCTGTAAATTGTCCCGGTGTCTATAGAAAACTGGATAATAGCTTCAACAAATCAACGTTTTCTCGAATTCATTCGTCTGCGTGAAGACTTCGAAAATTCAGTTCTGAAGGTCTCGAGAAAACCAGCTATTTTGTGTGTACTTTGAGAATTTTCAAGTGTTTTTGATGGGTCTAATAGGCCGTGATAATAATCTAACCAGCATTTACGTCTAACAATCTTAGAAATCACAAATCACAATGAATTGGAACTTTATTTCGAAACTTCAATCTTTGTGTGCTTATGAATCAACATTTTGTCCGTTATTACGATAAACAAGAGCCTCACCAATTTGATCAGTTGATATTGCTGTATCATGCGATTTGTGTTCACAAGAAGACAATGACATCGCATCTTCTAATTCTGCTCCCATGTATTCCATTTCTTGAATCACAATTAGGTTTTCATCAATGGTCTCAAATTTAATTATTGGCCCATCATCTTTGTTTTGAATCGTCCTTTCAGATTCTGTTGGAATACTTGTCACGACATCGTAATCACTTGTCTGGAGCAAGTCTAGATAGAAAACGGTATGCGATGATCAGATTCAAATCAATTGCATACATCTTGATAACAGAATTTGTGCATCAAAAATTGGAAAAGAGCATCCAGGTGTAGTGTGCGTCAATGGGAAGTACTTTGGAAGGTGCCTAATTCCATTTCCTTTCTCATTTGTAAATCTTTTACGCTGTAATGAATCTACCCTTTTGCAGTCTGTACCGGTCAACTAATTATGTTAGTAAGAATCCAAATCTGAATAGCTTGAAATAAATCATATCCAGATGTAATAGTGCAAAAATGCGATTAAATGCTGTTCATCTTCCAATGGTTATTAAATAATCAGTGTGTTAAACTCAGGAGGAGGAGGAATTCCACTTGCACGGGGTATTTAAACATGATTTTTCGACGTAAAATGATCGCGAGAAGACGATCCTCTAGTCAATTTTGAGTTACCACATCAGGATTTTTGTATAGGCTAAAAAAATCCCTGAAAACCCGGTTTCTTGCCTTCATCAAAAAGTCTGGCGTGGTTGCTCAAAACGAGACTGTGGAACCGGAACTAGACCGTCACTGTGACTTAGCATAAATGATTATAAAAACAGGTATTCTAGGAAAAAGTCCCTGGCATCATAGCATTTTTTCTACGAATACCGGACATTTTATTCCTCATAATATATTTCAAAGCAAAGAAAATGCGACCTCGAACATTTGAATTCGTGCACTCTATGGCGATTCCTAATTTTTTGAGAAATTGTTGCGGAATCGGTCTTTTCCCCCAAGAACCAGGTGGGCAAATTTGCGAATTCTTCTTCCCAGATACGTCCTGGCATTTTTTAACCACCGATCGAGATCGTGTTGATCTGTCAAAGTACGTGGAAAAACATAATTTAATATGCATTTTGAGGGATGGTACTCTCTGGCTACAAAAATCATCAACATCGAAAATTGAAAAAAAGTATAAAAAACAGTGTTTTTTGGGAAATCACTTCTCGCGATATAACGAATATTATGACGTGTAGGGGAAAAACTAAGCTGGGATTCGTGTCATACTTCGGAAAATACATGTGAGAATCATCTTCTCCTAAGGTAGACATTCCAAACTTGAAATTTTGTTGTCTACTGTAAATCTTTTCTTTACTTTTTAGGTCCACGCAGGATCCATACATGAAAACATAATTGATATACACAGATATACAAACGTTATAGAGACATTCCAGTCTGGGTAAATGTAGAAGGAAGATCTATACAAAAACAGTCCCCAACCATGAACGCAACTTGCTCGATTACAGATTGCTTTGTAATGCAGTTTTTATTAATTTTGAGATCGGAAAAACTTACGTGATTCTTGTTTCACGTTCAAAGTTGACTGTGAAACTGCGATTGTTCTGGATAATGCAAAGTTCCCTTGGTTATCCTTTTGTTGCGTTGAAATCATCTTATTCATTTGCATTCCATCACATCGAACAAGCACAATCTTCAACTCGCGCTCAAGGCAATCTGAAGTACATGATCAATTTAAAACAACGACAACACTCAACATCAAAATTTACTGATGAATACTCTCTTTACTAAAAGAATATCTACAAAATAGTTCAAGAATTCCCAAAAAACTGGATATAAGATAAGCGCTTCGTCTTAATATTGGACTTGTTTACAACATGTACCGTATTTGCGCGTGAATAAGACACGTCCCTGTTTTTTATGAAAAAAATTGGAGAGCAATAAAAATCTGTGAATGAAGCACACCCATAGTTAAGAAGAGTCAGTCCCGTTTATCGAAACTTGAAAAGCCCAAAAATATTGAAACAAATTGAGAAAAATTGATGAGATCGAATTTATCGTCTCTTCATACGTTTCGCAATTCATGGACGAATTTCTTCTTATTTTAAAATCTAAGTCAGTTAATATCATTTATACTCAAAACTGAAATGTTTATTATGTACCGAGTTCTGGAGAACGATTTTTCTGCACGAGGTACGTAAGACATTTTATCACTTATCCGTGCAAATAGCGTTTATCCGTCTGCATAGATCGACGGAAACACGATGTCTCGGTGCGGGAAGCGATAAAAGTTATCACGCATGAGGGCTGAGAGAATTCTTCCTACGAAGAAAATAATGAGCACCTGGAGATAAGACGCACCCTTGTTTTGGAGAGCTCAGAGTGACTTTTTGATGCGTCTCATACACGCGTAAGTACGGTATTTTTCATTGGTAAAGATTGACCCAATAGCCATATGAAATTCTTTAAATAGATGAGGGCAGCTCCCTTGTAAAAAACAGATCTATTTATTTTGTTGAGATAACTCATATGACATAAAAGATCCGAGTTCAAAATATGTAATATGATATCTCGGAATATTAGAACAAATGAGTAAACTATGAAAATTGAAGAAAATGCCTATAATAGACGATCCCATACCTGCAGCTTTCATCTCGATCTTGGTCTTTCTCTTGCGTCGAGACATTATTTGCCTCATAATTAGAATTCTTTTCAGAAGTCTCGTTACGACGTGATATTCTGAATAATTTCTATGCTCCCAGGTTTTGATGTGAGTCTTCAATTTTCACTCATATTAAAATCTTCAATTGTAAAACAACATCTTTGTAAACATTTTAGACGAGAAACACTGAACTGAATTTCAAAACTTATTTCTCGTCATACAGTCTAATGTAAAAAGGCATACACCAAAGACTCTTGCTATAGAGTCTAAATTTTGACGCAATTGTAGCACAGGATCCAGGATTCGATCGTGATGATATGATTACTTTTCATAGAACATCATCATGATGAATTTGGATTAGCACAGAACTGCACGACATAGATATAGTTTGTAGTGATCCTCCACATTCTCCTGGTCACATCAGATGTCGTGCAAGACACGCGCGTCTATTACGTGGATCAAACCTTGCGTTATTTTTCCGCTCTCATTTCACCGCTGTCAAGCGAATATTGCTGTCGATTAGAAGCAGTATTTTTGAAATATATATCTCAAGTGCTGTTCCTGCTGTTCATCAACTTTCGCAACTTATTTGAGATATAAACACTTTTTGTTTGTCACTAGTAAATTAGTAAAAATTATCTAATGAAATCCAAAACTTCAAGCACCTTGATGGTAAGCTATGTTAATTACAGAACTCTTCGAGTGTCTTATTTTTGTGAAAAGATGAAATACTCTCATTCAAATGATTTTGAAGGAAAGTTTTTTTGGTTCACAGTAAGTTGTAGGCGTTTGATTCGCTGAAATTGTGAACATATACTGGGAAAGGTTTCCGAAAAAAAATTCCAAACAATTCCTTCTTCGCATCATTCGCAATGGATTTCATGGAAAATGAATCTATTACACATAATTATCAGTATCTTTGGTACAGCAAGGGTAAATAATTTTACTTGCTTCTCAATTGAGCAGCCTGGAGAAATTAAAAATTCGATAACTTAAGCTGATTTTAAAATTCTGAAAATTAACTGGCCAAGAGCAATAAGATATTTGAATCAAAAATTGCGATACAGAGAAAGGACTGTTTAGTAACTCTATAGCCCGAGATCCAACTCTTAAATTGAACACTGTCGTTAAAATAAAAACATTGGCTATTGCTTGATCTATAGTTCCAGAGGTATACTCACCTCAAATTAAAACTGTATAATGTCAATGAGCACACACCACTTATAGATCAATGTTGCAGGAAATTGGTAACGAATTTATCTTGGTATCAACTGCTATTATACTTTGTAAAATATCGCATACGATGATATAAAACAGAATTCTATCTAATACATTGCCACAAAACTTGATGCTCATGCTAGGGTATGTGGACGCCAACTGTCTGATGCCAAAAAGGGCTCGAAGACGGAAACCTGATGTCGGCTCGAGTGCATCGGCTTGTTGCTTCTCAGTCGACAGAAAAACCGCTCCCCCAACAGTTTCTATCTATAGCTTCGAGTTTCAATCATTTATATCTACAGTTATACGCGCATTGTGGAAAATCGTGGAAACTAAACGAAACCAAAGCACTAAATCACGTCGACACCACGGTTCCCTACTGGGTGCAGGAGGAGGTCCTTGTAGAATAATATATGTAGTAGGGCCATAGCATATGGTACAGCTCTGACCGAGGCTCTGACACAGGCATATATCTATGTGGGTATTATCGCAAAAACGTTAATTATGACCTAGCATTTCGATGAGCAAGCTCTAAGCCGCCCCATTCGAGTTTACCGAAATACAGCTGGTACTATAAAGTTCAAACTTTGTACGCAAGTTATTCTGTTTCTGATACTCTAATATAAGCGCATTGAAGTTTGATTGTCAAACTAATGGTTTTTTTATGGCATAACATGATTCGATTATTGGAGTGGATTTTTTGATTGAGGTTTCAATTGAGCGTAAATTATAATGATCCTGCATCTGAATACAAGCCGATGAAGCAAGCAAAGCCTATAAAGCAAGTACGTATAATGGAGAACATAGATAATCATATACAGATATAATACCATACAATATCTGTATGATCATAATTGATGATCATACAGATATTGTTTCTTTTGGCTGAACTTGAAGAGATTAAGAGAGCTGGCATCATCAAGTGTAGAGACATGATAAATCAAAAATTAAACGCCACAATAAAGTATACGCAAAAAGAGAGATTCGGTGGTTTCGGTGGTTCGGAACCCACCTTATGCAGGCCCCGCAAAATAATCTCGAAAAGAGATTGAAAATGCGTTAATAGGAAAAAAAAAGAGATATTCGAGAATCTCATCTTCAGATAAAAATATTCAAATATGGTATCAAAACTTCAGGGTAACTAATAATTTCAGATTGATCGCTTGAATACGTGAAGAGTTTGTATAGTGCATCAAAATCACAAAATTTCGATAATAGCGTGACATAGAAACTCTTATGAATCCATCGAAGAGATGATCGCCATGCTTCTGCGCTTCGAAGGAGAATCCTGGTAATCTATTTGAGCAGCGTTATACGCAGGACTCATATTTTATGGTAAAGTCTAAGGACGTAGAAATTATAATAGAGAAACCTTTAAAATTACAGCAATTTATTGACGACATACGGAAGAAATGATATAAAAAATATATGAAACATGAAAGGATTGATAAAGACAATAAAAACAACACCTTACAGCAACCGTCACATAAAGTACACCAGTGCGCCGGAGGCGATAAAATCGAGTATGTAAACGCGGTTTTTCACGCAACTTGGATACATAATCTACCATTATCCACGAACGGCTCACAATTAATAAAGGTCCCGTTATAAAATGATCTAAGAAATAGAATGATCTAAAAAATGAATCACGCTGAGAATAGGGTTGATAAAACTTGATAATATAAAAAGTGTGACGTGGGGTGTCGGCGACCAGTGAAATGACTCGTGGAAATGATGTAAAATATAGATATATATTGAATGGAAGAATGACTTATACACAATCTGCGTGTTTTGAGATAGAGTGATGATGGGTACTCCCGAAATGGGAGTCCCCGAGCGGTCTTATGCGGCGCGCGCGAGTCGTGGCTTATATGCCCTGGACTCGTCGCGTGTCGCACAGTGTAAAAGTGCAAAGGTCAGCAAAACGTGATCGCGCGATGCATTCCTCGCGGTATGCATCGAGCGATCGGTCTTGCAGAACCGACGACAGAGTGATTGACCAACAAGGGCAATCACCTATGGCGTCACACGTGTGAGGCCGGGATCTTGTCGTCCTCGACAAGCCCTTCGTGTTCTGTGTGAATGTATGATGTTTTACATAAGATTTTACATAGGTTTATCATAGGTCTTTCATAGTTTCTTCCAGTTCTTGTCAACATGTCATATCGTTATTACTCTCGCATTCGTTATCGTTTTCTGGTCCATTTCAATAGTTTCAAGTTTCAAGTGCTTCAATTGACCTCAGTTCTTTGTGCTTTTTTCCCACTATGTTTTCCTTCAAACCCTGTAAAATCCTGGAACAAAGTAATTTTGATTTTGCTCTGTATGATATTTCTAAAATTTTACAGCATCTTTTCAATCTCCCGACAGTATTTTCGTGTGATATTCTAACCATATATTCAACCGATATCTCTCGATCTTATATCAATATCTCAAAGACTCTTATGATGTTTCTTAATGATTTTCACAATATTTTTCGAAGCCTTATTACAATATTCTCTCAATGTTTTCAACAATCTTCCACGGACAATTTCCAATATCTTTCTGCGACATTTTACAATATTTTCACGAATACTTATCAATACTACTACGATATTTCACAATATTTTGGACGATACTCAACCAATGCTTCTGTCTTATTTCTACAATATTTTGATAGTATTTTCATCAGAGTTGATCCAAAATTTCTGTAATATCCTTATCATTATACATCCCATATTCCTTATATACTTTAAGTAATCAATACAAGATCCTCACGGTATTTACTCAATATTTCTACAGTATATTACCTTACCTCCGTCAATATCTAATACCGATCTCTGGCAACTTTGTGGATTGAAAAAAGATTGAATGATGGTCAGAATTTTTGGACTCTCGTGGTGTGAAATTGGTCATTTGAAAATTTTCGCGGGCTCACGTGGACTCTTGACTAATATCCTCTTGAAAAATTTGTGTCATTTGAAAATTTTCGCGGACTCACGTGTGAGGGCCGGGAAAATTTTCACTTACATTTTCGTATATTCATCAGTGCTAGTATTCATTTAATTTCCACGTGGCTTACGTATTGCCAATTTTGTAATAATGCAGATTAACCGAAGATGGAATTTCATCGACCTTATATATTTCATACATAACTTAACGCTAGTATTCATAAAATTTTCACGTGACTCACGTGTGAGGACCGGGAAAATTTTATGATATTTTCAACATGGATTACCCTTATGTTCCACTCATTCTCTAACTGTATGAGACATTTTGACTATCTCGCGTCGCTCCCTTGCAATTTAGAGGAGAGGTGGGAGTTCCCTCTCTAGAATAAAGTATCCAGGGTGGCTTTTCGCGAGGCGGCCTGGCTTTCAATACTAAACTAAAGTTTTTGCTTTTCGAGATGTACTCTGCGGATAATTGTGCTCCAAACTTGTACACTCGGACATTGACCGTCTCTACTCCGGGGTTATTTAACACACTTGACTCTTTGAAATCTCTATCGACCGTTTTCCATGAAACAATTTTGCCTGTTATTTTTCTCACTATTCCCTGCCTAACTCGTTCTTTGCGCGCGTTGCTTGCATGAATTATGATGCCAAGTTTCGAATGTATGCGCGGTGCTGAATCGCAGATTTCAGGTTGCGGTATCTGTAACGCGATTCCTCGGCTCGGGGTGATGACCTTGCTGCAAGTAGCTATTCCGTATGACTCTTCGGATTTCAAGCAAATATGGGTTACCGACTCTGATCTATCTACTTCAATATTCTCTGTGTGAAAATTCAAGCTTCTTGATTCTAATTCGTGAGTCTTGGTGTTTTCTACAGACGACTCGAAGGATTTGTTAATTTCCTCACGTGGAATAGTACCGGTTACTTCAACTTGATCAAAACCTAAAGGTTCACCATCTCTAACATTGAGAATCTGAGATTTGAGCTTTTGAACTGTCTCTCTCGATTCATTCTCAAATTTCAACCTTGCATCTTTAAGATGATTAGTTGTCGTATCGATAACATTTTTAAATCGTTGCCCAAGTCCTCTACAAAAATTCCGAGCTACGCGCACCTTTTCTGTGATATTGAAGAATTCAATCCCGTTTCCTTCGGATTTCTCGGATGATCGAACTTGTCGTATTTGTGTGCATTGCGGTTGAGGATTCGTTTGGTTCTGTGGTGGATTTGTACGAGGGACAGGTGGGAACGGATGCACGTGATGGTTGTAAAGTTCCGGGATCGGATCCTGAGGTTCTTGTGGACTCAACTGGAACTGATATTTTTCCTGAACGATTTTGATGGCTAAATTTAAACTTTGGGGGATGTCATATATTTCATCATCCTCCTCAAGATAACGATTAGCTAGCCGTGTGAGTTCCACACACATGAATTGTTCCAGTTCCTCTACCGATGCCTCGATCTCCGATACATCGCAACCTTGCCTTTGGAGTACATCTCGCCACACGTCTCGACAATATTCAAGTCTAGCGCAGTAGGCTTTGATGACATTTCTGAGCCAAATGACCCATTCCGGATCATTCGAATACTTGCGCATTTTTGATATAGTTTTCGTTCAAGTAATTCTCGTACAAACAATTATGATCCCAATTATCTCTCTTTGAATAAGTCCTCCAACGACTTTTCCGTGTTAATTCGTCTCGAGCTGAAATATCAGTGAAGTGATTTTACTGTGGCTGACCGTGGCCCAAAGTGACCCTCGGTAATATTCAGAGACAGCTTACCAACCGGTATGCGTGATTTTACTTTTATATCATTTGTATCTACATATGTCGTGGTACACGTCACCGATTTATTCTACTGGAATCCTCCTTCTAATCCTGGATTCTCCTCATCGACTGACTAATGTCCCGACCACTTAAAATGAACTCGTTATTCTCTCGAATACCACGGGTTAAGTGTCTCTTTCTCTTTCTGTCTTACTTTAACCTTCACAATTTTAGCTCAAGAGATTAGGAATATTTTCAATTATAACGTATCGAATCATAATTCGTGACCTAGATATCGGCGTTTCTCAATTCGTAAGCTTCAATATCGATTTTGAGATCAAAATTTGAGATATTACTTGAACTTATACATGGATTTTCCTACTTGACTGTTGACTGCGTGACTCGATGCGTTGTGTGTCCATCGTTGGTCCCGAAGCTGAAGGTGTGGATGAAGATAGCACGTTGTGGCGTAGATTCAGCTGTCGATGGCTCGTTCTTTCTATTTTGCTCCCTTTCTTTGTCGATGCTGCTGCTGGACGCTGCCTGATGTTGTTGGCTGGTTTGTGCTACCCGATGTTGCTGGGCAGGCTGGTTGGATCACTCCTCTCGAACGTCTGCAGCGGCGATGGTGGATAGCGCAGCTGCGATATCGTCTTCTTCACTCAACAAGTCTTTTCCGCGGTTTTTAATCGCGAAATTTGCACTAAGTCGTACACACCTAGCACCAATGTGACTAGGTGTGCTCGTGAAACTACACTTGGTCACCCCACACCTAGCACCAATGTGACGTGGGGTGTCGGCGACCAGTGAAATGACTCGTGGAAATGATGTAAAATATAGATATATATTGAATGGAAGAATGACTTATACACAATCTGCGTGTTTTGAGATAGAGTGATGATGGGTACTCCCGAAATGGGAGTCCCCGAGCGGTCTTATGCGGCGCGCGCGAGTCGTGGCTTATATGCCCTGGACTCGTCGCGTGTCGCACAGTGTAAAAGTGCAAAGGTCAGCAAAACGTGATCGCGCGATGCATTCCTCGCGGTATGCATCGAGCGATCGGTCTTGCAGAACCGACGACAGAGTGATTGACCAACAAGGGCAATCACCTATGGCGTCACAAAAGTATAAAAAATGTAAATGAGTCAATGTTAGGCCATGGAGTTATGACGTGCTTACCACAAATTTTGCACGCATAGTTCGTCTCATCCAAATTATCGTGCTTTTTCCCATGAGTTTATTCAAACAGCCCTAGTTCGGCCCATCTCTTACTGTAATTTTTGCATACAAACGATTTTTGCTTAGCATGATTTCTTAAGTGTACTGTGAGTTCGACCACAATCTATGAATGCCTCCATATAAGTTCTTCACTCATGCAGTCAGTATAGAGTAAGGTAGTAAATTTGCCGCAAACAAAGACGGGTTTACATGGAATGTTCCTTTGATATGTTCTTCACGTCTGCGAATGAATTTTCAAAATAAATTGTGGTAAATATCAAACTTAGTTAGTGCGCCTTGGGCTCGTATGCAGTTTCATATGGAATCTCAAGCCCCTCTTATAATAAAATACCTCACCGCAGATCTTGCACGTGAACTTTTCCGATTTCTCATGCGAGTAGTTCCACGCGAAAGCGACCCACGAAAAAGGGTCATGTCTCAGATCCTTTTGTAAACATTCTTATTCGATTCTATGGTACAAAATGTGAACTTTTCACTACCTATGGGATCCCAAAAAAATTTTTTGGCCCCATGGCGAGAATTTTCGAAAATGAAGTAAAATACATTTTCTTAAAATTCTAGCAGCTTTTTTGCACTGAAATGCGAATAAGTCGAGTTTGCTCCCAGATAAAGATATGCGGTTTGCGCCATACAAAAGGTCTTTCAAAAACCTATCAAAATCGCTATTGAAAAGTTGTTTTTGAGTTCATGGGCAGCCTGTACGAGCAAAAGTGTGAAAATCACTAAACAGTGAATTCCTCAGTTGCCTATTTTTTTTAATTTTTGAAAATCACATATTTGACGTAAAATTTTGTGTTCTTTCAGAAAAAAGTGGTCCCAATTCCCTTTTCCGACGTCTAAGGCCTGTTTCTTCAAATTTTCGCAAACCCATTTTTTAGGCAGTTTGGAATTGTCTGTTAACTGCGCATGCGCAGGAATTTGGACTGTTAGAACCAATTCCATTAGGAAGCCAAGAAAATTTCCTTCAAAATGACCACTTGGCAAAGTCAATTTCATCAATTTGGCTCGGAGTTACAGCCTACAAAAGATGAAGCTTCAGCTCGAGTGTGTCAATAGGCAAACGATACATCGGGCCAGAGATCGTGCCCGGATTTTCCTATACTATTGTCGCGGTGTCTCCGATCCACCTCTTGTTGGATATCGAGATTCGGTGGTCTTTCAAACGTTGTAGCTCCGAGCCAAATTGATGAAATTGACTTTGCCAAGTGGTCATTTTGAAGGAAATTTTCTTGGCTTCCCAATGGGATTGGTTCTAACAGTCCAAATTCCTGCGCATGTGCAGTAAACAGACAATTCCAAACTGCCTAAAAAATAGGCTTGCGAAAATTTGAAGAAACAGGCCTTAGATGTCGGAAAAGGGAATTGGGACCACTTTTTTCTGAACAAACACAAAATTTTACATCAAATATGTGATTTTCAAAAATTAAAAAAAATAGGCAACTGAGAAATTCACTGTTTAGTGATTTTCACACTTCTGCTCGTACAGGCTGCCCATGAACTCAAAAACAATTTTTCAATAGCGATTTTGATAGGTTTTTGAAAGACCTTTTGAATGACGCAAACCGCATATCTTTATCTGGGAGCAAACTCGAGTTATTCGCATTTCAGTGCAAAAAAGCTGCTAGAATTTTAAGTAAATGTATTTTACTTCATTTTCGAAAATTCTCGCCATGGGGCCAAAAAACTTTTTTGGGATCCCATAGGTAGTGAAAAGTTCATATTTCGTACCATAGAATCGAATAAAAATGTTAACAAAAGGATCTGAGACATGACCCTTTTTCGTGGGTCGCTTTCGCGTGGAACTACTCATGCACGAGTATGTGTGCGCGCAGATAACATTTTGCTTTGAAGATTGCGCCGCAAATGTCACAAATGTAACAAAAAAACCGATGCTTCTCTTTATTGTGATATTTGAATTCAGCATTTGTGTCGAATGATTCTTTACAGTCTTCGCACGAGAACGGTTTTGTTCCAGTGTGTTTCCCCATATGCAAGGTCAGGGAACTTTTGAATGCGTACGATTTATCACAAAATTTGCACGAAAACGGTCTCACGCCCGTATGCATTTTGGCATGATTTTTCAATTTTTCTTCAGACGAATATTTTTTTGTACACACCTGGCAAGAATAAGCGCGGTGATTCTCGTGTGATAACATATGATATTTGAGAGATACCTCCCATTGAAATTTGCGATCACAAAGTTGACACTCAAATGGTTTACCATTCGTGTGCTTTTGAAGATGCCTGATCATGGATGCCTTGGTAAGAAAGCTCTGGTGGCATGTATCACAATTGAATATTTTCGGTACTTTTGAATGCGATGCTATGTGACTTGCCAGACCGCATTTGTGTGAACTAGTCATGCCGCAAATGTCGCAGGAATAGAGCTTCTCTGCATTATGTTTCTTAATGTGCTTCTCCAACTTCAGCTTTGTTTTGTACCCATCATTGCAAATTGAGCACGAGTACAAATTTTGGTTTGAATGAATCTTTTCCATGTGTTCATTGTACGTCAATTCGAGCTTGAAGTTCATCTTGCAATCGAAGCAGTAAAATTGCGGGTCATTCTTGAAAACCAACTCCCGCTTCTCACCTGTTGAGTGAAAAATAATCAATTTAAAACACGGTATTTTGGGATAAGAGCAAATTTTTGAAATTTCTAGAGAGTGAATAAGAAAATTCAATTCCAAGCAGACAGGCTCATATTTTTCTGTTTTTGCGGGCGTTATGTGCGTTCGTGTCGGAGTGAACAAAATTTGACTTCTCACTTCTGTTAGAGCCCTGGGACTGTTTACATGGTCTAAGATGCTCAAATACCTTTGCTCCACAGGTGTTGAAACCACAAGAATCTTTGAAATCAATCAGCTTCAAGACAGTGATTTAGCTGGAAAATTAGATTAAAGAACTTCATGCTTGAGCCGAATTTATTGGCCAAAATTGTTTCTACAGCGGCTGTTAATACGTTTTCAATACAACTTTGACCAAGCAGAAACCTTATCAGCTTTTATGGCAATCGCAGGAGCTAAAACGATCAGACATCTAGAAATCGCTATATCAGATGAATATGTGAGATGTGTGATTTGGCCACTTGTATGATTGTTATGTGATAATGAATTTTTTCTCAAGAAAATTAATATTTTGAGCCCTCTAAACCCATCTAGAACCCTCTTCCCAAGCGTTCAACGCCTCAGAGGTATCAATACCTCATCAACGTGTTTCAATTCTTCCTCAGCAGCCACCGCGAGTTTGAGAACTTGATCTTATACAAGGTAATTGTCCATAGTGGACTGTATTCCGAAGGTATTTCCCACTTTCCTTGATAAAGCATAAGACAGCAGCATGAGAGTATTGAGAGCATGTTTTTGAGCTTTAGATTCAATATAATGCATTTTGACACAAGGATGGAAAATAGGTTTTACACCCGTGTATCGAAATGTACAATTTACGGTCACGCATATCAATTTCCAGCTTTGAGAATGATCTGACTGATCTGAGTCGATAAGTAACCTAATCATCATTAATTAACTCACCTGGAGTGAGATGTTGCTTTTTTATTGCTCTCTCATCAGATTCTAAGAAGTTGAAATCCGGAGACGATTGCAGACTTTTTTTTCCTCGGTCTTGAAGATATAATGTCCTACAGACTTTTTCGTTGTGGCCTCAAATTTGATGTTGACAGGGCCATTCGCTGATCGCTCTGCCACATTGTTTGGAATCAAATTCTCCGATACATTGTTTTGATCAGAGTCCACTGCATCTGAAAGACATAAAGATTGAAAGACTCAAGTTACAATACAATTCACCTTTTTTGCTCAGAGATCCATAAATTTTCCAGATTCTCGATTTGAGATTTAAAAGCTCAATTAGTAGCAGTTTTAGAAATATTCAGGAAAAGTTTGAGGAAATATTACCAGTAAAAGAAGGCAGGATGGCTCCATCGCTCTTCTTCACGATCGTAAAGTCTGGTCGAAGATTCTCCAATTTGTCTTTTGTCAACCCAAATACTCGATTTTTTATTCGACTATCTCTAACAGCTCGATACTCAGTGGTCAGTTGCTGATCTTCCCGTGAAATCACCTCTGCGGGTTCTATTATGTATTTCGTCGTCACATCTTGAAGGCTACTGGATTCCCGATCTATAATGAAAATCAGACAGCTACTAATACCAAAATAATGAATAAACTGCGGCGAAAGATGCCTTTGAATTGCAGAGTTCTGGTATTCTGCGTTATCATCAATCGATAATTACTTCAGTAAGAAACGTCACTATATTTTTGAAAGAAATTCAACATAATTTGATTAATTTGCATGACACGGCCCTGACAAATTTTTCGATTTCTTCAAGTGGCGGTAATGTTTGTGTTTTATCTATAGAATCGTAAAATATGACCCGAAAGCGAACTCAAAAGAAGCATCGGAGGGACAAATTTAACGTGTAATTGAGGGGGGAGGGGGGGCTTGTGAGGGACTACATAGTGACGTCATAATATGGTAACCATTGTCACTGGCCTGATGATTTGGCACTACCCGGACAGTCGAACGTCGAGAAGGTTGGTGGGGTGAGGTTGATCGGGTTGATAGGGTTGAAGTTGAATGAAGTTACGTACAGTATCTGTATGTTGACTTATGATCAGATATGAAACAGAAATGAAAGTGCGAAATTTGAACGAAACAGACTGAACTGCTTACGGTTAGAGGTCAATTTATTGCAAAAGTAACCCGAAAGTAACACTAGCTAATTGTGAAGACATTTGCTTGTCTTGGCTATACTTTTACCTTCCGTACCAATAAATTGAAGCGAATAATATATTGATGATGGAGATTGAAATGTATGTCGCAAACGATTTGTAATTAAAATGATCAACAAGATATACGGAATGTATATCTATATTACATTTTGTATCATGCGGACACGGTTATTACGACTTAAACGAGCACTGATTGCAAGCCACGGCTAACCAGGAGAGGCCATCACACCCGGATCACGGATTTGGTTGAAACTCTGGGAATAGTCTTCTTTCTGCACAAAAATACGATATCCAATTTATAGACCCTAACGCTTAAGCGTTTTCGAGCTACATACTCAGGCAATAGCTTTGTCCATAAGGACCCATGTTAAAAATCACACATGTAGGTATACCTGCAATGCTATTGTCCATGGCTGTAGCTCAGAAATGCTTGAGCGCTAGGGTCTAAAATGTTGGGTTTCATCTTTTGGCACTAAAAGAAGACTATTTCCAAAGTTTCAGCATAATCCGTGATCCGGATGTGATCACCTCTCCTGGTAAGTAGGTCTGGCGGGCCAACCCTGGTCTGGAAACTATCATTGCAGATTTTTTTCTTCTTTTCATTCTATCAATCGAGTAATAACTAGTAAGTAAGGGTCCACGTGTTGATGTTTACAAACAAATTTTTGTTGTGAACATTAGTGCCTCGTCCAAAATGACCAGCCACGCCATCAACTTTTGAAGTATCAAAGTGCCCTCCAAAATTATCAAAGGAAGCTCGGTCAACTTTCAGATGGCACCTAGAAAATTCGATTTGCTCTAGTCCTGTGTAATTTCGCATTTGAAGAGAGCGGGCTCAACGCAAGGATTATGCGACTGCCAATGCATGCGGTCGAATTTTGGTACAGGTTTGGATAACATTACTTCCGATCATTCTATATTACACAGGAAATCAAATTGAAGAGCTCATGGTCTGCTCTTGCATTATAAAATCCAGCATCATGACACTCTCAAACGCGAGTAATGAACGATGGACGAGAGCGCCATGGGACATTCATTAAATAATGAAATAATGCATCTGAAACATATGGTGCGCCGTTCAAAAAACCATGCAGCTTATTGCAACACAGCCGGTCAGTTGAACGAATATTGGTCTGGTCGTGCGCATACATGCATAAAATATGATGAAGAAAAGCAGAACCCATCGAGTCGAAAGTTATTCAATGAATTTGATTATAATCTACTGGCTTTATCAATACCGATGGAATACGTGCAGATTAATCTTTTGTGGTCTCACGTGATTTTAGGAAGACGCCAGAAGTTTTGATTCCCAGGAATCACTCGACCGAGATATTCTGTTCTTCATTGATGTTGAATTATCATTTGTCATCATACCTGTATCGCACCGCGACAACACAATTTTTGCCTCTCTCTTGATGAAGTAATCTGGAAAAGTTATCAACAGTTATATTCACATAAAAGATTGGCACGAGTAAAATTTGTCCAACGCGGACATTTCTCCAGGGCAGAATACATCAGAATGATGCTTTTCTTCGTTTGTCAATTTTTGGATACAAAAATAGTGAGAACGGGAATCGAAATAAGTTTACGTGAATTTGAGAGGACCTGACATCATCGTTGTCTCTGTTGTAAACGTGCTGCACACGACTGTTGGAAGTATAGTCACTAATAAATATCACTGAAATTCGCTAAGTCTTGAAGTACAAAAATATGGCCTAAATATATTTGAATGTCATTTTACCTGCGATTGACGCCTGAATCATGCATTTTTCTGTGGATTGGGGTTTCCCTAGCTTCGAGCGTTGATATTCCTCTGAAATATCGCCATCATTCACTCGACTGGCCAATTCTCCCATAACTTCGTGTAAATTGACGTGCTCAATCAATTCTCGTTTAATCAAAAATATTTTTCCACAACAATGGCACGTCAATTGCTCACCATCTACATGTACTACTTTCATGTGCCTTCTCATACCTTGCTTGTACCGAAATTTTTTGTTACAAATCTTGCACGTGAATGGCCTCTCGTTTGAGTGCAACTTGATATGGCCGTTCAACGAGTGCTTCTGCGTGGAGCTTTTTTGACAAATATCACATGAAAACGGCTTTTCTCCAGTATGTATCCTCATGTGGATGTTAAAGTAGGACTTTGTACAGACTTTTTTGCCGCACACGTTGCATGAAAAGAGCCTCTCGCCCGTGTGAGTCCTCATGTGCTTCTTCAACTCTGGTTTACTGACGAAACCTTTACTACATACTTTACACCTGACTCTAAATTCACCAGTATGTTTCCTAATCACGTGCTCCTCCAGTGTTTTTTTCTCTCTGTATCGTCCGCCACAATAGTTGCACACGAACGATCTTATGCCTTTGTGCGTTTGCTTGTGATAGTCTAAACCACTCTTCTGAGAGAATCGTTTGTCGCACAAGTTGCACGAGTAGGGCTTTTCACGAATATGTATCCTTTTGTGCAATTCGACTGTTACCTTCTGGGTGAAACTCTTGCCACATATGTCACACGGAAAAAGGTTTTCACCTGTATGTGTTTTAAGATGCACAACTATCTCATTCTTTCTTTTGAAGCTCTCGCTACATAATTTACACAAGAACGGCTTATCATCAATGTGCATTTCAATATGCCACTTGAGCATCTGTTTAGTTTGGAATGTCTCTTCACAGTAATCACAAGTGAAAGGTTTTTCAACTGCGAGCACGTGCCACTTCATGTGATTGTCCAAGCTACTTCTGGTTCTGAATTTCTTGTTGCAGAATTTGCATGGGTAGGGTTTCTCGCCAGTATGAGTTGTCATGTGCGTTTTCAATGTATCCGATCTAGCAAATGATTTTTCGCAGACTTTACAGGAAAAGAGCTTCTGGCCGGTGTGCGTCCATGAATGATCCTCTAAACGACTTCGTGCGTTGAATCTCTTGTGACAAATTTTGTACGAAAAAAGCCTGCTGGCTGGATCCTGGGCCTCGCTGTGTTCCATGTCTTGGCGACTGATACTTGAAAACTAACTCAAGCAATAGTGGGTTTTATCTTACGTGCGCGCGTGTTCTTGAACTTTTTCTGCGTGAGAAATGTTGAGTTCATGTTTAGCAAGGGGAAATGCCTCTTTCCTATGATCACGTATGTATATTCATGTGAGTTATCAATCAAGCTCGAGAAAATCATTACTTTTTTCATGAGAAAGTTAGTCTTTAAATGACCAAGGACTCTACAAGCCATAAGGGTGTAACTTTATGCTGAGATCCTTCATGTTGGGCAAGGAAAATTTGTCTGTATGAAGTACTCGATCCTACCTTGATTCTGCTTTGCTGATAAATTTTTCACCACACATTGAATTACAGGTTGAATGTTACGTGGAACCCTTCCTACATGCACTGTACTCAAGTAGTTCCACATCCTCACATATCCACTGGTTCTCTCAAGGTTGCTAGAATTGCAAATTGCTCACTGCAGCTTGAGCTCATGCAAGAGTAGCTGATATGTTAAGTTGCCTCGTATGATGCTACAGAGCAGCACATTTAAGGTTCGACTAAAAGAATCTGTGCAATGGGCCAAGAAATTCATCATTAGGATTGATGGGCGGCAGTTCTTCAAACATCGATTAAGAATCGACAAACCTCTGAATATTGTCTTTTTCGTTGTATAGCATGCATGAAGAAAAAAAACTTGGCTCAAATTGGTCAAAAAGTGTTAGACATGAAGGGTCTCAACAATCATGGATTCTGGGTACAGCTTCATGCGCTAATCTTGATTGTGTTTCTTTATCAAAGTTGAAGATGCACTGTATTTGAACTGTATGTGGTGGGTCTTACATACATGCTTTCAGACCTACCTGGAAACATCAAGTTTAGTATCATAGAGTTCACATACTAGAAATTTCAAAGATGAGCTGAATCGACGATTCCAACTTCAATTTCTTTGATGGAAAAAATAGGATTTTCTTCCAAGATTTCAATGTATCTTTTTTCTAATGAGAATAAAACTCTCAAGACATCCTAATTGAAGAAATTTGGTGCCACACTCATCTCGATTCTCAGTTTGCCATACAAAAGGGAATGAATTTCAGGAATCAATTTCGAATGGGAAATGATATGCCATTAGATAGATATTTTACCCCTCCGCTCCAATAAATGAATTAATTTCTATAAATTTAAATCAAGTGTCTCAGATTTGAAATTGATTATGTTACCTCCAAATTGGCTGGATTTTTCAAAGATTCTTTTTCTTCGAGATGTTGGTTTGGGAGACTCAATCAAGAGGAAATGCAGTTCAGCTGATTCAACTTGGATCAATGAATCAAGCAAATCAGAGAATACTTATTCGACTGAGAGTTTGAAAACATGACTTGTTAAGTACATTGGTTGGTGAATTGGTGATATATCACTAAAATGATCCAGAACAGAGCACTCAAATGGAAATGTACAGATTGCAGAGGATGTATGCATTAGTATAGGTATGCACTCACCTGCACTTAGATCAAGACGCAATGTCAAGTTTCATACATGAAATGCCTACATGCGAGACTTGGATTAAGTATTTTTCATCACAAACTAAGAGTCTCTGATCTCAGGACTCGCTTCTACGGAGCATCGGTGTCATCTCATCAGTTTTTTCACAGCATCTTCACCGTCACTCTTCCAACGGACAAGGTGACTTTCTATTATCAACAGCTGCATATAAGCTGGCTGAATCGAACACCATCAAGATTTTGATAAACTCACAAACTCAAACGACAGGATGATACATGCATGCAAACTTAGCTGCAAACTGATGCCATCGCATGTCCATTCATCTGATATGTTGCGAAGTTGCGTTGCGAATAGTGCGAAGTTGCGAACACGAGGTCATTTCTCTGACCACGTGAGCTGAGAGTATAAGGGTGCGGCTACATAGTGGCACTGCGCAGTAACGCACGCGCCAGCAGCAAGTTCGACAATATCATCTAGATTCTCGCGTTGTCTTTAGTAGACGAATGTTTGTAGACACTTTAGGGTGCGTTTGTCGACTACGATTTTACGGTTTCATCCCAAATTTTAAAATAGTGCGAATTAGCTCTACCCCGTGCCTTTTCACCGGTTGCTTTTTCTCAATCTCTATCCATGATATGCATAATCGCATCTAGTGCTGAAAAAATTTTATTTGGACTATAAATATTATTATGTATGTATACGATATGTAATAATAATGTATTAAATGGCCTGAAAGGGCCGTATATGAAATAAAATGAAATATGATTCACATCCATCAACCTACGAAATTTATTTAAATATGATACAGGATCAAATGGAACCACAATGGAACGTATAGATAACAGCAGTCTCAAGTATTGGTGATCCGAACTGGACATTTGATACATCATTCTTCGTTCTCGTGGAAATGTCATGAAGTTTATACAATCTAATTATACCGATCTACGTTAACATTTGTGTAACGAAGAGTGGCTACCTATAGATGCACGTTGCCTCGAGGTTTCTAGAACGTTCCTGGACCGATTTCAATATAAATTTATAAATAATTCAATTATTATTCAAAAATTGTTGTTAATTGTGGCTCTAGTTGGATTCAAATACAATCTTGTCGCGTTTCTCACTCTAACTGGCATGTTTCTGATTGAGCTCGATTAACTGGATTGAATGGGGATTAATTCGATAGCTTGCGAGAGAGAAGATTCGAGAAAAAAATTAATTATTCATTCATTCCATAGAGAATTGTCTGAGTAGCGGTTGAGCAGAAGACATTCCAGGAATCATCGTACAACCTTAAGAGAATTAACTGAACGATTTAAGAACGTTCGGGAAACCTGGAGAAAACGTGCATCTGATAAACATTTTTCCATTGCACCAACATTTTGGACACGATATTTCTGACTAACAATAAGTAATTTCAAAACGTTGCGAGGTTGTAAATGCAATTCCTTAGTGAAAAAAATGAGTCGATTACAAGTCGACTCTATGAAACACTTACCGAGTCAAAAATTGAGTCGTAAATCGAGTCGAAAATTGAGTCAGTTTCAAATGGACTATAGTCAGAGGGTTGATAACTGATCCAATATCATCTCGAGGAGTAACTTTCCTTGACAGGAGTATACGTTTTGACTGTATGCCGATCCAAAACTCTTACTAGGACCAGGATTTGCCTATAGGCATAACAATTTGACAATTTGACAATTAAATTCGACATAACCCTGCGTGAATTTCTACACGAATGGGAACAGATGTATACTCCTGCGATTAGAGACAGCAAGAATATTGCAGGAGAACGATCCCTACCGTTTATAACAGACCACATTTTTCGACTCGATTGACAACAAAATTTTCAACTCGATTTAGGACCCAATTACCGACTCGGTGATGGACTCGAAAACCGGGTCAATAAATAAATAACACAGCTGCTCCCTCACATGGTGCTTGCTCATTCCGATGAAATGTGTCCAAGTTACATCGATATGGAAATATCACACAATTTTGATCCATCTCATCTCAATTCAACGCGACGTTTGAATGTTGCATTTCGTATAAACCCTACATGTAAGTACTTACAACCGTCAATGCGGTGCTTCCATGAATGCATTTAGGGTTGGGTCTGCGAAATTGACCATTCCCATTACTCAGAATCGATCAAGTTTAGGGAGATATATCTTGAGAATTAGATTTGGACTTTGATGAGGAATAACTCCAAAAGGTTGCAATTTGCGAGGAAAAGTATCCAGATCAATTGTGTAGATCTCTCAAAGATCTGCAAATTATCTCTCTACACATTTTCCTGAATATTTGATATTTTCTGACTTATGACGGAAAAATCGAAAAAGACGTGAAAAATTGCATGTTTTTATTGTTTATTTATGCCGCGCCCCAACTTTTAAACAATAATTCTCATCAATATTGATTATTGGATGTGCCACCTATCATTTGAGCCCAAGATCGTATTGAAGTACCGAGTTTAGCCACTTAGTGATCGAATTCAGAGGGTCACACTCCTGACTATAAGCACGTCATGGCAAAAGGTGTTGAGACCCAGCTGAAAATATATACGTATCCCGATGCGCGGCTTGGTGCGTATTGGGGCACGTATGGCGCAGCGTATTGCAGCGCGCAGTGTAACGCGGAGAATCCGGGTCGATAATCCCGGGCGTCCCAATACGCATCTCCATACGTGCCAACGCTTCGGAGTGAAAGTATATTGGTGACGCCCAGCTGTGGGCCGTGGGCCGCAGGCGAGCGGGGAAGCTTTATATATATATAGTGCATGCCACGTGATGTCTCGTTCGCGTGCCTATTGCATGTGCTCATACGCGTCCCAATACACGTTCCAATACGTGCCTCGGCCAGCTATATAAAACCAACTCAGCTAGGCAACTTTTGCCTTCGACCGATAGGTGGCTGCTAGGTTTTTGATCCTGCACGAGAATTTTTCATGATTTCCGAGTGATCACCTTCAAAGTGATAAGAGGACTTCATGACCTATTCTTGGAGAATCTCAGATGAGAGTATGTCGGAAATCATGAAAAATTCTCGTGCAGGATCAAAAACCTAGCAGCCACCTATCGGTCAAAGGCAAAAGTTGCCTAGCTGAGTTGGTTTTATATAGCTGGTCGAGGCACGTATTGGAATGTGTATTGGAACGCATATGGGCAGTATATGGGCACATGTAATGGACGCGCGAACGAAATACCACGTGGCATGCACTATATATATAAATAAAGCTTCCCGGCTCGCCTGCGGCCCACGGCCCACAGGGGCGTCACCATTACTTCCACTCCGAAGCGCTGGCACGTATGGAGATGCGTATTGGGACTCCCGGGATTATCGACCCGGATCCTCCGCGCTACACTGCGCGCTGCAATACGCTGCGCCATACGTGCCCCAATACGCACCAAGCCGCGCATGAGGATACGTATATATTTTCAGCTGGGGATAAAGAATTATTGTATGATTGCTTCAAAATTTTATTGAAACGAGGAGCTATGGGATATATCAAATGTATGTATCAGGTAAAATGTACAACCAGTTTTCTAGTTTTGAATCGCAACAAACTGATTCCCACCTACTTTGACTGAAATAACTTTAATGATTACTGATTTTCACCAATTGGGGATGGATTTCACGGTAAATCAGTGAGGTTTCAGTGATTTAGAATCAAATGCTGTCGTAGGTTTCGTGGAAGTCAATCATTCGTTGAATGAGCACAATATCAGCCGCCGTATACAATATCAGAGACAGAATTGCATCTAGGATTCCCTATTATTTTTCGTATATTCTGCTTTTGCGGGCTAACGTATGATGTGCGTGGGTAAACATAATCTACTCCGCAGGCTACATACCATTCAAGATTCAACATAAGATGTGGCTTATCTAGAATAATGATGGTTACGAAAGTGGATCAGAATACATTCAATCGTTTGTTGAACGAACAATAAGATCACGAAGAGTCACAGTTGATTTAAAAATCATCGTATTAATGATGAATGTGATTGACTGTTCCGTGGAGTATAAATTACTGCAATCCGAAACATATGGGAAAATCCACTGAAACCTCCAAAACAATCATGCAGTTTGGAAAATAGCTTGAGAACTTCGGCGGTTGCGCACGAGAGGAAGCAACGACACTGAAAGTGTAGGGTACGGCTTCTCCGTTCCCCTTACTCTGTGGCTGTCTCTCCCCTCACTTGCCTTCTCCCCGCATCTCCCGGCATGCGCCAGCTCGCTGCGTCGAGCATCAGATCTTCCTGGCCCTCGGCCATGTACACATATATGATGAATTCCACGCCAAAGCGATCTACGAAAAGGGGTCATCTCTCAGATTCTTTTCTAACCTTTTTCATTCGATTCTATGGCCCAAAATAGGAACTTCGAACCACCAATGGGGCCCAAAAAAAATTTCTCTTCTCCATTGCACGCACATCCGTCAACAGACCGAAAATTTATCGTGTAAAAATCGATGCTCTTTTATCCACGAAAATGGGAATATTTCGAGTTTTTGAATAGCTGTCGATTTGCGGGTTGCGGCATCTGAAAGCGCATCAAAGAACCTATCGAAAACGTTGTCGGAAATTCCTTCTCTGTGATTTGGGGGCCTCCTGGAGGCAAAAGAGTGTTTTTCACTAAAATGTTGATTTCTCAAAAAGCCATTTTTTCTATTTCTTTAAAATCATATATTCGACGTAAAATTTTGCGTTCTTTCGAAAAAAATGGGTTTCAGAGAAGTTTGGGATGATCCAAGTGACTTATGAGCCATTTTTTGAAAATTCGATTTTTTCGGTTACAGAAACAGGCGATTTTCTGCGCATGCGCACGAACGTAGACTTTCGGGACCACTTTCAATAGAAAGCTGACAAAATTTCCTATAAAATGACTACCCGCAAAGTTGAAATTCATGCACTGAAACGCGATCTGCAAGGATTAATCATGTCGAATCAAAATCATATGAAAATTAAGCCCATCAACGCCTTCGTGGCGCCTCCTGAGATGACACATTCACGAGATCTTCTCGGGACTCAATTTTGAGTACGAAATTGACCTGAAAAAAATTCGGACCACATGGTTTCAACGTAAAATTGTATGAACTTTCAAAATATGCGATGAAAAACCCCTTTTGAGGCGAACCCGAGGTGCTACATTCAATTTTTCGCAATTTTGGATGTGAAATATCGTATTTTCTGGAAAAAAATTGAATGTAGCACCTCGGGTTCGCCTCAAACGGGGTTTTTCATCGCATATTTTAAAAGTTCATACAATTTTACGTTGAAACCATGTGGTCCGAATTTTTTTCAGGTCAATTTCGTACTCAAAATTGAGTCCCGAGAAGATCTCGTGAATGTGTCATCTCAGCAGGCGCCACGAAGGCGTTAATGGGCTGAATTTTCATGTGATTTTGATTCGACATGATTAATCCTTGCAGATCGCGTTTCAGTGCATGAATTTCAACTTTGCGGGTAGTCATTTTATAGGAAATTTTGTCATCTTTCTATTGAAAGTGGTCCCGAAAGTCTACGTTTGTGCGCATGCGCAGAAAATCGCCTTTTTCTGAAACCGAAAAAATCGTATTTTCAAAAAATGGCTCATAAGTCACTTGGATCATCCCAAACTTCTCTGAAACCCATTTTTTTCGAAAGAACGCAAAATTTTACGTCAAATATATGATTTTAAAGAAATAAAAAAAAAATGGCTTTTTGAGAAATCAACATTTTAGTGAAAAACACTCTTTTGCCTCCAGGAGGCCTCCAAATCACAGAAAAGGAACTTCCGACAACGTTTTCGATAGGTTTTTTGATGCCCTTTCAGATGCCGCAACCCGCAAATCGATAGCTATTCAGAAACTCGAAATATTCCCATTTTCGTGAATAAAAGAGCATCGATTTTTACACGATAAATTTTCGGTCTGCTGACGGATATGCGTGCAATGGAGAGGAGAAATTTTTTTTGGGCCCATAGGTGGTCCGAAGTTCCTATTTTGGGCCATAGAATCGAATGAAGAAGGTTAAAAAAGAATCTGAGAGATGACCCCTTTCCGTAGGTCGCTTTGGCCTGGAATTCA
The DNA here is from genome assembly GCA_029851415.1 of Eretmocerus hayati. Taxonomy (NCBI): domain Eukaryota; kingdom Metazoa; phylum Arthropoda; class Insecta; order Hymenoptera; family Aphelinidae; genus Eretmocerus; species Eretmocerus hayati. The sequence continues at coordinate 17,635,056 of CM056741.1, forward strand.
TCATATTTGAATACATAGCTTTATATTAAACTATTGACAGTGCCCGACAGGTGGATCTTGAGGGAAATCGCGTATAGCGAGTCCTCGGGATCCCTGTCAATCAGTGAATTAAAATTCACCCGTTCGACGGCTCGGCCTTGGCTGATCGGCGCGAGGGTCGCTAGATGACTGGGCAGCGGCTGCAGCCTGAAGCGCTCCCAGATGTAGGAGTTTGAAAGATTTTACACACTTGGCAAATGTCTCGATTGAAATTCCAAGATTTTACGAGGTTGTCACTGGAACGGACACTTGGACAGGAAGGCGAATAATACGAATGTTTTCCAATATTAATTGCGACTCGGAAACCGAAGTGCTGAATACGAAAACCACACACACGCGGTGTCTCATGACTCGAGGAGGTCGCGGAACTCGCGGCACGTCCGGGGTGGCGAGTGAGCGCGCACCAGGTCCAGGAGTGGCAGCGATTCGGGCAGAGTAACGGCGTCGAGGCGAAGAGCGGCAGCGTGGCGAGGCGACGGCGAGAGAGCGCCGGGTGAGACTGAATGAATCGGGCTTGGAAGCACGGACTTATATACGCGTGGAATAACACGGTGGTGATAGAAAATTAGGTCACGTGACGTAATTACGAGTCACGTGCTGCAATTACAGGTCACGTGATGCAATTAGCAGTCACGTGACGTTATTACGGGTCACGTGATGCAATTAGCAGTCACGTGCTGCTATTACGGGTCATGTGATGTAATTACGAGTCACGCGGGATGGAACTGAATTCACGTGATGCTTTTTCTAGTCACAGCCGACGTGATGAGGTCCGTAGTCACCAAGCGCGTGGCGCACAAAGTGACTACGAGTCTGTAGACGTGAAAATATACGGAATCGGTTTGAAAAAGAACATACGAAGCTTATGCGCACGTCACTATGGTGTACATAACCTTGCTTTACACCCCAATCACTGGTCACAAGTGACTTAATAAATAATTGTGGAGCCTCTAGAGCCCACAACTTGGTGACCCCGACGTGATATCGTTGGTCATTTGTGCTTAAGTGAGTGTAAAAATATTTTTTCTGATAATAAAACAAAAAATGAGTGAATCCAAAAGACTCACTTGCCAGGCTGCAAAACAGCTAGGGATACAAATTCCGGCGAACCCAGAAGAGGCAGCTGCACTAACCCAAATGCAGTCAAGAAATCAGCAACAGGTGTTGGATCCAGATTCAACTCGTATTCAACTCGAGCAGCAGTCGCAAAAGCAACATAAGGAACTCGAGCAACAGTTGCAGCAGCAACGAATAGAGAATGAACAAATGAGTTTAATAGACCTTGATTTGGATCAAGGAGCCTCATCACCGACTCCTGCTGATAAAGGGGTAAGTCCGTCGCTAAACAATAGTGTAGCGAATTCGCACGTGGTCGAAGTAGAATCACAGTTAAAAGCTACAGCAAAATCATTTGAGCCTTCAACAACAATTGGAGCATCACATAACAATGTGGAGCAGTCAGTGAATAGTATATTACGCAACGATGTCGAAAAGTTGGATTTACGCACGAGTGAAAATCTTTACACACGAGTGTGAGTCTTTACGCACTGGTGAGATTCTTTACGCACGAGCCGCGTAGCGGCGAGTGCGTAAAGTATCTCAACAGTGCGTAAAGATTCACATCTCGTGTGTAAAGATTTTCCGAGTGCGGAAACCTTTCGACAGAGTTGCGTACGATATTTTTCGAAATTTTGTGCGGAAAGTTAGTATTCTGTCGGTCACCTCATACGCCAGTAACCAAATCGTGATCGGGTCAGGTGGAGGAAAAGGGCGCAGAGCGGGGTCCAGGGGCGGCAGGGGGCGAAGCCCCCCGACTGAAAAAAAATTCTGAAAATGTATCAGAAAAAGATCTTTTGTTTGATATATCATATATTACCGCATAGTTTGAAAATATCGATCTCAATCCTCAAAAGTACAAATAGTGGACAAGATCCGGAATATATAAGTTCATAAGATAATATCAATTCTGAATTTCGAAGAAAATTATTATAGAGTTTTATAAATATCGTCAAGGACGAGCAAGAATAAATCAACGGATTAATGAAATAATATGCCATTTCTATGTTTCAATAGAAAGAACTTGGACGATTCTAACGATAATAATAATGCTCTGAATACACGGGATAGAAAGCGATTTCAAAACCTATGGATTCTTTCTTATAAAAGAATATGAATACATCGCCGACACTCTTTTTTGAGGCGAAGTATCCGAAAAGTGAATTTACATTTCCTTTGGACGTACGATCCAAGGTAGCTTTCAAACCACCGAAACCACGGTGGAAGCACTCCGAAAAGGTCTATATATTGTATTGAACTCAATTAAATTCATGATCCACCGAAGTGAACTATTTCCATGTTCAATTCGATGGGCCGACCAGGATATTTCAATCGTATGGACTTATCGAGAGAGCAAGACTGAGTATAACAATTTAGAGAGCTCATAAGTTTTCATCCTATCGAGTGAAAGAAGTCATTACACCTGCTTTGGGCGGCTTCGAATCAACGATTGGAGCACTCCGATTCTACAGAATCAAGACAGAGATCATTTTGCTAAACAACGCAGAAACTTCAAGAGATGTTGTAGAATATCAGGCTATAAAGAAAATACGGCAGTGCGTCAAGATACGTTCCAGTGCGTAAAGACCTACCTTACGCACTGTTGGTGACTTTACGCACAGATCTTCACGCATTCCGTGCGCAAAAATTCCTTTACGCACGGAAAAATGTTCCTTACGCACTAACTTTACGCACATGATTTCGAGAAAACATTTTTCAAAATCCAGAGCAACTTTACAGCATGTTTGTGGAATTCTTAAAAGTTCAAGGGCAACAATTCCAAAACTGTTCGCCCGGCTCTGAAAAGATGGCTGTTTCCGGCCAGACCATGTGTGAAGGCGATCTGCCTACTCAACCTAACCCTTTCGTTCAACAAAGGGATATACAAGCGTGCAGCACATTGCGCGAGGTGTACTACACACCGACAGTGAGCATACCGAGTCCCGCGTTGCAGCAGACGACGCCAAAGCAGCGCGCGCACTCGGACAGCGAGAGCGCGGTAGATCAAGCAGCGCCAAAATCGCTGCCGTCAGCTGCTGCCCCCCAAGTAGGGGAAGCTTCTCCCGCGGCTAGAGCTGCCACAGCTGCACACCCACCCACCAGCAACATGGTGGGGATAGCTCATCAAGCTCAACCCGGCTATACTTTCACTCAGCCACACATACAGCAGCCACAATACGTTCCATATTACGGCCCTTACGTGCCGTATGGGAATGTGCCATATTGGCCTATACCAAACGTCGCGGCTGACTCTCAAGCGATTCAACCTAGAGAAAAGAAATTCTTCATGCCTAAGCTATGGGCGGATAAGCCGGTGGCATGGTTTGCTGCGTTGGAGGATCAGTTCTCCGAGAATAACGTCAAGACCGACTCCAAAAAATTCACCCTGCTACTCCATTATCTGGATGGACAATTTATAACCGAAAAAATCGGGAACTTGATTGCAATGACACCTTTGGGCAACAAATATGAAACCATAAAGAAAGCCGTTCTTGATGAATTGAGAGGCACTGTGAGCGAAGCTTATCGCAAGCTCATACAAACGAAAATAGCCCCTAATCAAAAACCGTCCCAGTTTCTGGAACAAATGAAGTCTGCCAATACAGACTTGAGCCCGCAGTTTATAAGGGATTTATGGAGTACGCATCTGCCGGCACACGTGCGTTTGACACTAGCTAGCATGCAGAATGCCTCTGATGAGGAGGCAACGCGTGCTGCCGATAGTGCGGCAGAACTGCGCGCTGATGCATTCCAAATCAACGCGATATCCAAGCCCAAAGATGAGACCAAATCTCTAACGCAAGAGGAAATCCTGGTTAAAATTCAGGAACAATTGAACGACGTTACGAAGAAGGTAAAGAAAATGTCTCGCCGCTCTAGCTCTCGCTCCAAATCCCCATCGGCGAAAGACAAGGGTGGTGACCAGCGCAAACTCAAGCACCCGGGGACAACCTTGATAAACGGTAAAAAAATTTGTTGGTATCATGATCAGCATAAAAAAACTCCACATTTCTGCGGAGCACCGGAAGAATGCGAATGGACAAAAAACTAGTGGCGTCGCTCGAATTAGCGGCGATCGGCGACGCACATGCGTTCCGCCGCATTTTCTTACCAGACTTGGAGACTGGAAATTTATATCTAGTCGATTCTGGAGCAGACATCTCGGTCATACCTGTGACCAGTGTGTCTAAAAAAGAAAAAGTCGCTGACCACAAATTATTCGCGCCAAATGGGACTGTAATCCCATCTTATGGTGAGCGTCATGTAACTCTCGATTTAGGTTTCAGAAGACCACATGAGGGATATTTCCATGTAGCAGACGTCCCGTACGGTATCCTAGGAGCAGACTTCCTAGGACGTAGGCAGCTGGTCCCCGATATCAGTACCTGCACCGTCATGGACAAGGAGACCAAATGGGTCCGAAGAGGACACGCAGCTCCTGCAACAGTACATGGAGTTTCTGTCATAGACAAATCGAGTAAGGCTGCGCCAATTCTTGCAGATTTTCCTGGAATCACAGGAGGTCCGCGGGACATCAAAACGCGTGTTAAAGCCAAAACGCTCCACCACATAAACACTGCAGGACCGCCTATTGCTGCTAGGCCAAGACGCCTTCCACCAAAGAAGCTGAAGATAGCTCAAGAACTATTTAAGCAGATGATGGAAGATGGTGTCGCGCGCAGGTCAAAAAGTCAGTATGCAATCCACTACATATAGCCCAAAAAGCAAATGGCGAATGGCGCCCGTGTGGTGATTACAGAGGTATAAATGCCCAAACTGTCCCAGACAAATATCCAGTGAAAAACTTTCTGGATTTAAGCAGAGTAGTTCGAGGTAAACGCATTTTTTTCCAAACCTGACTTTAAAAAAGCATTCAATCAAATAGACAATGCACCGGAGGACATACCAAAAACAGCGGTGATAACTCCATTTGGTTTATTTGAATTTTTGAAAATGATGTTCGGAATGATGAATGCTACACCAACTTTTCAGAGACATATGGATGAAGTGTTTCTTGGTTTAGAAGATGACGTTTTCTGCAGTATTGACGATGTCTTAGTGGCATCAAAAGACGAAGAGTCCCACGAAAAAATCTTGAGAATAGTCTTCGAAAGATTGCGTGACTATGCGGATCAATGCTGACAAATGTGTATTCTTCGTTCAGGAAATAGACTTCTGGGGCCATCATGTATCAGAGAAAGGAGTAGAACCATTGAAAAACAAGGTAAAGGCTATTCTCGAATTCGAGAAACCCAAAACCTTATCAGATCTCAACAGGTTCATGGGAGTAATCAATTACTACAGGCGGTTTGTCAAAGACGCTGCCACTGCCCAGTCCCCTTTATACAAGCTGCTCCAGGGAGTCAAGAAAAAAGACAACCGTCCTGTACCATGGGACGAGGAAACAAACGCAGCTTTCGAAAAATGCGAGCAAAATCTTGCAAATGCAACGCTGTTAGCTCATCAAGACCCGGAAGCACCTCTGCGCATATCTTCAGACGCATCTGCCATGGCTATGGGAGCAGTGCTGGAGCAAAAGGTCAATGATGAATGGCAACCTCTTGGATTTTTCTCTAAAAAATTCAACAAAGCAGAACAAAATTACAGCACATATGACTGTGAGTTAGCTGCTTTGTACCATGCTGTAAGATTTTTCAAAGGAATGATTGAAGGTTGTGAACTACAACTGCGTGTGGATCGAAAGCCAATCACTTATGCATTCGTGCAGAAAGCTGACAAGGCTTCACCGTGGCAACAGAGGCACCTCAGCTTCATCAGCGAATTCTGCACTGACGTCAGATACGTGAAAGGTGAGGATAATGAGGTGGCAGATGCTCTATCGCGTGCAGCAGTGGACGCCATCAGAATGCCCTCAATCATAGACTTCAGCCAACTGTCCCAAGCTCAGAACGATGATGAGGAATTGCAGCATCTTCTTCAAAACAAAGATAAGACATCGCTCAAGCTGCACAAACTAAGCTATGGTCCGGATCATCAAGGTATCTATTGCGACGTGAGTACAGAAGATATTCGACCTTACGTGCCCGTTGTTTTCAGAAAAAAAGTATTTGATGCACTGCACGGACTAGCCCATCCTGGCCCTAAACCTTCTGTTAAAATCATCTGCCAGCGAAATGTCTGGCCCAGGATGAACAAACAGATAACCAAATGGACCAAAGAATGTGTGCCATGCCAACGTTCCAAAACCGCACGCCACAACGTGCTCCAACCAAAAGCATTCAAAGAACCAGATCAGCGCTTCGATCATGTGCATAGACATTGTGGGACCTTTACCTAGATCTCAAGGGTATGAGTACTGTTTGACAATGATTGATCGTTTCACGCGCTGGCCAGAAGCAATTCCAATCAAAGATATCACAGCACAAACAGTTGCAGATGCATTCTACACGCATTGGGTATCTCGATATGGAACTCCAAAAGTCATTACGCATGACCAAGGTTCACAATTTGAATCAGCTCTCTTTGCAGCACTGGCAAAAATGATAGCGAGTGACAGGAAACACACGACTCCATATCATCCTGCTGCCAATGGAATGATTGAGCGCTGGCATCGCACTGTCAAGGCAGCCATCCGCTGTTATGCATCACAAGACTGGGTGCCACTTCTCCCACCAATACTGTTGGGACTTCGCAGTGTTTACAAAGAAGAATTGGGAGGCTGTCCAGCTGAATTTCTCTATGGAACAAACTTGCGTTTGCCAGGAGAGTTTTTCACACATGAAGACCCGCCTATGGATCCTCAATCGTTTTTGGAGCCACTCCGACTTCATATGCGGGAGATACGTCCAGTTCCAGCTGCACATCACTGCAGAAGGAAAGTCTTCTGGTACAAAGACCTATATACTTGCTCACACGTGTTTATGCAAAAAGGAGCAAAGAACACTTCATTGGATCAGCCGTATGCAAGACCATTCAAAGTCATACGCAGAATAAACGACAGAGTTTTTGTAATTGACGTCCAAGGTCGGGAAGTAACCATCAATGTTGAGCGTCTGAAACCAGCACACATAACTTTTCCAGAGCTAGAGCAAGCAAACTCTACACCATTCTCAAATGATCACAGTTATGCTAGAGCTCCGTTGTCGTCCAATATGTTCCAAACTCAGCCATCAATAAGTTCTCAACCTCAGTCTGTGGTATCAACGAATGCTCGGAATCCTGCAACGAGCAATTCATCTTCATCAGTTCCTGTTCCAGTTCCTGTTTCCAGCGACGCTACACGTAGCGCTCCTCTACGTACTTACGAAAATAAGAAGAAGAAAGTGTCGTTCAAGTGAAATGTTATCATTCAAGTGCTTTTGAATGCAATAGTGTATTGTGGTGCTCAGTGACATACCCAAAAAAGAAAAGAAAATAGAGACTGTAAGCGAATATTTCCATGACAAGAATATGATTTCCCGACAAAAATTCCAAAGGCAATTCAAAGTTTTTCATCGTCCTATCTTCAATCTAGCAAGTATAAAGTCATTTTAGATTCTTAAGGTGCTACAGCACAACCAAATACCTCAGTGGTCAGACGGTTTAAAATTTGATTGCTTCCAAATAAAAATATTTATTTTGTACCTAAAGTTACCAATTTGAGAAGCATTCACCACGTACTTAACGTGAAGTATTTCCTAAGTTCAGTATTTCCAAAGAAATAGCAGCTGAAAAGTTGTATTCCTGGAACTCAATAATGTTCCTGACCAAATATTCCTAACAAAGAGTAATTTTTAACAAAGATCCAAAAATCTTCGGGCGAGTCATTTGAAAAAAACAACAGAGAAAGCGTAAAATCGATTTTGTGCCTCTTGAAGTTGTAGAAGAAATTTTCAGGTCAGCAAGACCGCTTGACAATGTTCAAAATATTGTCTATCAAATAATTTTCCCCATTGCCTTCACTGAGGGGGGCCTGTGTAGGGTACGGCTTCTCCGTTCCCCTTACTCTGTGGCTCTCTCTCCCCTCACTTGCCTTTTCCCCGCATTTCCCGGCATGCACCAGCTCGCTGCGTCGAGCATCAGATCTTCCTGGCCCTCGGCCATGTACACATATATTTGAATACATAGCTTTATATTAAACTATGGTGTACATAACCTTGCTTTACACCCCAATCACTGGTCACAAGTGACTTAATAAATAATTGTGGAGCCTCTAGAGCCCACAAAAGTATACATTTTTGGTGAAGAATATCACCTAAAAGCATGCCTTACATAAGAAGTCGAATATTGATGAAGACAATGTAGATTCATCGTTGATTTCTTCATCTGGTTATGAACATGATCTTTCCACCTACTTTTGTACTCACAAGAGGCTTTATTTATACAAAGCAATACCAGAACGATGAATTTACTCTGTGATTTTCATATCGGGATATCACTCTTGGATGATGTAGAATTTTTCACATCAATGTTCCTCTTTAGGATAGATTTAGGTTCTTTATTATGTATCACTGTCTCGTGGTACTTCAGGCCATCGTTACTCATGAAGCTTGAGCCACAGATTTTACACGAGTGTGGATCCTCACCCATGTGTTCTATTTGTATATGTGAGATCAGAACATGTTTTCTTCTGAAACATTTTTCGCAGTCCGCACACCGCAAAATTCTATCATTATCATGCGTGATCATATGTTGATTCAAATTTACCACTTTTTTACCGCAAACTCTGCATGGCACAGCTCTATCAATAGGATCCTGGTGTGATTTCATGTGAGAATTCAGATTACTCTTCTGTGTGAATCTTTTACCACAAATTTGACACACAAAAGGTTTCTCTCCTGTATGTTTTCTTGAGTGCGTTTTCAACTCGCTTTTGCCACTGAAACATTTTCCGCAAACATCACAACATATTTTGCTCTGGTGTAATCTCAAATGACTTGTAAGAGAATTTTTTTGATGGAAGCCTTTGCCGCAAATATTACACAAGAATGACTTTTTCCCCGTGTGAAGAGCCATGTGAGCGTCCAGAGATTCTTTTGTATTTAGTTGTTTGTCACATAAATTGCATTTGAATAGCTCGGTTCTCCCATGAGCCTTCAGATGCCTTTGCAAATTTTGTTTCGTGAGCAAGCCTTTCCCACATATTTTGCAAGTATGGGGCCTTTCACCCGTATGTATCATCATGTGCACCCGCAGGTAACTTGGTTCAAAAAACTTCTTATCACATAGCTCACATGAGAAACGTTTGATTTTCTCATGAATCCGCTCGACATGAATCTGTAACTCGCTTTTACTACGAAAACTCTTACTACAAACTTCGCACGGGAACGACTTGATGCCCGTATGCAAGATAGTGTGTAGTTTCAATGTGTATTTTCGGCTGAAATTTCTGCCACAAACCTCACACCCGTAAGGTTTTTCTTTCAAATGCGTATCAGACATATGAAGCGACAGATAGAATTTCTGGGCAAAGTTTCTGCCGCATATATCACAAGTGAATTGATCTTTTGGAGTGTGTGTCATCATGTGACACGCTAAACGTCTTTCGCTGATGAAGCTCTTGCCGCAATTTTTGCATTTTACGGGCTTTTGTTCTGTATGCAGCTCCATATGGTTCCGCAAACTTCTTCTATCAGAAAGTACCTTATGGCATATCACGCAGTTGAGTAGATTCAACTTTTCATGAATGAGCATATGTGCGCGAAGATTACGTTTCTCTTTGAAATTTTTTTTGCAAATATCACAAGTAAAACATAATTTTTCACGATGCTCCTTTTCATGCACTCTAAGCTCATTTCTGGTGTCAAATGATTCACTACAGTCCTTGCACGAAAAAAATTTCGCACCACTATGTTGCCGCATATGAGTTGTCAGAAATCTTTGCCGTGAGAATGACTTTTCGCAAATATTGCACGAAAACGGTCTCACATCTGCATGTAATTTAGAATGATCCCTCAATCTTTCTTCAGATATGAACTTTTTTGCACACACTTGGCAGGAGTAAGCCCGATGATCCTCATGTGACAACATGTGATTTTTGAGGGAGCCTCTCCATTTGAATTTGTTACCACAAAGCTTGCACGCATAAGATCCAACTGTGTGACTTCGTAAATGTTGAGCAATCAAATTTTTTGCGGAGAAGCTCTTGTTACATATATCACAATAAAAATTCTGAGCTTGTCTCGAGTGCGACGCTATGTGTTTTACTAAACAACTTTTTCGTACTTTACTCATTCCGCAAATGTAACACGAATATAGCTTGTCGGCGACGTGTTTCCCAATATGCTTCTCCAAGTTTAGGTTAGTTTTGTATTTTTGATTGCGAATTGAGCACGAAAATAAGTTCTGGACTGAATGGCTATTCATGTGTTCATCATACTTCCATTTATGCTTCAAGTTAGTTTTGCAAACAGTGCAGTAGAATTGCGGGTCATTTTTGGATACCGATGGCTGCTTGTCATCTGTAAAATGAAACACATTGAATTGAAAACTCATTCTATAGACCAAGCCTCAAAATCTCTATCTAAATTGGAAAAATTGTGGAAATCTCTATAATTAGGTGAAAAATGTAATAATATCAAATGAGTAAATTTAATATATCACTGTAGTCATTTCTTGCGCACGAGTCTATGCGTTCATGGCAAAGTAAACAAATCCTGCATTCATTTGGCGTAAGTCCAACATAGAGCTACTCCGGGCTATTCGAATGCTAAGTAGGTTTATTTCAGTGACTAACTGAAATTTTAGAGAACAAATTTCGGTCTTTGCACTCCTCTCACAACTTCAACAACCTGCACCGATTTGATTAAAAATTTTTTGAAGCAGCCCTCGCAAACTTCATAATTTAGTTTGTGCGAGATACATTTTGAATATTTCTGGCCATTTTGAAAGGTAACATGAATGAGGACCAGAGTTCTTATATCATTCTTCGAAGTAAATTATCATGTAGGTATTTCTTCACTTTCCATTTACTTGATGGTCCGTATCTTGGTGAATTGTGTAGTTTTTACGAATAAGTATGAAAACTTTTGGCATTTTTCTGTAGCATCTTAGGTTACAATGATTGTGAAATTATTCCAATTTTTGGCCCATAATATTTTTGGGGAGTAAAGAATGGACTTTTTCTTCTCGAAGGAATCAAGAAGAGTTTAGGAAATCATTTTAACCTTTGTTCAAGATGTTGTTGAAATATTGAATGGCATAGTGAGAATTTTTCCGGCGGGCACGTACACAATAATTACTTATATGGGTGATTATGAGATAACTTAGGTATTTCGAGGGCAAAAACGGCGGGGATCGGGATTTGGACCAAAAATTGACTAGTTGAAATATAGCTGCAATCTGACTGCTCATAGGTGTTTTCCAATCTATCTGACATCCAAAAACAATTCCCAGACGGGCGTAAACGTTAGTCAATCTATGTGAAAGATATGAGCAATTTTCGATATATTTTTGCCACGGTAAGGACAGCCACGGTAAGGACATTTTGGCATGAAAAGTGATCTCAAAGGCGTAAATCGAAACGGATCGTTTTTTCCGAATAGATGGCTCATTTTTATGGTGGGAGTAGACCGTTAAAAAATTTCTGGACCTTGAAGTTGCATAGTGTTCGAGAGCCAGTGACCACGGTAAGGACATTTCTTATTTTGCAAGGGGAAAATTCTTCATAAATCATCGCGTGAGAAGCTGTTCACGTAATTCATCATTCCGCTGGTGGTAAGATTTTGTTTATTGGTGTATTAGCAATCAATTACCACCGTTATAGAGTCGTTTGAAGCGATTCGCTGACCTGGAGTCGAATTATCGAGGAGCATTCGAAAAATGTGCAAAATTCCAGGACAGAATGTGGGCTGTGTTTTGACTATTTTGAAGTGAGACTTGATACTCGATTTGTACATAATACCATCTTTTCATAACCCAAATTTGATGTTTGAGTGGTACGGAACCGAGATTGAATGATTATCTCGGTAAACTACACGGTTGAAATGTGCAACTCCGGTTTAGGACATGCCACGGTAAGGACATTTTGACGACTTTTGGTGAGCTCAGGTCCACATTAAACTTATATCCGCTCCTGGAACTATTGGGACATCTTCATTTCAATAGATTACACCAGATATCATCGTTAGACTCATCATATTTGGTTATTTAATATGAATGAGAGGTCAGGACATCAAATGCATAAGTTATCTCAGAATCACCCATATAGCTCTGCAAATGATCTCAACCAATAACCAGCGCTAGACAAGTGAACTCGGCTCAAAACCGCGATCATGTGCAGGTGGAGGGTTTTGAACTTAATTGGACAGAATCGCACGACTATAAATACGTGACTTGCCTTTGGTGAGATCTTGCTTGTCCAATTCCTCATTATTAGGATTTGAAGAGTTGAAATTCGCAGAGTAGTATTCGTTCCCTTCCTCTTTGATCTTGGGAATATGACACTTCATAGATTCCTCCATTGTGGCCTCAAATTCGATGCCTACAGGTTCGGTTGTCGATCGCTCCACCACCTTGTCTAAGATCGTATACTCTGGTACATCCTTTAGATGGGAGTCCGCTTCGTCTAAAAGACATTTCGTGTGAATAAATGTAAGTGAATGAAATCGGTAGTCACTGGTCAAAGCCCTCATTCATATACCAGACTTTTGACTAAGAATTCAAAATTAGTACCAGCAATAGCTCTATATCTAGATATTAACCCATAGAAACCGAGACCATCTAGAACCGGGTAGATATTTTGTTTTTTGCCTCGATTCACTTCTTTGGGGATTCTAATTAGGCGCAATGCACGTAGAATCTCATAAAGCATTCAAGTACGTTACTTGTTAACCGGATTATCCAGAGCGTCACAATCAGCGCTGGTCATAATGAGGTTCCTTGGTGTTGGTATATTCATACATAACCACATATGGAATATTCATACATAACTACAATGTTGGTTATGTATGGGTGCCTTTTCACGATGGCAAAATTTTTCCCCACAGCCCATCTCTCGCCGTTGGAGCGAGAGAGACAATCCCCTGTTTTGGGGTCTCTAGACCGATAGTCTCTCTCTTTTGCTCCAATGGCGAGAGATGGGCTGTGGGGGAAAACTTTTGAGTCGTGAAAAGGCACCCTATTAATATTCTAGATCTAGGGGTGCATTTTTGGACAAAAGGGTGGTATTCATACCACTGAAAAACCCCGTAGATTGAAAACCGATCAAAAACTTAGAAAACGTAAAATATTGTTCGCATAGTGACGAGTCATTTTTCCATTTTGAAAATTTGGCCTAACGATGTTTTGAAAGTGGTCGGGAATGTCGAAGACTGAGTTGATAGACCTCAATAACCATACAAAACGTTTAGGTGTGGCCAAAAACAAGATGATGGGATTTTGACAGGCGTGAAATTTTCATTCAGGTGTACAAAATTCAACATACTGTACACTCGCCGGACAAAATATCTGTAAAAGCCATTTAGTGATTTTCACTTTTTGGGTTGGTATCGCCATGCATTCGTTCCATTTTCCGCGTTCCCTTAGCACGGAATGAGATAGGCCGTGCCAACCCAAAAAGTAGAAATCACTAAATGGCTTGTACAGATATTTTGTCCGGCGAGTGTACATGGGCCCTGCAGAACCCACCAGACGCCAATGGGTTCATAGGAAAGGGGAGAAAATGATTAAAAATATGAAGAAGCAGGACTGCTGCTTCCTTTTTCCCGAGTCGAAATGGAAAACATTTTACCTTAGCAATCAACATCGCTATATTGAATTGTTGAAGTTTAACTTGTATTAATTTTACAAAATTCAACTGAAAGTACATCCACTAACTGTATTACAAACTTACTTTTCTCGATTGTCGAAGCGTACACTACACAAAAAACTTCAGAAGAGATGGAGGCTTGGAGAGACTGCGTTTTTGAGACGTTGCTGAACGATTCTCTACCAACCTGCTCGATTTGTTGCGGCTCTCTTGTCTCCTCCCCGTTCTGCTCGTTATTGTCTGATATTGATTCCTCTTTAATATTGATCTGTTCGTGTTTAAGAATCTTCGATTCATCTGAACTTGGTAGAGGATGATTTGCTGCGGAAAATTGACTTTCGTCATCGAGAACTTTCAGGAATTGATGGGTTGGATTGACCCGCTGTTTGAATTCGAGACTCAAGTGTACTCGACTATTCAAAATTTGAAGATCATATCTCAATACTCTCCAAAGTCTTGCTCGATTCGAATAATTGAGATTTATTACAGCAGGAAAGTTTAATAAAATTATTTTATAAGAATCCCAGCATCTTGCGATAAATTTTGATCATCAAAGAGATTTATCCCACTCTAAACTACATGATTTGGTCAGCTAAATTATGGATGATACCATCGCACTGTACTAGAATGCCAACGAATAAATACATCTACATTCATATCGAAATTACGAGTTCAAGTAGATTAATTTGATTTAGCCTTACGTAATTCGGAATGGAGAATAGGGGTTGAAATCCAAGATACACTGTTCCGAGATACTCTGCTGTCCTTCACCAATAATGAAGTATTCTTATTGTTCACCATTGCAGTATCACATCGAGATAAGACAATTCTCACATTTTTCTTGAAAAAATCTGGAATAATGATTATTTGTTTGAGTGATTGAAACGAGTTAATTTATGAAGAACATTTGTTCTGACTCTGACTCATCAAATTCATAATTTTTTCAAACCAATTCCAACTATTCTTTCGGGAACTATGCGGAAAGCGCGAAGAATGCCCTCCAAGAACTACTAAATCTTCCGAAACTACAAAAAAGAACGATCAAGCATATAAATATAATTGAAACAATTTCGGTTAAAATGAGACTCCAAATTGCGAACTTTGATTCCAATATACTGTTCTACGTAATTTGATGAATTACCAAGTACAATGTTATGATCTGAATGGCGTAATTTGTACCTGCTATTGCCGCTTCCATGGTGTGTTTTTGAGTGTATTTTCCCTCTATAGATTGGTCTTTTCTTGGCTTCGGTCGTTGATGCCTTTCCAAAATTCTGCGATCACACATTTTTCTGGATGATCTTCCTACGCGAAGTCATCACTAAAACCTTGTTTCCACTACTGTTTGCACGACAACCAATTTCCACCTTCCTGTAGTCTCTTCATTTGCAATCCAACCCTGAGTATTTGCATTTTCCTAAGTATTCTTGGAAAATATTTAAAATTAAGAAAAAAATCTGCAAAACCCCAAAAAATTAGAATAGTAAATATATTATTAAGCAATAAGGGGTCAAACGAAAATTTGCACACGAGTGCGGGGACGAGTGCGCAAACCTTTGCCCCGTGTTGCTTACGATATTTTATGCTATTGTTGTGAACGAAGTTGTAACTCGCCAAAGAATACGCAATGATTGAAATAAATTCAACATTATTAACGTAGTTGTACGCTAAAGCTGAAAATACAGTGAAATCTCCGGTCGCACGGACACCTCTGGTCGCAGCAAAACTGTCCGCTATCCAGAGGTGTCCGTTAATCAGAGGTTCGTTTCTGTGATTATACTTCTGCTGGTCGCAAAAAATTGTCCGTTATTGAGAGGTGTCCGCTAATCGGAGGTATCCGTTAAGGGAGATTCCACTGTATACCAGAATATCACCAAAGTGAGGGAGAACTTAGTTCAAGTGTTCATGGACACCTGTGCAAAATTTCAGAATGATTGGCCGTTTTGTTTCGGAATGGTAGCCATCGAAAATTCGTCACTTTCAACATTGCGTTTATACGGGAGTCGACGATCCCATATGAGCGCAATGTTTAAAGTGACGAATTTTGATGACTACCACTTGAAACAATACGGTCAATCATTTTGAAATTTTGCACAGGTGTTCATTAACACTTGAACTAAATTCTCCCCAACTCTGGTGACATTCTGGTAAATTTTCCATTTTAGTGTACAACTACCTTAAGCGGCAAAATTTTTGGCGTGAAATTGTAGCCATTTCTGACTCACTAGTCAATATTGTGACAGGTACGATCATTCCCAATTAAAAGTCATCGACTAAAAGTCATCGAGGGACCTTTATCAAAGTGAAAACCTGTTACCTTTAGCTGTCAGTACGATCGTATACTATGGAGGCGCGAGGGGGTACGCAGGGCTCAGAAGCGGGGTCCAGTGGTGGAAGCCTCGGTGGGTGTGCAGGGGACGAAGCCCCCGCCGAGGGGTTCGGACTGAAAAAATATTATGAAAAATATTTAAAAAGAAAAAACTTTTCATTTCAAGTTTCAGATTCAAAATCTGGTTATGTGATTTTCAAATATTTGGAAGTCGATAATAGTATATTATGCGGCGAGTGCTGGAAACTGCGTGTTTCCGCGGCGAGTGCTGGACGTCGGCGAAGCCGACGTCCAGCACGAGTTCCGCGGAAAAAACGCAGTGGCCAGCACAAGTCGCATATGCTACTTTATATCACGAGTGCTCCACCATCATTATCATTGTCTTTTGTTATTAATTAGTGTGTTTTCAAATTGTCATTTTTGTCGTCTGCTGCGGCCCTCGTTTCATCTGTCTAGTGTTTGTTTCCACGTCTCCTCCTTTCTAGTTCTTTTTACGCACGCTAAGATCGCCCATAAGATCGCCACGGAAACACTACATAACCCTCAAAATTACACAACTTTTATTAAACAATGAGTGTTTTCGTACATAATTCAGCTCACTAAAAAGTGAAAAATACATAAAAGTAAAATCAATGATTGTATCACAGGTTCATGATTTAACAATAACCCCCAAGATCCCACAACTACTATTAAATGATGAGTTTTTTTGTACATAATCAACTCACGAACAAGTGAAAAATAAATATAAGTATAGAAGAAATATTGTATCATAGCTTCATGATTGAGCAACATTGAGAATTTAATAGTGATCCTCCCAGTCCATGTAACAAAATTACACAACTACTATTTATCAAACGATAAGTTTTTTTTTACATAATTAAACTCACTAAAATGTGAAATATAAATAAAAGTTGAACAAATGATTATATTACAGCTTCATGATTGAACAATATTGGGGTATTACAAATGATCCTTCCTGTCCGTGTAATAGTATTCTCCAGATTCTCACTTGGAACTCTTGAAGAAATGATCAAAGATTACGAATACATTACCACCTTCGAATTCATATGTCATGAAAGCATGGGGTAACAAAATTACACAACTACTATTTATCAAACGAAAAGTTTTTTTTTTACATAATTCAACTCACTAAAATGTGAAATATAAATAAAAGTTGAACAAATGATTGTATTATAGCTTCATGATTGAACAGTATTGAATAAGTACAAATGATCCTCCCTGCTCGTGTAAAAGTATTCTTCTGATTCTCACTTGGAACTTCTGAACAAATGATCAAAGATTACGAAAACATTATTACCTTCAAATTCATATGTCATGAATTGGAACTTCTGAACAAATGATCAAAGATTACGAAAACATTATTACCTTCAAATTCATATGTCATGAAACCGTGGGGTGCCATGTAAAGGAGAAGTACAGCATTCATCTCTTGGCCACCCCACACTTTCATAACTTATGAATTTCAAGGTTGTAATGTTTTTAGCATCGTTGATCATTAGTTGGAATGTTCCAAGGGAGAATATGGAAAATACTATTCCACGGACTGGGAGGATCATTTTTTAGTTCTCAATACTGTTTAATCATGAAGCTATGATACAGTTATTTGTTTTACTTTCATTTATTTTATATTGTTACTTTTCGTTCAAATCATCAGTTCTCTCTATCCACTTATTCCTCATCTTGAATAACAAGTAATTTTTGAGAATACCAACTGATTCGTGGACTCGATCAAGTCCCTTTTATGTGAACTCGTGGACTGAATCCTCTAATATCCTGATTGCCAAGTAACTTCTGAGATAAGTAACAGGGCATGCCCATTTGGTTTCGCCTTTTTCTTATAATCTAGGAATATCACCGTGGGAACTGACATAACTTTTTCACACTTCATCTTATAACTTTCTCTGTACCTCGACTACTCAACATTTTACTCTGCTTGTATTACGGAGGGGTCTCCATGAACTTGCAATATCTTGCTTGATTCAAAAGTTTGATATTGAATCTAAGTATAAGTAGTTGAGAGTCATCAGGAAATTGTTAGACTGAGTTGACACATTTTGATTTTTTGCGCAGACTCATAATAAGCTGCTGCAACTATGAATCTATGCGTGGAGTCTGGTGGAGTCATAAGTTGTTCTTTTTTGTCCATTTTTAAACGCTTTTATTTATTATTCTTTCCATACATAACGGTGGTGGCAGTCGCCAGCAAGTTGTGGCGCTGAATGCGTGTGTGTGTTTGTGTGTGTGTGATGTCGTCTAGTAATATCTGGTGCTTTTTAGGAAGCGTGGAAACGGCTTGTTTTCTTGTCTACTCATGGCGCAGTCGCCTGGTAAAACGCGTGTTTGCAAGCCTCCCCACCCGCGCCAGTAAGCTCGGAAACGGAGTGGTTTCCAGCACGAGTGATATAAAAATGTATAAAATATCTCTTGCACTTCTTTCATGAAGTACCCCGTTTTCGAGCGATTATTTCGATCTCGGCCTGTGACTGAGGCCAAAAATCATTCGCTCAAAGGCGAGCTACAGCCTCATAATCTTCGCGAGGAATACATCCAACCGTGGTGGTTTCTGGAAATTTTCATCGATCTTGTTCTCACATTCCACAGCCTGGACTGCACGATTCTAAGAGTTTCATCCTCAGATCAAAGAAATCTGATAACGATATTTGCGCACTAATTTATGTTTGCACCGTGCGCAAATGACCAATTTGCACACGGTTGAGTGATTTGCGTCGTGCGCAAAAAAAAATTTGCGCACAGTTTTGGCATTTGCGTGGGTCGGGTCTCAGATTCCTTTTTGAGTGAATTTTTTCGATTCTATAGGTCAAAATATAAACATCTGCCACCATAATAATAAAAAGTGGTCAAGAAACGTTGTAAAATTTGACATGGTACAATGGAGAAAAACTCTTGGAAATTGCCTTTGAAAAATTGCTCAGCACAACACAGTCTGAGTATAGTATAACTATAGCTATAGCGAAGATGCGCACGCTATCGGGTGGCGATATAATGGGTATCCATCGTATTTAAATGTGGCGCCATCACCCTGTCGCGAATCGTATTTGAATGTAGTGCCATTCTGTCGCGATTCACACTACATGATTAAATGCAGAGCAGACGACAAGCATTGCACCACATTATGCGCTAATGATCGACGCGAGTATAGATTCGTCAATTGATGCGATGAGTAGGTCTTTTTCGGTGGGCAAACTCGCACACATACTAATTCCACTAGATCATCCGCAGAACCGGAAGCCGATATAGTAACACCAAATGAGGATTTGGGGGAAACCAATGCTCGGTGAAGTAGAATAAAAGCGTATAAAAAAAAATTGGAGAATTTTTTTCGGACCCTGGCGCATAAATCAAGATTCAGTTTTAAAATTGTTTTCACAAAATTTTCGTAACTTTTTTTCAATAAAATCGTTATAACTCAGAAACAACACTAAGTAAAGCAACGGGGTTTAGTGCATCTGGAAAGTGATTAGAAAATCTATCAAAAAGCACTTCGAAATTTTGGTTTCCATATCACCTCGATTATATATGGGTAATTCCGTGAAAATCATCTTCGACTCTTTTTCTCAAAAAGCAATTTTTTGGAATATTCAAAAGTACATATTTCAATGTAAAAACTTGTGTTCTTTTCGAAAAAAATACTTTCATTCTGCATTTCTGGGTTCTAAGGCGTTTTTTGGGCATTCTTTGAATTTCGATGTTAAAAAACCTCAATTTTCTGCGCATGCACGAGATTTGGGGATTTTGAAACCAATTTTTTTGAAAAGCTGAGGAAATTTCCTTGAAATTGATCACTTGCCGAGTTTAATTTCATCAACTAGAACCGGAGTTGCAGCCTCCGAAAGATAAAGGTTGCATTGAGCGAGAACATGAAGGCATCTATCGAATCGAACAGGGACCTCGCACCAAGATGCTTTTGTACTCGGTGTTAAAAGTGACTGAAACTTTGGTTTAAATCAACGAAATTGAACTCTGCGAGTTGTCAATTTCAAGGAATTTTTCTCAGCTTTTCAAAAGAATTAGTTTCGGAATCCCCAAATCTCGCGCATGCGCAGAAAATTGATGTTTTCTAACCTTGAAATTCAAAAATCGCCCAAAAAACACCTTGGAACACAGAAATGCAGAATGAAAGTATTTTTTTCAAAAAGAACGAAACTTTTTACATTGGAAAATGTACTTTTGAATATTCCAAAAAAATATCTTGTCGAGAAAAAGAGTCGCAAGATAATTTTCACGGAGCCGCCCATATATAATCGAGGTGACATGGAAACCAAAATTTCGGAGTGGGTATTGATAGATTTTTCACTCACCTTTCAGATGCTCTGAACCACGTTGCTCTACTTGGAGTCGTTTCTGAGTTATAACGATTTTGTGAAAAAAAGTTACGAAAATTTTGCAAAAAAAAATTTCAAACCAAATCTTGATTCATGCACCAGAGTCCGAAAAAAATTTCCCAATTTTTTTTTATCGTGGCAGATGTTCATATTTTGACCTATAGAATCGAAAAAGTTGACTCAAAAAGGAAAGTGACACCCACCCCATTTTTGTCTATTGTTTTCTCGTCGAATTACTCATACGGAATTCGCCATTTGCACACGGCACACAAGCGTGTAAATGGCCATTCACGCACAACTTTGCGCACAGAACAGCATAGTAGTATATTATGATACAAGGGCGCAAACGATGGTTTTCGCACTTCGAGTGACATTTTTAGGCCCGAGCCGCAGGCGAGGATCTAAATAGTCGCGAGAAAGCGAAAACCATTGCGCCCGAGTATCATACTATTTTTTTTGATCGTCTGTGCGCAAATGAGTCATTTGCACACTTTTTTTCGCTTTTCATTTGATCACAAAAGATCAAAAACCATAGTATGACACTCGGGCGCAATGGTTTTCGCTTTCTCGTGACTATTTAGACCCTCGCCAGCGGCTCGGGCCTAAAAAAGTCAGTCGAAGTGCGAAAACCATTGTTTGCGCCCTTGTATCATAATATACTATTTTGATCTTCTGTGAGCACATGAAAAGCAAGAAACAGTGTGCAAATGACTCATTTGCGCACAAACGATCAAAAATAGTATATTACGTGTCGAGTGCCAAAAATCTTTGTTTTTCGCGAAATCTTTGCTGGACGTCGACGAAGCCGACGAGAGAGGAATTTTAAGCCGTCCCAAATTTGATTTTACAGCGTTTCAGAATTATAAAATTACCCTATACCAGATACCGTAGTTATTGAGTAGTGCGGTCTTGTCCAATCAATCATCTTGCAATCTTGTTTGAACAAAATTTTCACAATAGAATTTTGGGTACTGGAGACTAGTTCCTAAAGGGTAACCAGCATAGAATATCCAAGAGTCTTTTTGGGTTCAAAATAATCTTCGCCCTGATTGCTTTTGTCTTCTGTGTAGATGCTGGGATTATTCATCAACTGGTTGATGTAATTTACATATAATCATGTTACTAAGATAGCCAAGCAATAAATATGCATTATTTTTAGTGACAAGAATGCGCTTCCATGATCTTATCTGGAATGAAATATTAGCAACCAATCTGCTCTCATTGTCATGAGTCGATCTGAAAATATACATTATCTTATCAAAGTCGTTGAAACTGAAAATCATTCAGTGTTCTGCAAAAGATGGGCAAAGGAGTCATAGTTCTGAGTCATATGAAAAAATGGATCAATTTTTAAGAGAACCACTACTATTGTGAATTCAAAATCTTGTCAACAAGATGAGCATCCAATATATCTATCATAATGAAATCTTGTGATAGCAAATTGTCGTTATTATCTTGTCGACGACAAATGGATATGAGTGATTCTGGAGCAAGCTGGACAAAACCGTCACCAGGGGGGTCTGGGACAAATCCGCAAAATTTTTTTCCATTGGTACTATGTTGAAACAGTACGAAAAAATTTTTTCCAGATTTTTTCGGCCCCCCCTGTGGGCCCCAGGGCCCATGAAAGGGCCATTTTAGGCCCTTTTTTAGCCTATTCTAGGAAAATCATAGCTCCGACGCAATTCAATATTTTGCAACGTACTTGGACGCATTTTTCTCGTCAAGACTAGTACTTTTGGAAAAAAAATTGTCCAAGTCCACTTAGTGAGCCTGACGACTTCTGCCACCTATTTATTGAGAGCAAATTTTAGCGATTTTTGGGCTTGCTTCAAATTGATGTAGCTCCCACTAGACATGTGATAATCGACTTTTACAAGTAGTCATTTTCAAGGTCTTGAAAATACCTACAATTTGCCCACTTGTAAAAGTCAATTATCGCACTTTTTGTTGGAGCTACAGTCGATACAAGTTGAGCTATTTACGAAAAAGTCGAAAATTCAGGACTCGATTCCAAAAATATATCTTAATTTTTTTTCACCAAACTTGTGCGAAAATGTTCTTTCAGACATCTACTTTTAGTAGAAAAAATTTGGCGGAGGTTATTTTTTTTTTATTTTTTTTTGCCGAGCGTTACAAAATGCCGCATTTCGTGGTTTTAGCAAAAACAGCATCTTTGACCACGGTCACATATGCTCCCATCTGGACTGATGTGCACCAATCTGTGTAAAAGTACTCCCCAAAGTACCCCCAAAAGTACGTGTAAGAAGTTGCGGGGACGAGCCTCCACCCAGGAGCGAGCTGTAGGTTCTATTTACCGTGTCAAAAATAGGCATTATTTTGGCTATTTGAGCGTAAGCGACTGAGAGCATGATTTTACTCGTTTGGCTTACAAATGAGATAATGGGGTAGAATGAGGATCCAAACATACTTTTCCGACTCAAAATGACCATATAAACACAATTCCGAGGTCAGTTTTGCTCTAAATGGTCGTACCTTTGTCCCTTAAGAACTTAGATTCTGTCGACGGGTTCTGACACCGTTGAGGCACTAGAAGACATTTTAGAGCAAAACTGACCTCGGAATTGTGTTTAGATGGTCATTTTGAGTCGGGAAAGTATGTTTGGATCCTCATTCTACCCCATTATCTCATTTGTAAGCCAAAACGAGTAAAATCATGCTCTCAGTCGCTTACGCTCAAATAGCCAAAATAATGCCTATTTTTGACACGGTAAATAGAACCTACAGCTCGCTCCTGGGTGGAGGCTCGTCCCCGCAACTTCTTACACGTACTTGGGGGTACTTTGGGGAGTACTTTTACACAGATTGGTGCACATCAGTCCAGATGGGAGCATATGTGACCGTGGTCAAAGATGCTGTTTTTGCTAAAACCACGAAATGCGGCATTTTGTAACGCTCGGCAAAAAAAATAAAAAAAAATAACCTCCGCCAAATTTTTTCTACTAAAAGTAGATGTCTGAAAGAACATTCTCGCACGAGTTTGGTGAAAAAAAATTAAGATATATTTTTGGAATCGAGTCCTGAATTTTCGACTTTTTCGTAAATAGCTCAACTTGTATCGACTGTAGCTCCAACAAAAAGTGCGATAATTGACTTTTACAAGTGGGCAAATTGTAGGTATTTTCAAGACCTTCAAAATGACTACTTGTAAAAGTCGATTATCACATGTCTAGCGGGAGCTACATCAATTTGAAGCAAGCCCAAAAATCGCTAAAATTTGCTCTCAATAAAGAGGTAGCAGAAGTCGTCAGGCTCACTAGGTGGCCTCGGACAATTTTTTTCTCTAAAGTACTAGTCTTGACGAGAAAAATGCGCCCAAGTACGTTGAAAAATATTGAAATGCGTCGGAGCTATGATTTTCCTAGAATAGGCTAAAAAAGGGCCTAAAATGGCCCTTTCATGGGCCCTGGGGCCCACAGGGGGGGCCGAAAAAATCTGAAAAAAATTTTTTCGTACTATTTCAACATAGTACTAACGGAAAAAAATTTTTGCGGATTTTTCCCAGACCCCCCTGGTGACGGTTTTGTCCAGCTTGCTCCAGAATCACTCATATACTTCCTCCCGAATATATAATATATAATAGTTTCCACGGGACTACTCATAAGTAGTTCCGTGGAAACTTTGAAATAATGTGTGCCTGCTTGTACGAACCCTTAAAACGCTTGGGAAAAAATTCGTACAGGTTCTTTTCGACGTATTTTTGGTGCTCTTTTTGGCGCAGTCATTAGGTTGGCCATCGAGGGTCGCCAAAAAAAAAATTATCATGGAAAATGGGGTCAAAATGTCAATTCCGTGCGCTGTTGTTTTCCATTTTTTCTCGACCTTTGTGAGTGTGAAGCGTCGCGGTGGGGCTCGTTTGAGATTCGGGCGGGCAGATACATCAAATATAATGCTATCAAGCACCAAATGCCACTGGTATAAGAGCCCAAAGACCCCTTTTGGTGTGCATGACGAGTACGTACAGCTTGTCGTGCAATAGTCCGTTGATGTCCGTATCAGAAGGGGAGGCAATGTTCCCCCCACCTTGGATGCCAATAAATGAAGAAAAAGAAGCTTGTAGCGCAATTTTACTTAAAATTTACTCCCTCAGATTTCCTCAAAAAAAGTGAATTCGCCTCATTCTAGTCCTTTCCGCACCAACGTATTTTCAAAGGAAATAGTCAAGCGCAACTTTTCCATGCCTCAGAATTTCGAAGAAAAATTGATTTTCACACTTCGGGGAGTACTTTTCCGCGAAAATCTACTTTTGCTCAATTTTTTGGCAGTTCCGTGTGGTACTAGTGTGACCCTGAAACGCGAGATTACGGAGGCCATAATCAGTTTTTTAAAAAGTATCTCATGGCCAAATGAAAACCCCAAAATCTAAAGACTGTAGCTTGAATCGTTTGGACGTGAGATCAATTTTAGTGTCGAATGTCAGGTTTCCGTGTGCAACTCAAAATGTCAGGTTCCTTGCGACGCGCGACGCTACCGTGTTATGCGTGTTTTCTTTATGGTACCAATGAATGCAAAATTTTTAATTCGTGCGCGAGTTAGATTATACATTACATGTTTGAAAAAGTCAAAAAATACATGTCAGAACCTTCCGAAGTGGGATTTGGGGTTGGCACATTTTCGGCCTCTATCAATTATTAAAGTTTCATCAACGGAATTACTCATATAATGAAATTTTTGTGGGAATCAGCCAAGCTGAAGAATGAAATGATAAGTATAAGGTTTTGATCACAGCATTGGGTCGACATTTTCTCTCATAGAAAAGAAATAGCTTGTTGATAATGATTCTCTGCAAGAAGCTACAGTTGGGATCGATGGATAGTCTTATTCTACCATGTGGAATAAACACCAGATTCCAAGACATTTTCTTCTATTTAAGCACAGTAGCGTGCGGATAATTGAATACAAATCTGACAAAAATTTAATAGCAATTCGCATCTAAGTCCTCCATTAAACTGGATGCTGGAAAATCATTCACATAACCAAATTGATGAAAATAGCTTGTCAGCGGATAGCTGTTTCACAATATGAGCTGAATACACAAAAGATCTCAGAGTGAAGGTTGAACCTTAAACCATAATAGTGCTCATCTCATCATGAAGTCTTTGGGTTTGAACTCTACAGTAAAGCTGGTTTCCCAATAACAATTTGTTTTTTTTTCATCCACTATATGGGCATTGCTGTTCAAAACAATATACTAACAATGGGGCCATGAGCAGCAATAACTTGAATCCAAAAATTTGGCGACAGAAGATTGGTACTTAGGTAAATCAACTATTTTTCAACTATACTCAACATCATACAGAATACCACTCCTTTTGCCCATGTTCTGCAGAACAGGAACATTTTTTCAGTTTCACAATAACTATAACGAGACAATGGATATAGTTTTAGATTCATTCATCACAATGAGAGTAGATCGGTTGCTAGTTTTTCAAATTATAAGAGATCAAGGAAGCGCATTTTTGTCATGAAAAATAAATGCCATGTGTATGGTATGTAAGTACATGCACAGTTATTGCTTGGCTATCTCATTAACATGATTGTATGTAGATTGTATCCATCAGAAGATGAATAATTCCAGCACATACACACAAGGCAAGAGCAATCACAAAGAAGATGATTAAGCCCATACAAACTCTTGGATATGTACTATGGTGGGCCAACGAATATAGAAGGTATATATTCGTTGGCTGGGCTATGCTAGGAGACAACCCCCATTACCCATAGTTTTGTTGTGAAAATTAGATTCAAAAAGGGTGATTTATTGCATCAAAACACACTCTTCAATGGCCCAGGCACCTGTCTGAATTAATTTTTAGATTCTGAGACGCTATTTGAGATGGTTTAGAATTCCTCCCCATATGCTATTTAAACGGGCTCAGGTTGAATCGGGTTGAATCATCAAACTTATTAGACATCATAGAAGCTTCAGCCAATCAGAACGCGTTCTCGAAACCAAAATTCTTGGCTATGACCAGCGCTTGATTAATTAATTTAATATTGTTAGGGACTCTAGAGAAATTTGAAAAAGTGCAGTGATTTTGTAAACAAAATTATAAAGATTCTGTTAAAATAGCGAAATTGATTCGTTTACGTCCGTTGAATTTCGACCACCAAGAACGGATTATTTACAGATTTACAGTATGAACAATTTACATGTCTTCTGAAGACATACACTTTTTACACACACTCACCCAACTTTCACTCTCACCTTACATGCCCATCAGTTTCGATAAGATGAGCTCAAAACTGCACCCTATTGCAGCTATTTCATATAAACCTTCCTGTCGACATATATACGTCTCTACGAGTTTGAATTTTCTCTCTTGATCTGATGACACTTCGCATGTGGCTTATACCTGTCGCTCGGTTGAGTGGTGTGCACGAGCACTCACGAGCGGCCACGAGCGACCACGAGCGACTGCATCGGAATACAAGTAAATAAGTGCAAATACCGCTGAACAGCTGATTACGGAAGCTAAGGTGGCTCACCGGACACCTAGGTATAGGGTAGGCCCGAATAGTCGCGTTTAGTCAAAGTTTATAGCCTAAGCCAGGGCCACAATCATATTCAACTCAGACTATATAATCTTTGACTCACTTTCAGATCCGGTGGACGTAAAAGAAACCGTAGTTTTTGCGGGAAATCTGAGGGGAAATCCATGATTCTCGTGTAATCCAGTGATGCCTCGATCTCTTTCATATACGAGGAGAAGTGCACACGACAGCCGCATTGGACCTAATAATGAAATCCCGTTGAACTGCCTTTCCCAAGACATCAATGAGTCGAACATAAAACGTGGACTTTTCGAATAAATTTTGAATGTATGTTCATCAGGGTTTGTAAACGGAATCCATTATGGATTGCGCTGACCCGCGTTTTTCCTGATTGAATCTCTCCCCGAAACTCATTGGGGCCGCTCGTTCGTCGATAACATCAGTAACAACAATTATTATCACATCGGAAGAAGAATAAGTACTTCAACGAAATTCAACGAGATCGGAAATCAATGTTCTGAACTTCTCAAGGGTGAAAAGATCATAACTCAAAAAGAAACCGTAAAAGCATACACAAAAATACTACCCACTAAAAGGGGACTAGGAAGGGAATCTTTCAGAAATATTTTTGTTGAATAGATATAGTATTCGACTGAGATCATTCCCCCATAACTTCAGATGAGACAACAGTATATAATACCAATAGGTTCCAGGCTGATCGATGATTTCATAAGTTAGTCAGTTGAATCTTTGCACAATTCAAGTTCATCCCTGCTGAAAATAATTCCCTGGCACCCCGTGGGTCCCTATGGGGCTTCGTGGGACCTGCCCCTGGGAAAATTTTCAATCTTGAAATTCGCGAAATTTGGCATCGGAGACGTGCAGCATACAAATTTCGACCAAATTCGGCACTTTTCGGAGGAATTATGGTCAAAATCCGTATGCTGCACGTCTCCGATGCCAAATTTCGCATAAATTTCAAGATTGAAAATTTTCCCAGGGCCAGGTCCCACGAAGCCCCATGGGGACCCATGAGGCTCTATGGTACCCCATGGGATCCCACGGAATTATTTTCAGCAGGGATGCAAGACATCTCTCGAAATTTCCATGATCGTGATGGAGTGCGAAAATTAGGTAAGTATCATTCCATCGACTGATGGTTGCCACGCCACGTCTCGTCATGGAAAATCCTGATAATCTGTTTCAGCAGCGTGTTCTGCAGGACTCACTTCTCGTAGCAGACATAATGAATGTGTGGATCATGATAAACAAAGTTTTAGATTATTACAATCATTTATTGATTTCATGCAGAAAAGATAATAAAAATATGGAAATTATGCAAGGATAGACAAACACAATAGTTTTAAAATGTGGAAACTTTCTACTCACATACGACTCACAATACTCGTATAGGTCAATACGGTTAAATGATGCAAAAGACCTGAAATCATGCCGAAAAAGCTTCGATCGAGGCTTTGATAGAGTTTGATAGAAAATGTAATATAATAATGAATAAGTAAATTGGCTGTGAAGGATTATCACTAATTTCTCTCGTTCGGACTTTCATTCTTTTTCAAGAATTCTCTTCGAATTCGAGTTCACTTTTATCAAGCAACTTATTTACTGCAAACTTTGCATACAAATAATTTTCCCTCTGTAAGGTTCCTAGGTTGCACTGCTAATTCGACCTTGCTCTTAACATATCTTTCCCATAAACACTTAAAAATAATCCACCTTCTCTCAACACATTCCTTTTTCAATTGGAGTCCTTGTCACAAGCCTTGCATGAAGGTAGATATCTTCCCGTATGCGTCGTTTTTTGAAGATTTGCTGACTCCTGTTGTAAGGGTTTTCTATTGTAAAAGCTATCCATGATGTAAACGAGGTTTCTGGATAAACTTTCCGCCACAAATCTCAAATGTATTCAAGTTTCTCACTGATTGAGCTATAAGTCGAGTAGGATGGTAGATTGTGCCACTGGGAAAATCTTTTGACGGAAACGAGAAAATCGTGTGTCATTTCGATATGCTTTTGATGACCTCGTATGAATTTTTTAAGTGAATTTTGATGACATTCAAAGTTAGTTAATACGCCTTGCGCTAGTATGCAGCTTCATGTGCAGTTCGAAGATCCTCTTATAATAAAATACCTCGCTGCATATGTTGCACGTGAATTTTTCTGATTCTTCGTGCTTGAGTATATGTGCACCTAGACTACATTTTGCTTTGAAGATTGCACCGCACATATCACAAAAGTAACTAAAGTATCGATGCACCTCTTTTTTGTGATTTTGAAATTCATGATCATTATCGAATGATTCTGCACATTCCTCGCACGAGAACGGCCTTGTTTCAGTGTGTTTCCGCATATGAGCAGTCAGGGAACTTTTGAATGTGTATGACTTGTCACAGATTTGACACGAAAACGGCCTCACACCCGTATGTACTTTAGCATGATTCTTCAATTTTTCTTCAGACGAATATTTTTTTGTACACACCTGGCAAGAATAAGCGCGGTGATCCTCGTGTGATAACATATGATATTTGAGAGATGCCTCCCATTGAAATTTGCGATCACAAAGTTGACACTCAAATGGTTTACCATTCGTGTGCTTTTGAAGATGCGTGATCATGGATGACTTGGTAGGAAAGCTCTGGTGGCATGTATCACAATTGAACATTTTCGGTACTTTTGAGTGCGATGCTATGTGACGAGTTAGAGTGCTTTTATGTGAGCGAGTCGTGCCGCAAATGTCACAGGAATAGAGCTTTTTTGCAATGTTTTTTCTAGAATGCTTCTCCAATTTCAGCTTTGATTTGTACTTTTCATTGAAAATTGAGCGTGAGTGCAAATTCTGGTTTGAATGAATCTTCATGTGCTCACTGTACGTCGATTCGAGATGGAAGTGCTTCTTGCAATTGGTGCAGTATAATTGCGGGTCATCCTCGGAGTCCTTGGATACCGATGGCTGGTTGTCACCTGTAAAGCGAAAAATGATGCATTAAGCACGCGGTATTCTGTAGACCCCGCATATATAGATGTTTTGAGCATATCACTTGAACAAATTTCCCGCATTTCTAGGAGTCATGTTTTACGATTAGCACATGAAAATCTGGACTCCGTTGCATCTGGAACCACTCGTAATTGGATCCTCGTACCACAAGAAACGCATATGAGGGTTTCCATGGAACTTTTAACTATTGACCATCCGAAATAAAAAAAAAAAATTTCTCATCGCACACGTTTGAAATGGGTTTCATGTGATTCTTAGACCTTGAAAACATGTAGAAAAAGTGGTGCCACTCTCTTTCAAGCCGAGGTATCTGGTTCAGAACGACTAGTGCGGAATTTCACGCTTGAAACATTTCTGAATCAACTCCAATCGCTTAGATTCAATTCAAAACATTGTCTAGACAATTGATAGGGATTATATTTTGCCTGACTCGACTTTAAGATAAATTTCATCATTGATTTCTCCGTAATTCGATGTATAAATTCCCAAAATCGAGTCACAAGCTATGAGTCTCATTTCAATTTCTAGAGAATACTGTGGTGTTATTTTGTTCATATTTCAACCATAGACTATGTAGAAATCGAGAAATTTGCGATACCATCACATTTAGAGGCTTATTTAGCTTACCATCCGGATTCAAATATTTCTCCTCAGCTTCTCACAGAAATACCGATCGACAATTGCAACTCAAAACAGTGCGGCGGTTATATCCTCCTTGTGATGGAGAAAAAAGAGCACAACATTCCAATCCTGTGCTCCACGTCTCCTGAGTATGCCATGAAAAAACGACCATTTTTAAAGCCAGTGGCGCGATAACTTTATGAGCTTTGAAGCTTTATAAAATTTGTCCGGATCAAGGCACACTCGCGAACCAACCGGTATTCGATTCGTCTTCTTTCTAACTTCAAAAACTCATTGCTAAATTTCCCGTTTCGCACGAGGTATTTCATCATTTACGTAAAAAATAGCCAGAGAAAATTTTTCCACAAAACTTGGTTACATCGATAAGTGAGAGCTAATATCATAGCCAAATCAGCGCACACCTCTGAATCAAAGATTTCCTCAAACTATAAGATTAGTAGATGGATATATCATTCCACCGAAGTAGTTGAGGCATAGGTATTTTAGATACAGACTCATCAATTCAAAAAATCGCGTTGGTCCGTTTGTAAAATACCCAAAAATCGTCTTTTGCGGTCTGCTATTGACAAATCAGGATGCGTTTCAACAAAAAAGAATGAAGTCCATATTGAAAGATGCCAAATACTATACAATGCCACTCCTGCGCACTCCCAATATTTCAGAATACTCGTGGAACACCTGCAGTAACACAAAAGTCAAAAGTTCCGTGGAAACCCTCATATGGGCCATTTCGGAGCATTCCACCGAATGCCTTCACCAGGGGGGTCTGGAAAAAATCCCAAAAATTTTTTTCCGTTAGTACTATATTGATATAGTACAAAAAAATTTCTTTTGGATTTTTTCTAAGGCCCCTGTGGGCCCTGGGGCCTATGGAAAGTTCTTTTTAGGCCCTTCTTTTGCCTATTTCCAGAAAATCATAACTCCGACTAGACTCAACATTTTTGGACGTACCTGGGCGCATTTTCTTCCTTGGGACTGGTACTTTCGAGAAAGGAATTGTTCAAGGTCGATACTTGAGCCTAGCAATTTCTAGGATCTATTTGCTGAGAGCACATTTTAGCGATTTTTGGGCTCGCTTCAAAGTGATTAGAGACCTTCCAGGTAGTGATCTGCGAAAGCAGTTTAGAGGTTTTTGGAACTCGGATCTGCAAAGTCCATCGGTTCTGCAAATCCCATTCAAAATACACGGGGCACCCGCTATATGTGTATGGGAACGAGGAATATACGTTTCACGATCGCGTTCCTTATACGTGCCCCTCCCGGCCGTTCGTAGATCACTACCTGGAGGGTCTCTAAAAGTGATGTAGCTCCCACTAGACATGTGATAATCGACTTTTACAAGTAGTCATTTTGAAGGTCTTGGAAAAAGTTACAATTTGACTACTGGTAAAAGTCGATTATCGGACTTTTATACAGTCATTACAAGTTGAGCTGTTTCGTAAAAATTAAAAATGCCAAACTTTGAGCTCAATAAAAAAAAACGTTTTTTTTTCTTGGACCCCAAACTTGTGTGAATATGTTTTTTTATACAAATGCTACCAATTAGAATAATAATCTGGGTGGGATATTAAATTCTTGATTTTATTCAGCCAATTTAAAACACCCTATTTCAACTTTTGGCTCAAAATGACCTCACAGGTATGGCTCGCATATGCTTCCATCTGAACTGATGTGCACCAATCTGTGTAAAATTACTCTCCAATGTACCCCCAAATATGTGTGAAAACTTCCGGAGTGTATTATCAGTGAGAGGAGAAAGCGGAAACTAACCTATCCTGCCTCTCGGCTGCATGAAAATACGCGATGAGCGTACCTATATGTTCACGGTTTTTGACAACAATTCGATCATATTTTTTGCAAGATGTATGGTAAGCTCGATCGCCGAGAGATATATAATATTGTTTGTTAGGAAATCCTCTATCGTTTGGATATTTTGAAGGAGTTTTCTCTTTATCTGAAGAGCTGCTAAACTTCTTTTGGTGGCGTTGTCTATGAGGGACCACGTTATTTCAAAAAATTTGTGAGCTTAGATCTCGGTCTGATGAAAATTTGAAGAAATTTACAGAGTAATTTTTTGTCTCATAGTCGATCGTGTAAGCGGTTTTGTTACGATCACTACATCTTTGCTGAGATCGTCGACTCTCCTTGAATTTGGCACTATTACATGGAGGACTTCCCAAATTTCTCATTTGTCGAATCTACGTTTTTTTTCAATTTTTGGTAATGAAGACTCTGACAGCCCTTCAACTTGTCCTTTTATGACGTGAAGAGAATAACTTGAGTTTGGACGTGAATTAGTATTCGTTGTGAGTGTATACATGAGATATGTTGAGAAGAAGAAGGTACGGTGTGGGTCATGTCATTTCAACATTTAAAAGTCTACGTAGGTACATTTGTTGTAGACTTACGTAATTTGAGACTGAGTGCACAATTTGTCCTCTGAGATGCACTTGTCCGAGATACTCCGTTTCTCTCCGTCGCTGATGGTGTTGTTTTTTCACTCTTCGCCGTTGTTGTCTCACACCGTTGCAACACAATCTTTATCTCTCTTTTGAAGCAATCTGAAAAAATGATCGAAAATTATTGTTTTCGTTAGAGATTAGCATCAGTCCGATTAGTGCGACGTTGCAATATTTGGGAAGTAATTCTCATTCACCATAGGAAAACTTTACAGAGAAATTAGAAAATATCCCTGAACTTTTTTTTTGCTTCCACGTGAAACTTGTTGACACTATTTGACTTTTGAATAGGCTGGTGTGAAATGTTCTGAGTCCAGTGAAAAATCAATGCAATTTGTTAATCTTCGAGTGCAAAACAATCCGAGTACAAAACAAACGAGAAGCCACAGGGGCAGCGGAGTTGGAGCTCTCGGCTTTCAATCCTCAGCACCACTGAGAATTTTTACAATTGCCTTCACCGTACTTTTGGTGGTTCGGAATCCACCTTAAATTGAAGGTCCAGTAGAGATGTAGAATCGACTCTCCGAACACTTTGCCTCAATAGAAAAAAAGGCGTCGGAGATGGATTTCTTGTCTCATCCTCTATACGGAATACAGGATCAGCTATAAGCATCCCTGCAGAGTACCTTATAGTGTATTTCACTATGTACTTGTTGCTCAACACGTTCGCTGCGACGGGTCCCACCGGTGGGATCCGCGATTTTTCATCTTTTGATCTTTGCCGACTCAGACTTGCTCGAAAAATTTTCCCAAAAAAATCTATCAATCACTTTGCCGAGGACGTAAAGAATGAGGTGAAAAAGAGTCTACACATATGAGCGTTCTTACCGAATGCGGGGGTCCAGTTCATGACCAAAATAAAATTACGAAAAAACGGCGTCACAACGAACGTTTCAAGAGCAGGAGAACCGCTAATTTTGAAGTCTGACCTGAAAAGTCATGGGCGAGGGGGGCTGACGATTCATACTTGTATGTACTTTTTGAAACGCTATTTTTAATATGAAAACGATGGCGTAGTCGGCTTAAAAAATAAAAAAAAACGTCCATATTTATTCTCTGGTTCGCGCTCCCCTGATTGGCTCGCCAATGTGATACAACATTATGTTCAAAATCATAGAAAGTGCCCCGAAAAATTTACAGGCTGATTCATCACATTGTGTGAGACTAAACATTATTTCGGGTCGAAATTGTGAAATTTTCTGTTAGAATGACTCAAAATTCGCAAAATATCGATTATTTCGGAATCACGAGAATTCTTTTCCTTTCGGGTCAAAATTACAACATCGAAATTGTGCAGGAAATATCGTCAAAGTCGAAAAATTTTCCTCAAAAATCATACATACATCATTATATGTTTTTATGATGATACTTGTCCTTGATTTTTGGAATTTTTTTATCGATGTAATCTCTCAATTTCAACATACAAGTGTTATCGAGATTTTTTGAGATAACCCATATTTTGTAAGTTCGGAGGAATTTTGATGTGAAAATTCAGGATTTTCACCCGTAAAGTGTATCTAGTCTCACAACATTTGATGAATCGGTCTGTAAATTTTTTGGGGTTCTATGATTTTGAACAAAATGACGAATGGGTATGGCGATCCGACAAAGGCGGCGCAAACCGGAGAATAGATATGGTCGATATTTTTTTTTTCTTTCCAAAACCGAATACGCCATCGTTCTCAGATCGAAAAAGTTTCGATATAAATCTTCAGCTCCCATGTTTTTTTTAGGTCAGACTTGAGATTTAGTTCCCTTCCCCTTGAAATCAACCTGGTTCCAATGAATCGATGAATCAATAAATCGATAGAACAATAATAGGAAGGATGATGTTTTTACCTGCGGTTGCCGCATCAACGATGTATTTTTGTGTCGATTGAGGTCTCACTTGCTTTGAATGTTCACGTCTCTTAGGAACTTTGACATCGCAAGTGATGCTGGATGGTTCATCTACATTTTCGTGTATATTGAGGTGAGCAATCAGCTCTCTTTTGTCGTAGAACTTTTGGTTACAAAAATTGCACGAAAATTGCTTGCCATCTACATGAACTACTTTCATGTGCCTTCTCATACCTAGCTCGTATCGAAAATTTTTGTTACAAATATTGCATGTGAATGGGCTTTCGCTTGAGTGCAGTTTGACGTGACAGATCAACGAGTACTTCTGCGCGAAGCTTTTTTGACAAACATTGCACGAAAACGGTTTCTCTCCAGTATGTATCCTCATGTGAATTTTCAAGTAGGACTTTGTGCAGACATTTTTGCCGCACACGTTGCATGAAAAGAGCCTCTCGCCCGTGTGGGTCCTCATGTGCTGTTTTAATTCTGGTTTACTGACGAATCCTTTACCACACACCTTACACCAAACATCGAATGCTCCAGTATGTTTCCTGATCACGTGCCCCTCCAGTGTTTTTTTCTCTCTGTATCTTCCGCCACAATAGGTGCACACGAACGATCTTATGCCTTTGTGCGTTTGCTTATGATAGTCTAAACCACTTTTCTGAGAGAATCGTTTGTCGCACAGGTTGCACGAGTAGGGCTTTTCACCAGTATGTATCTTTTTGTGCAATTCGACTGTTACCTTGTGGCTGAAACTCTTGCCACATATGTCACACGGGAAAAGTTTTTCACCTGTATGCGTTTTCAGGTGTACAATCATTTCATTCTTTCTTCTGAAGCTCTTGGCACATAATTTACACGAGAACGGGTGATCATCGATGTGTGTTTCCATATGCCACTCGAGCACCTGTTTAGTTTGGAATGTCTCTTCACAATAATCACAAGTAAAGGGTTTCTCAACCGCAAACGCGTGCCACTTCATGTGATAGTCCAAGGTACTTCTGGTCCTGAATTTTTTGTTGCATAATTTGCATGGGTAGGGTTTCTCGCCAGTATGAGTTGTCATGTGCGTTTTCAATGTATCCGATCTAGCAAATGATTTTTCGCAGACTTTACAGGAAAAGAGCTTCTGGCCGGTGTGCGTCCAGGAATGGTCTTCTAAACGAATCCTGCTCTTGAATCTCATGTGACAAATTTTGCACGAAAAGAGCCTGTTGGCTGGATGCGGTGCTTGATTCCGCTCCATATCTCCCTTACGACTGTACTTCAGGGACTCGTTTAAGGAATTGTGACCCTTGATTGTGCACCAATAATGGTCGAATGTCTTCTCAGTCAGAAATGTTTTGTTAGTCTCAACACTTGTAGGAGAAAAATAATTCTTATGCTTCCTTATTAAGCTGAGTTTTCAATTAAGTTCGAGATAAACATAACTATTCACCCATTTCTCATGGGAAAACCTATTTCTCAGTTGAGTGGAGCCATGCAAGAAAATTCCCTGTATCAAACACTGGATCACTCCCTGATTCTGATTCGCCCATGCAACTGTGGAATTCCTTATCCAGGTAGACTTTAACTGGAACCCATAAGATTTCACGTCGGGGCGTATCCACTAGATTGCTCAGGATTACTCAGGCGGAAAAAACTCTGCAGCGTAAGCTTGAAGAATAGTGGGTTCTTGTAGCATGCTTTCTTCAGAACCATCTGAAAATATCAATTTCAGAATTAGCGCTCATAATCTACCTGTTTCGTACATGAACTGAACCAATAAAATCGATTTGAACTTCTTTGAGGCAAGACGTATGATTTTCCTCCGAGATTTTAATGTAAGGTCATTGAATAGAACTCAAACAAATTCAAAGAAATTCAAAATGAATTTCGTCAATAAACCTGGTTTCAAGTAGCATAGTCCAGGGACTGAAAAGCTTTTTCAGATTTGGGCAGATACGATGTACATCGAGTGTACATACACCATAACCCGAATCGCCAATAGACTTTGCTCAGATTTTAATAAGGTCAATTAGCCATTGCTGTATCAGCCTCGAAATCTCATCTCTCATTTTCGCTCTTACATAATTCCGTGCGACCCCATGGGATCCCATGGGACTTTATAGGACCTGGCCCTGGAAAAATTTTCAATCTTGATATATTTGCGAAATTTAGCAGGGAGATGTGTAGCATACAAATTTCGGCCATAATCGACCAAACTTGACCATTTTTGGAGGGATAATGGTCGAGATTTGTATGTTGTACGCCTTGGATGCCTTTCTCAAACATCAATATTAAACATTTTCCTAGGATCAAGTCCCACGAAGTCCCATGGGATCCCATGGAACTTTGTGGCACCCCATTTTCAGCAAGGAAGAGCAGGCAAGATTCATTGGAGAAGTGAAATTCCAAACTAAATTTCCTGATTTTGGATGCACTTGAAGAAAGAAAAAAAAGTCGAAACAAATGTAAAAGATTCATCAAGCTGTGGAGTAGTAGCCTTGTTTGCCGCAATTCATTCGATTTGGTAGTTCCATTGGGCAAAAGGCGCCAAGACTTGGGTTGCTTGGGACGAGGTCACATTAATTCATTTCATTTATTCCATTATCGTATGAAAATTCTCAATAAATCGTGTTACGGGTTTGGAGTCATTTATTTCAATTCTTTCCAGCTTATCCCATTCATGTTGCTGCTCCATCTCATATTATCATCAAAATCCTCCGATGCAACTGCGTATCCAAACGAAGTTCGGCATAGATAAGCACTTTTGCCATAACTTAGAGATTTTAAGGCCAAAAAAGACAGAGGTCGGAATTTGACTCAAAAGTTGACTTGTTGAAATATAGCTGCAATCTGACTTCTCGTCTAAAGTGTTTCCTGATATATCTGGCATCCAGAAAAGATTCCCAGACGAGCTTAATCTTTCGTCAATACACTTGGAAAACTTGAAAAATGCTTGAGGTACTCCTGCCACAAAGGGACATATAATATAGAAACTGATCGAAAAGGTGTAAATCGAAATGTATCGCTCTTTCGGTATACACAGCACTTTGCCATCACGAGAGTTGTGAAAAAATTCTGGACCCTAATATTGCATATAGTTCTCAAGAGCCACTGGCCATGATAAGGACAGCTCTCACTTTGCAGCGGAAAAATTGTCCATAAATCATCGCGCGGGGAGCTGCTCGTATGATCATCACGCCTCTGGTGTGAGGATTTCGTTCTTTGGTGTGTTAGGGATAAATCATAATCGTTACAGAGTCACTTGAAGTGATTTGCAAACCCGTAGTCGATTTTTCGACAAGCATTCGGAGATTCTCCAGAATCCGAGGAGGGAAATACCGTCTGCATTTATATTATTATTTCAAAGTGAGACGATACTCAATTGGCTTATCGTAAACCGGGATGACTTTGGAACATTTTTTTATTTTTAGTCTGAATTCTTCTACAATGCAAGATCGTGTATAAAGTTTGTAGTAGGTCCAAATGTCAGTCTTGACTTCAGCTACAACATGGTTTAGCTACTTTTTTCTAAACTTGAGTTATTTTGCAGATCATTGCAAAAAATAGGGTGTACAAAGTCGACCCGTCAACCAGGTTGACTTTGTTGCATGTAAATTCTTATGCCGACAGTGATGACTGCGATGCACAGCGAAGACAAATAAGGATTTTTTGCATAACTCAGTGCCACGCGAATTTTCGACCGATTGACTTGATTCAAGCGAGATTCTCTTGAAGTTTGCTGGCCTCACAAGATGCCGCCCTGTAAATTTCAATTCGTGTACTTCTCAAGAGTCTGGATTGCGTTTGGAAGAGATGGATACACAGCCGAAGGAACTACTTTCGTTCTATGCAGGGGGCGTGTAGATGGTCCATTGACCCGAAACATTCTTGCAATATTGGGAAAATCGACATTCTTTGTTGTCTTGTGATAAAAGTGAAGGCTTTGAGCTTTCAAATGACTTCCCACACATCCTTGCTAGAGTTTGCAGGACGATTTTTTAACGTTGGCAGCAATTCTTCTCGGGAAAATTTTACAAAATCAGCCCGACTTACGGTATTTTTCAACGTTTGGATCTTGATTCTCATCCATCATCGCTGAACGTGGCCGAACGAGTGTATGGACAAAAGTTTGCTCCGAGTGTTGCGAAGCATTGGGAACAAGCTCTCTAATACCCTTTCCTCGACCACGATCAAATGAATCAGCTTGTCCCCGAATAGAATACTCGCACGATGTTTCCTTTCTCTGCCACCGCGATTTTCAGAGGCCGCAACGCCACGGAAAGTCAAGCTCCAATCCTAGCTATCCGAGCACTCCAAGCTACATAATCGAATAAACCTAATATCTCGGTATATTATACGATTCAAAAGTGCAACTCCGATTCCGTAGATGCCACGGCAAGTACATTTTGAGCTTTTTTGGTAAATTTAGGTCTGCATAAAACATGACTCATATTCGCTTCTAAAACTACTGGGACACCTTCTTTCGAATAAAAGGCACCAGTTTTCATCGTGATTCATGATATTTCATTTTTTAATATGAATGCAAGGTCAGGACATCATATGCATAAATTATGGCAAGAGCAGTCAATTAAATATTTGTCAAAACCACTAAACAGACTAGTATGTACACGACACTCGAAACGACATTTGCTCGCTGAAGCCTAAAATCTTTCAATCCATGCCAAAATTTAAATTATTTTTTAATTCTTCACAACTTCCTCCGCGGGAAACCGAACAATTCATTATCTCAATTTTTCATCTGAGCATAAATACAGTGAGAAAAGTTGGCAAAATTCTGTAAGTGAAACTTTTTCCGCTCAATTTTTCCGTGGAGTCAATTTGTACCCAAGAAAATTTTAATTTCTGAAAAAGATGAAAAGTTGAACAATCCTCTAAATCTTAGTTGTAATTGACAAAATTGTGTCAAATCTATTTCAATTATTGATTCGCCAAAACAGAGAGTACAGGATGCCCAGAATATCGTGAAGCATGGCCTCTTGGCAAATCTGTTCAGAATGGGAAATGAACTTGATGTAGTCCTAGGTGAAAAATTTACTCGATACCTCTTACGATTACGAAGAAAAACACTTCGCTTACACATTGGGAAGTGCTTTTCTTCGTAGGAAGTATATCGTACTCATCTATTGAGAGAAATGGATCAATATCTATAAATTCACATAGAAAGAGATATTATACACTAGCTCATTCAAATCGACCTTAGTTTTTAAAAAATTTTCTGGACAAGACGACCGTTTCTGGATCTCAGATATATGAGGAAATATTTTTCATTCATTCGACTACAAATTGAAAACTGACGCGCTCCGGAGCACTCTTATGAGCGCATTCGAAGTGCACGAAATGCATTTTACTTTACCTGAACGAATTAGAACGAGAAGACATCAAAAGGACGAACCATCTTACGGCTTGCAAGTTATTATAGGAATGGCCTCCCGAGCACGTATTAGATTTACTGCCTTGCCAGATGCAGCTTATTGTTCACAAAGCACCGAGATGCATGTGGCTTATGGGTGCATGGCAGGTAATAAGTCTCAACTGCGAGCTCAAATGAGAATCTCAATCTCTCATGAGCCCTCAACACTATATTAGAGAAATACTGGAGTAATCCTTGAGTAACGCTTACTTACGTCTTCCTATGCCAGACTGCGTCCGCAACTGAGCAGTATCAAAATCACATCAGTTTACAAAACCATCTTATCGTTACTTAGTTATCACTGTATCTATTCAACGAATCACGAAAGTCGTAGATGACAGCCAAACTACGACCGGACCGCATTACGATCAAACACAAACTGATGCAAACAACAAGCGAACGCACCGCGCCATAATATAACCACGTGCGCTTATGAAAGTTTCAAATGTAGTAGTCAAGCGCACGCGCTCCTCGATCTTTCCCAATCTTTCCATCCTCAGCTACTTTTAGGCTCACTACTCCGCGTTGGCTGGTCTCTACGGAAGCCGAAGTGGCTCACCGGTAAGTTACCGACCGGTGGCGCAAATCACCCACCGGTTGGTGGTTGAAAAATCACCAACCGGTGGGTGGTGGAAAAAATTGAAAATCGTAGTTTTTGCGAAAAATGCGTGATTTTCACGCGAACAAATGCTTTCCCCCCGTCATACGAAGAGAAGGGTATATGATAGCCGTGTTGGAGTGAATAAAATCGCTTTAAAATTTGTCTTAACCGGGATTTTGTGGTTTGTGCCAAACCTAACCTACACAAAGTATGCATTTACATACGTTTGACATACATCTGCACATAACTCGATTTGAGGCTCATATTTTTGACCCAGGGATCCAAAAATTTTGGGATAAGGTGACAAGTGTACCTAATACGCCCCCACTGGGCACTGGTTTAGCTTTGTTCTCAACTTTGACCTGTTCAGTATTTTTTCGAGCTGTCACGATTTCCCCAAATATTGATTTCCCGCAAGCTCGAGAAAAGGTGTGCCTAATTTGCCCCCATACGTAAGGCCTACTTTCATTTCTTCATATTAATTAAATGATAAGGGAATCAATTTTGGATCGACCCCGGATGGTTTCTGCGTCTCCCAGAAATTATTAAGTGAGTTTTTGCATTTTTCGTCTTTGCACACTTCAGAAATCGCCAACGAAATTACGTTTAGTGAAACCGGTGCCAAAAATTTTTGTTTCGACCAATGTCAACGTACATTTAGAGCATTCGATTTCTTTCTTCGAGGCCTTTGAGATCCGTTTCGCTCGTAAGCTGACATATCTCGATTTAACGGAAAACCTATGGAAGTGTATAGGCCTTACGTATATGGGGGCAAGTTAGGCACACCCTTTCTCGAGCTTGCGGGAAATCAATATTTGGAGAAATCGCGACAGCTCGGAAAAATACTGAACAGGTCAAACTTGAGAGCAAAGCTAAGCCAGTGGGGGCGTATTAGGTACACTTATCACCTTATCCCAAAATTTTTGGATCCCTGGGTCAAAAATATGAGCCTCAAATCGAGTTGTGTGCAGATGTATGTCAAACGTATGTGAATACATACTTTATGTAGGTTAGGTTTGACACAAATCACAAAATCCCGGGCAAGACAAATTTTAAAGCGATTTTGTTCACTCCAACACGGCTATCATGTGCCCTTCTCATCGTATGACAGGGGAATAGCATTTTTTTGCGTGAAAATCACGCATTGCTCGCAAAAACTACGATTTTCAATTTTTCCACCACCCACCGGTTGGTGGTTGAAAAATCACCAACCGGTGGGTGATTTGCACCACCGGTCGGTAACTTACCGGTGAGCCACTTCGGCTTCCGTAGGTCTCCCCTCCATAGCGTTAGCGGATCATCTGTTGATTTTCGAAGAAGTATTAGGGTACGTTCATCTACTACTACGTTTGCATGGGACTCGAAAATCTCGGCGTATTGCTGGCTTGAAATTGCAATCTCTTTTGTGTGGTTGCAATACCCTCTCTGCCTTCTCTCAGATCTCACATAAAGTATAAAATACCTAGCACTGAAGTATTTGATTTTGATCTCAGTTGTCCTTTATTTCGAATTGCATCCATCATTTATGACTACGGGATTATTCTCGAGGACCCTCTCACATCGATCGAATGCGTTGGGGTAGAATGGATTCAGCGTAGATGAACAACAGCGTTCACAATTATTGAAGATCCAAACCCGAGACCATGAATTTGATACATATCTTCTTTCAGTATGACCCCCCCCCCACTCCCGGCCCTCACCCAATTCATAATACCCGAATTTGGATTGGTGCGAATTAACAACTCATGACTCTTTATAGCTCTTTCAACAAAGAAAATGCCATCTTCAAACCGTCTTTGCTGCACAAGAATGGCTCGATAAGGCATTCATAGTGGAACCACCGTATTTGATACTGAAATTTGGTACTTACAATGGAACAAGGATTTTCTTCGCAATTAACGGGCCAATCGTCAAACAAAAAACATTGACATGCTCTTCATTATGATGGAATTTGATCTCATGCATTGCGATGTGTATGAAAAGCTTTTTAACTCCACAAAGAATCATGAAGTATATGGTGCCTAAACCACCCTCAATGGGGTCTTGCACTTCAGGTTCCACCCATGAAAAGTGGGACCAATAGTGGAACAAGTAGTGATTTGGTGAAATCTAGCTTTGGAATGGATCAAAGCTAATGAATAATATCTTTTCGATTACATACTTGATGAATTCGAGTAATTTACCTGTCAAGGCCCAATTGTGTTTCAATAAGATAAGTTACATGGCTGTTCCAGTATAGGTCCCACGATTTTCGAATTGGATGCTATACCGGAACAGAACCATATTTTCCAACAAAACTAATTCTAGATAATTATCGAGGTCATGAATCATATAATTTCAAGTAAAAATAGTCTGTGTTTATGGCAGACTAAAATAAGTTACTTTACAAATTGCATCTGAATAAAATTTTGTTCGAGTGAAGTAACACTTAGTTGACTGTTCCGTCATAAGTTCCATGCACTTGAGAGTGGGAGCTATACTGGAACAGGTAGTTTCGAACCTTGAATGAGGTTTCAAGACAACGAATTATGTTTTCTCAAGTCCATATATTTTGTGTTTAATGGATTAAGCTGTTCTGACTCAACGAAAATACTGTAAATTGCATTAATTGTCTGTTCCACTGTGGTTCCCTGTCATGCGTTCCACTACTGCTCCCTGAATCGAAAGACGGTGTTCCACTAGAGGACCAAAATATGCCATCGTGAAATATTAATCACTTCAATCCTATAAGTTCTTTCGGGGTTTTCTTTCTGGCAAATTGTTCGCAAAGAGTTTCTCTACAATCTGAACCAATCTGATCATGTAGCAAACTAAAAGTTTTTCTCCTAGCCATACGTGAACAAAGAGTACTCGGTTTCCCGTTCCACTATTGGTGCTTCTACCTTAGCTATAAAATACCATAAATATAAGAGACGCGTCGTTTCCGCAACTCAGGACATATTATGGTGGCGAAATGCGAGGGTATAAATGAAAACGAAAATATCTGTAGTTGATCATTTTTATTGACAATGTCAAGACGATGCTATACATGTTGATGTGACAGTTATGAACAAAAGAATGGTGAACAGAATAATGAACAATTTCGTAAGCTTCGATTCTACACTGAGAGAAGAATATAGTCCGGCGTACTATATGCGTGAAGTATACGCGACAACTATTGAAGTGTACCGCCCAGTCGCGATAAAGTACTGGGTACTATATGGAAAGTTCGGAGCGCTCACTGTTTACTTCCACATCGTGTTTACATATCCCGATATGCGGCTCATAACCTCACAGAACCTGTGCAAACCTGCATGCAAGCCACGTCTTCATCAAAATAAAAGATCGTAATGAGTCAAATGAATGATCCAGGCATTCAAAACTATCAAAACATTCGATAATTGTTAGTATATTTACATTTAACCGACATACATGTCTCTAAGCCCATATTTAGATACCACAAAGGTGCCTACTCTCCATAAAGTACAGGGTATTTTATGGACAGTACGAGTTACACTGTGAAGAGTAGGCCCGGGAGTTACTTTACGTATAGTACCAGGTACTATATTAAAGTACACACTACTATATTCTTCTCTCAGTGTATAGAGTTTAGTGGATCCCATGAAGATTATGTTGTGTGTGCTAGTGCGTGTGCAACAAACCGACGCAACGCCATGTCAACAGACAAGATTAAATAATGGTACGTCTTAGTATAATGATAGATACGACAGTGCAATGGCGTACATTTATTTAACATTTATTGGACTTGGTTGTATCTAGCATCAAAGTTTGTCAGGAAGCAATCCCAGCGGGCAAGATTATGATTGGATAATTCCACGGGAGTTT
This sequence comes from Eretmocerus hayati, assembly GCA_029851415.1. Classification (NCBI taxonomy): domain Eukaryota; kingdom Metazoa; phylum Arthropoda; class Insecta; order Hymenoptera; family Aphelinidae; genus Eretmocerus; species Eretmocerus hayati. The sequence goes on from CM056741.1 coordinate 17,679,849, forward strand.
TAGAAAAACCACCACGAAGTTTTTGGGAAGATCACAGAGAATCGTCGAAATTCCAACTTCTTTGATTCCCGCACAAGCTCTCCGGGAAACTTCCAAACGTTCCCGGACAGTCCTGGCAATATTTCCGGGAACTTCATTGAAGTTCCTGAATAGCATCTGCTAAAGCTCCCGTAGATGGCTTCCGCGTAACTTTTCCAGATATTATTGTGTACATTATTTCGTGTGATTTTTTTTGCTGCTTGAGCCATAATTCATTATGAGTGTGATAATATAAATTGTTCTTCTCAGAATGTTGACGATGTATGATGATCATGACTGATCCCTTTCCTCTTTTCATCATTTAACATTAATTTTTACATTTCATTCATCACTTACCAAAACTAAAATTTGGGACCATCATTTCCAGTTTTATATTCAATTAGGATTACTGAATCAACTTTTCTAAGTAAGATAACAATATCTTCTCAGAACACAACACAACATGATTCCCATAAACGGAGCCAAAAGAGTATCGAGCAATTCGATTGGTGTGAAACTTACATTCACGATCTTCTGGAAGAAAACCGAAACTAGTTTGACAAGGAACTTGCTCTGCGTCTAATACTTATTTGGCACCTCTTTGAATGACAAACAGTTTGACGGGGGATCTGTTCTGCATGGTTCTCATATCGGGCACCTCGAAAAGATTTGTAACTGCATCAAACTCACATTTATCTCCTTTCTCAGGAATTGATTTGAAAAATCAATGGACGAGTGATTTCTTTTACGAAACTCTCACAGTCCACCAAACAGTGAATGTTGCCTCAACGTTTCTGGAACGTCGCAATTGCACCCTCGGAACGTTCCGTAAATAGACGGAAACCCGGTTGCTGGAACGTTTAAGCAACGTAAAATGTCTACGGGATGTCTGTTGTCTCAACGTTTCCAGCACGTTTCTAGGACGTTTCAACGGTTTTACAAACGTTGCACAAACGTTTCCGAGATGGTTTTTGTGCAACCAAGACTTAGAAAATTTTTTGTTCAATAAATAAATAAATTGTTTCTAAAATTCTGTGTCTCGCAAGCTATCAGCTCCATCCCCGTTCAATCCCATCGATTGCGCTCAATCAGAAACATACCCACTTAGTACAAGAAAGACGGTGAGATTGTGCTTGAATGCAACAAGAGCCAATTAACCACAATTCATGAAAAAACAATCCATTTATTTATTTATATTCACAACGTCCAGAAACGTGCTGGAAACGTTGAGACAACAGACATCTCGTAGACATTTTACATTGCTTAAACGTTCCAGCAACGGGGTTTCCGACTATTTACGGAACGTTCCGAGGGTGCAATTGCGACGTTCCAGAAACGTTGAGGCAACATTCACTGTTTGGTGGGAGTAAGTAGCCTCAAAGGATTTGAGATTTGATGGATTTCCTTTGCGTAAATTTTACATTTGGTAGCTCTTGAAGAAAACACATCCAATACCGTTGAAAACTCATTCCATCTACATCCATTGGGAAGACTTTAAGGTCCGACCCAGGAATATATATTTTTTTTCCTGAAGCTCGTATGAGATTATGAAGCATTGCACATTAGGGTGGGCCGAAAACGGGCTTTTTTCGAAAATCAATACGCCCTAGCGTTGAAATGTTGTGTTTGTACATATAGGAGAGTTTCCACGGAACTTTTAACTTTTGTGTTACTGCAGTGTTCCAAGAGTATTTTGAACTATTCGGAGTGCGCAGGAGTGGCATTTTATAGTATTTGGCATCATTCAATATGGACTACATTCTTTTTTGTTGAAACGCATCCTGATTTGTCAATAGCAGACCGCAAAGGATGATTTTTGGGTAGTTTACAAACGTACCAACGCGATTTTTTGAATTGATAAGGCTGTAGCTAAAATACCTATGCCTCAACTACTTCGGTGGAATGATATATCCATCTACTAATCTCATATTTTGAGAAAATCTTTGATTCAGAGGTGTGCGCTGATTTGGCTATGATATTAACTCTCATTCATCGATGTGACCGAGTTTTGTGGGAAAACTTTTTCTGGCTATTGTTTACGAAATTGATGAAATACCTTGTGCAAAACGGAAAATTTAGCAATGAGTTTTCGAAGTTAAGAAGAAGACGAATCGAATCCCGTTTGGTTTGTGAGTGTGCGTTGATCCGGACAAATTTCATAAAGCTTCAAAGCTCATAAAGTTATCGCGCCACTGGTTCTCAAAACGGTCATTTTTTGATGGCATACTCAGGAAACGTAAAGCACAGGATTGGAATGTTGTGCTCTTTTTTCTTCATCGCATAAGGGATATAACCGCACTGTTCTGAGTTGCAATTGTCGATCGGTATTTCTGTGAGAAGCTGAGGAGAAATATTTGAATCCGGATGGTAAGCTAAATAAGCCGCTAAATGTGATGATATCGCGATTTTCTTGATTTTTACATAGTATACGGCTGAAAAATGAACAAAATAACACCACAGTGTATTCTAGAAATTGAAATGAGACTCATAGCTCTTGACTCGATTTTGGAAATTTACATCGAATTTCGGAGAAATCAATGATGAAATTCATCTTAAAGTCAAGTCAGGCAAAATATAATCCGTATCGATCGTCTAGACAATGTTTTGAATCGAATCTGTTCGATTGAAGTTGATTCACGAATGTTTCAAGTGTGAAATTCCGTACAATTCGTTTTGAACCAGATACCTCGGCTTGGAAGAGAGTGGCACCACTTTTTTCACATGTTTTCGAGGTATAAGAATCACATGAAACCCATCTTAAACGTGTGCCATGAGAAAAATTTTTTTTTATTTTAGAGGGTCAAAAGTCAAATGTTCCATGGAAACCCTCATAGATGTGAAAAAAATTTTCATCACTCTAACCTAAAAATGCCACGTTTCAATGAGATTTTAGGGTTCTCGTAATGAAATAGTATTATACGCACCGATGGCGAAAAAGTCGCTTTACGCACGACGGCGATGCTTTACGCACGATTGCGATGCTTTACGCACGGTTGAGTTGCTTTACGCCCGAGGAGCGTAGCGACGAGGGTGGAAAGCAATCTCAACCGTGCGGAAAGCATCACATGAGGGCGGAAAGTTCGCACGAGGGTGGAAAGCTTTCGCCAGAGTTGCGTATTGCATTTTTTATAATACTGACCGGAAAGTTGCTAACACGCAATTAACAAGCCCCAGATATTTGCGAGTAAGCATCGCGCAAGGGCGGGATAGGTTTGAGTGTAGTTAGAACATTTCACGGATATTAGTTTGCCCAAACTTGAGTTGATGGGAGCTGGGCTTATCTAAAGATCATTCTAATTTTACATGCGCTGAAACTCATCTCGTGATTATCGATGTGCTAGCAGCGTTAGAATGAGTGCACGAATCCCTCGTTTGATGTAACGTTTGGACCAGGAAAGTACTCTGTGTATCCCGACAGCGCATCAGACCAGGTACTGCGTTCATACGAGTCAAGTATAATTAGTCAAGGGCGTACGGGGCGCGGAGCGGGGTCCAGGGGTGCAACCCCTGGTGGGGGTCCAGGGGGCAAAGCCCCCGGCGGGGGGTGTGGGGGGCGGAGCCCCCCACTTGACAGAAAATTCTGATATAAGTGCAATACATCTGATGGGAGCTTTATCCGGAGTTTGGAATCAACTTAGTTCTGTCAGAGATTTTTTCTAACAAGACGATCGATCTGTTGGCAATATTAGTAATCCTCAATGATCGATGCAGCCTTCCATTCACAAGAATCCAACTGACGGAGCTAGAAAAATTCTCAATAGCTTTTAAGTGCATTCCACCGACGATAAAGAGAGAATTCCGAGGGTTACTTCTTCCAGAGACTGTATGATACAGTATTGCAAAACTTGCGAAATGATACAGTATTGAAAACTGGAATTGGAATTGGAAATTATCATCCATCATTGAGAAACGTTCAAAATTCTCATTAGATCACTTTGAGGTAATCAACAATTTTGAACACCAAATTATTCAGGCACTGAATCCCGCTTTGTGATTCATACTGAAGTTCCATATCTCGAGAGAAAAGTTCCTCTCATAACTCTCTCATGTAATACGTCGCACCTCAACCTATTGGATGAGACTGACTAGTTTATTCCGGTTGTGAGATTTGGAGAGAATAATTTAATGGAGACCAAGATTCCTCTTACGAGAATGTGGCCCAAAGCGACACACAAACGAGAATGTCCATACTGTTGATTAAATAATATTCCTCGTTTCTGAAATACGAGCTCATTTCGAGATAAGAAAGATTGTCGCATGTGCAATGGTTGTTATTAAACTCCTTGGACGTAATAATTAGTATACCATTGAAAAATGGTCGATGACGCTGGAATAGACGGGAAAGGGGAATGGACGACAAGGGTGGCACCGACGTGAACGCTATAGTTGCGTTATTGTGGGGAATTTAGGCAATGAGATTCGTCGACAAAAATGAACTGGAATTTTCTCTATTGGCATCTATTAACATAACGATTTTCTTTGAATTTATCGTAGTTCTGCAAATTTTCATGAATTCAGAAACGAGGTGTAAAGTAGTACAACCGTGCGTAAAGCAATTGCTTTACGATCACTCGTGCGTAAAGTACTGCTTTACGCACGGTCACTGTGCTTTACGCATCAACTTTACGGTCAAGTATTATAAAATAGTATATTTCGCACCGAGTTCATGAGGTTGTAGCTCGCTTTTGAGCGATCGGTTTTCGACCCGAGCCGGAGGCGAGGGTTGAAATGATCGCTCGGAAGTGGGGAACCTCGTGTGCGAGGCGCGAAAGTTATTTTTCGCAATTTTGTAGGCACTCAAACATCGGAAAATTGCGAAAAAATATATCCGCACCTCGCTTGCAAGCCCATTTTGGGCACTGGAGGACACGTCTGTCTCGCTTCGCTCGACAGACAAACTGCCCTGGTGCCCAAAATGGGGTACCGCGCTCAGTACGGAAATATACTATTGCTGTACGCTGAGAAATGAGATTTTAGGCCCCAACAAAGAGCCATCAAGCTTTTATCAAAATTAACGCAGGTTTAAATGGGAATGTGCCTAATCCGGTACTTTTTTCTTCCTAACTTTGCTCGCATTTCTGACGCATTCAAGCATTTTCCAACGTCCTTCAGCTCATTTCGAAGCTTGTTCCAAAACCTACAAAATGAGCTAAAGTACGTCCGATTTGGACTAACCCGAGCCAAACTATCTCAATTTTTTCAAGAGGTGATCATTATTAAAAATCCCAAAAATAGGGCGATTCTCCTTTCAAACTTTGCTTGTATTTCTGGTGCGTCTGAACATTTTTCAACGTACTTCAGCTCATTTTAAAGCTTGTTCCAAAATTTACAAAACGAGCTAAAGTACGTCCAATTTCGACTAATCCGAGCCAATCTATCTCAATTTTTCTAAAAAGTAATTAGTTTTGAAAAATCCGAAAATAAGCGACTTCCCCCTCCCGCCTCACTCCTTTCAAAACTCGCAATGGAAAATTTGAGATAGATTGGCTCGGGTTAGTTAAAATTGGACGTACTCTAGCTCATTTTGTAGGTTTTAGAACAAGCTTTAGAATGAGGTAAAGCACGTTCAAAAATATGTAGATGCACCACAAACACAAGCAAAGTTTGAAGGGAGAATCGCCCTATTTTTGCACTCTGAATCCCTTCGACGTCGTCACGACCCCAAAGCTTCGACGTCATCGCTCTTCGACGTGAAATCAGTCCGAATTCGACCCGAAATCACCGCGTCGAAGCCTTCGGGGTCGCGTTTCGACGTCGAAGCTTCGGACTCGATGCTCGAATGGGTGCAAACGTAACCTCCTCATGCGGAGTTAGAGAAGTTGAAACATGAACGTGATTGTCGGGTATACTCCACGACCACCTCTTCCCTTACACTTGTATATGTGTATCCCTATACCCTTATATACCTATATTCGCCCGAGTTGATTCTATATATCTATATATGTACGTGCCCCGTACGCATAGATGTTCCAATCAGCAACGGCCGCTTGGCAACAGTCCCGAAAATTAGAAAATGGGGGAATAGGACGCTGGCGAGAAGGAAAAGTGAAAACGGACCCAATGGGTCTTGATGCTGCCCTAAGCGCAGCAGTTTACGTTGTGACCTCAAGCGTGCCGGAGGCTCTGTCGGCTAGCGCACCAATAAAGTTTTCGATCCACCGCACATCTCGGTCTCTATCTCATCATTCCTGTTCTTGAGTCTGCCCCGTTCTATAATCTGGTGACAAATTGGCGATTCTGCCAGGATACGGGGTCGCGAGTGTGAATCGCGAGTGCAAATTGTGCACCAGAAGCATACAGTGAGTGAGTGAGAGAAAGACAGCCCACGGAAGGGACAACGCTGCTGCTTTGTTTGGATGACTCGCCCAGCCGAGATCCGCAGCTAGCCGCCCCTCCAAAATTCCTCTGGAGAGACGCAAGCGGGAAGACGCTTCCAACAAGCAGCCCGCTAGAGACGGTCCCCGGAGGGAAGGGAGAGAAAGTGCTACGGAAGCCGCTACGAGCCAGCGCGCGCTGACGCGGTGGACGCTCAGTTACGGAAGCCCGCACGGGTCAAGGATCACTCGTTGGAGAGCATATGAATATCAAGGTGAGTGAACTCACACTAGTTTCACCGTCTTGTCGTTCAACCAATGCTCTACATTGACGACGCTGACTCGTCAGAGAGCTCTCACTCGGGTTCCGAGGTAGAGACAACTAGCTTTTTTGCAGAAAGCGACAGGTTTCATAAACCCAAGATGACGATTAGGAATAGGCTTTTCCAATTCAGCGAAACGCTTGCACAGTTCATCCCAAAGATGGCAACCGTAGAAGAGCTCAAAAAGCAACTTGAAGAAAGCTTGTTAAGAGAACGGAAACTAGCACTCGAAAAAGAGAACAACGATAGTGAGGGGAAAAGATTAAAGGAGCGCTTAGCACAATTTGAGATTTTTGAAGATACCACTAGTATCAACGAGGAACAATTGAAGAGGGAAATAGCTTCAATTTCCCACTCCCGGCATGTAGAACTTAGCCAACGGGTCAAAGATGTACGGGAATTTGATGGCACAACAGATGTCGAAGCCTTCTTAGAGCAATGAAAGAGGATAAACGACCAATTACACACTGATGCAGAAAAATATGAGTTTATATACAAGGTCATGGCCACCAAACTCAAGGCTGAGGCGATTGCAGTTGCCGACCGCATGCCTGATAAGTCACCGAAACACTTTAAAGAGGCCATGCGCCTAGCTTTCGGAAAAACAGAAAGCGACTATAATCAGTTAACAGAAGAAAGAAATTCCATGAGACAAGGCTACAACAAAAGGACAGAAAATTTTATAAAAAGATATGGAGAGATAGATAAACGGGTCCAGAGGTCAATTGACCAAGTTGACTCCAAGTACAAGGGGGTATACAGAGGCATCGAAGAAGAACACAGGATTCAGCGATTCCTCAGGGCTCTGAAACCTACGATGAAATCTTTGGTAGTAGCGGCACATCCTGCAACGTTAAACGATGCATACTTCAGAGCGATACAAGAAGAAAAAATCTTCACCGAAGACGAGCTCATAAGAGCGCAACAGCGGGGCCTTCGCGGGGGCATATATGGTTTTGATGTAGTCCTTCAAGGATTCTACGTTTGTGAAAGATTTCCCATGAATCGCGGTTCTAGCTTCTCCTATCAGTTTACCGCGGAGTAACTTCGTTAAATTGGCTTCGTTAGCAGCACCCACCATCTCCTTTGCTTCATCACAACCCTCGAAGACAACGCTGAGAGATGGTTTCTTACCGTTAAATTCCGGCACTACCTTGAGTGCGTCCTTGAGTGTAATCGCCATTTCAAAGAGTTGATCTTTAATTGGTGGTGAAATGACCTGATCCGAGACGTTACCAAGCTCGTTGTTTTCGTTAAAATTATCCTGCTCGCGGATAGTTATGTCAGCGTCTGAGTCTCCACTACTTGAAGTTTCAGAACCTTCAGAGGGAGGGTCCAAATTTTGTCGAAACGGATAGAAGGCGTTGACTTCCTCACTGGCACTATTACTACTTCTTGCGAGATTGCGAGTAATGCGCTGCCCGTTCATGAATTTGTGTCCGCGAGTAATAAAAACAATATAGTTTCTTAATAAAATTGAAAACCTTAGGATACTCACACAAAGATTCGGTTGAAGAGTTCAGTAACGACCAGCGATAAAATTCTGTGGGATAAATTTTAAACTGAGAACAATTGTAGATTTTGGATTTTTCAGCGTATCCTCTGAGAGTCCTGAGTAATCTTTCTAAATAAAATATCCTTTCAAATTTATTAATCTCGATTTTTTCGAGCAGGAAGGGTATCCGGGAGTAGATTCCTTGTTCTGAATCAAAAAGTGTAAACCTATCGACAAAATAGCCGTGCTGGTCCTTCTTTAGGGATCGATCTAAGAATGGACTGTGCACGAATTTTTCGGCAAATTTGATGAGGTTTTTCGTCAAAATATGTTTCAATCCTGAAAATGTGATAGGGCTAATTAGATTATTCGATGATTTCAAGTATTGAATTATTCCGAATTTACTATTAGTGATATGAATCGATCCACTATGTAACTCCTTATGGAAAAAGTACACCTTGATTTTGCAGTAATTCGTGCAATCAGATTCCAAAATATCCAAGATCTGATGACAATAAAAATAATGTTTTTCAAAAATGGCTTCTTCCGCCAAAGATTGAAGAGAAGGGATGTTTAATGATATCTCATTCATTAGTTAATTTCAAGTCTCGAAATTTGTTCTCCAATTCTTGTATGGTAAGAAAATTATCATGTAGTTGACATTCAACAGAAACCGCTGTTTCGGTGATATTCAATTGTTCACGAGTTAATGCCTTGATCTTATTTAGGCAGTAAGAAAGTTGCTGTTCGGCTTCTTCCAGACCGATCCGCAGCGTTTGACTAAGGATGAATAGGTGTTTGTTCCTGCCTTGGATTTCTTGACACTTGCCTTCGCAATGGTTCAAATATATTTTATTACTCATTCGAGTGATCGAATGAAAATACCAAATTTTCTAATCTAGAATTGAGAGCTGGGGCTTGGCGAACAGCCGGTGCGATGGTTTGCTCCGCCCAAAAATTGAAATCTTCAATATCGTCAATTTTTTCTACAAGTGACGTGATTTTACGATTTACCTTGTTAACTCGGTTGAGTAAAGATTTAATATTTTTGATTTGATATCTCTGCCCCGATAAGATGGAGTCTTGATCTTTCTCGCTTCTTAAATTATTCATAAAAGGAAATTGCTAATGATGAGCGTCAGATCAAGTAATGAACGGGATGAATGTATCAAAGAACTCGAATTCACACAAAAATGAAAGGTTGAAAGTAGAATAGAGATGTCACGATTCAACTAAGATTCTATTTATTCAGTGAAAATATATATTATTCCAGTATTGGTTACAAATACCTTTGTATTTGGCAATCGAAGCACAACCTTGCTTCGTATAAAATGAGTCGCAATGGCAATCAAAACATGTACTTGTATCAAAGTAAGCTCCAATGGCATGAGGTATCAAAATTATCTTATATCAAATAAGTATGAATGGCAATCAAAAATCAAGCCTTAATGGGAATCAAACTCACTTATACTAGACAACGTAAATAGAATTATTCAGTATTCTTAACACTATAAAAATGGGAACTCATATTGGCACTTTGGGATTACGTAGCAATCAGCTAACGTGACCTAACGGGGTGATCTTTGAAGGTTGAAACGGAATGTCCTTATTGAACTTCCGTTCCAAAATTAAAATTCGCCCTTGATTTGAATCTCAGCTTGTATTCGGTGCGGTTTGAATGGACAGTGGGTTGAAATGGCCAAATAATGCCTCAAAGATCCTCTATACGATAACCATAATCGAAAATTGTGGAGTAACCTAAAATTATGAAGTCAGATCAAGAAGAAACCCTTAGTTTATCTAAGACTGCATCAACAAACTACACTAGAATGTAAGAAAATTTTAAAAGGCCAATGTTGGCGCCTCGTTCATTCAAGTTATGATCAAACCTTCGCGTATTCGAATCAGTTACGAATTTCTTTCGCGTCTTCCCCCTCGTCCAAGCATGAGATTCAGCTCTGATGTTAGGTCACGGCTCTTTGCTTTATCACAATATCAATCTCACTAGAATGACAAGCTTTGAACGGATCTCAGGTGTAAGTGAATGGGTTTGGAGGAGGTGTATAACGCGAGAATTTTCAATGGAATTGAATGAACGTAGGGCAGGAGCAAGTTTTAGACTACTCTTTGAAGCAGCGATCCCACCTCTTCCAGTCGGGAGAGGTTGAGCTGTCGTTTGATGGTTTTGGGTGAGATGCTTCTCGTACGTCAGATTTTGTTGACGATGACTGAGAAAAAGTCGAGGATGAATCAGACGAAGATGAATTGGTTGAGGAGTCTGAGTCCAACGATTCAGATGATGAGGAATCTGATGAGGTTGTACTCAACGGAGAGGTGGAGTTATCTGATTGAACAGAAGACGATGACAGGTCCAATGAAACTGATAATTACCGTCAAAATGCCGTTGAAACCGATAGCAGATAGGCCCACGATCGTGGACGGGCTAACGCTTGGAAGAACAACAACAAGAAGGGGCAAAAACAAGACAATAAGCAAAAAGATAATACCCAAGCGCCATCCTTTGATAAATCTAAATACCAGTCCAAAGTTAATACCCCTACACAGGATGAGCCACTCTACACTGTCGTAAATGCTTCGGTGACAGTACAAAAGACAAGGGTCCAAAATATCGACCATTCGTCATTCCCTATTCTTTGCGATGTTACATACCGCAAAATGCAAGGTATTGACCCTCGACTCCCAAGATCTGTTCCATATTGCTCGTTTTTGCATTATTGCAATACACTGCTCCAGTGTCAGCTGCTCGACACCATTAAAAATGTAAATTTGGAGCCGCGCTTTGCCGACGAGGTAGCGCCACGTGAATTAATAATGGAGGAAACTTTAGTACCGAGGCCTATCGCCGAGTACTTATCATGTATTAACACCAGCATTACACCATCAGGAGACACAGTTTACATCAATCTTCCGGATGCCACCATTCCCAAAGAAGATACTCCGGCTGCTGGAAATGTTCCAGCATTACCTGCGGGCACATTCGGCGTATGTAATGCCGCTAATCATATCTCCTATGAGTGTAACATTTCTCCGTACGTAACCATGATGAATGTACGGAATGCCGCCAACCAACAGCAGAACCCGCCATTGCCCGGTGGCCTATTTCCCGAAGGTGGCTTACCTAATGCCAATTTACTTGGATATATGCCAACGCATGATATAAGCCCTGATGCTAGAGCAGCTCTAGTAAGATATACATTTGCAGACGGAAAAGGGACCGCTGCACGAGTCCGCTATTCCAGGGAACTTATCCAAGATAATGCTGAGGCGGTGAGGCGTTTAGCCGACCGATTAGACATGGTTGATTTCTTATCTATCAAGCGGGCCACAACTATATCACCATGTATTTATTTGGACTATAACCGAATTGTGACACAAGGCGATGCTAATTCCGCCAATCTGCCAGAGCAACCTCCAATAGTGTGCGCCTCTTTCGAGTTCGCAAGTAATTCCGCCACTCAGGCGACGTACTTCAGATTCAAGAAAAAGAGGTCGCCAGATGTTAGAGGACTCTGCTATACTGTTGCTGGTGCAGCTCCTCCCCTTTGGGGTGAAAGTATCAACCGGAACTTTAACATGGAGGAAGCTTATGCCCCGACTTTTGGATCTGATTTGATCTCGCTTCGCTCCAGTGAAAATGAAGCAATCCCTCCGGGGCCTCCAAAATGTGATGTATGTTACGAGTGCGATTTAGGAATCGTACTGTATGAAACGGGTTCGAGCCAAATTAATGAAAACCTAAAGCTCGGATTCGATGATGTTGGGAGGAATGACCTTATACGGCCGTCTCGATCATTATCAAAGTTCAAGTATTACCGCAGAAGATGAGAATGAAATTGTTGATTCGGTGGTATTTCTATTCAAATCGGAACGAACAACTAGAGATTAAATAATTGACGCTTACAAAGCGTACTTGGATGATTGGTGATGTATTCACGGCCAAGGGAGGTAAAATCGTGATGATCAAAGGTTTTTCTCAGTGGTGTTCAAGTAGATTGAAAGCAAGACGGTTCACAAAGAGTTCAACCATGTTAGCTCAAAATAACAGGGGAGAGGGAACCAGCTGGGCTTGCGCCCAGGGCTATCCTACGGACACTAGCTACTACGGAACGAGGGCTTGTCAGATCGCAGTTCGAGTCTGGGCAGAATAGGCCTCAGGACAATAATAAGTAAAGAGAAAGATGAATTTTCACTATTTATTAAATAAAAATACTCACTAGCTAAACTAATTCGGCGCGCGAGGAATAGAAATTTATCTCGCCAAATTCTGACGAAGCAGGATGTTTGTATACGTGGCAGCTGCAGTGGTGGTTGCCGCGGGTCGTTGGATGTTTCTTGATGCGGGCCTTTTGCGACGCAGAGCGCTGCTGTACAGCAGGCCTAATATAATTATGGTTGAATCACGGCTATCTCCGCAACAGAGGTTTCCTCGAATCTGAGTATTGGGCCGATACTGTGGCCGCGAAAGATGGCTGCCTTGGTGTGGAGAATGCCTGGCAATTGTTCGGGCGTGAACCTCGTAGAAGGATGATGGCTCGGGCACACGGCCGCGACTATAGTGGTTGAGAGTACACGAAGCCACGGTACGTTAGGCTGAGGGGGCACAGGGCCACTGCCGTGATTCTAGTAGGCTGAGAGGGGCACAGGGCCGCGTCACAGAGCGAGAGCAGGCTAGAAGGAGCGTTTGGGCCGGAGGCCCAGTAGCAACTGACTTCTTTTTAGTCGTGCGGAGACCCCTCTCATTTTGCGGTGGTGGCGCTGAGCGCGCCTTGAGGCGTTGGGTGGGGAGAGCAGCGGGCGCCACGAGCGGCGTTTGATGGAATCCCTTTGAGTGGAGTTGATAGCGTTGGTCGGTAATGATGGATTTTCCTTTCCTCGCTAGCCGTGTAGTGTTACAGATGTTTCATACCAAGTAACTTAACTAACTAGATTAAGAATTAGATTTTAACATGAAGGTAGATTTTAATTGAGTGGACGTATAATTTATACGTGAGGAGAAGCAATGGCCGTCACAGCACAACATCCTGGGGAGGAGCCTGGGATCGCTACCTTCCAAACCCAACACCGCAAGCTGTAACGAGTGGGCCCAGGCACCACCACAGATGATAGGATCTCAGACGGGAATAGGAGACAGGAAATTGAAATGGATTCTAAGGCAGACAAAACAGCTTTGAGAGTTTTTAACAAACGAAAGGTATATGGTTTGCGGAAACAATTTACCATCGCCGGAGCGAGAGGAGTCGCCAGACCTAAATTGAGAAACCGCATACCAGGAAAAATAGGGCTTGACGTCCTACACACTCTACTACGTTTATATACCTCACCGGAAGCCGAGCAAATTATAGCGTTTTTCCAACGTGTGGTTTCCTCAGTAATGCAGGCACACATTGAAAAGAGGGAGCATCGAGAGACAAGGCGTACTAACGACAATAACCACCAACATTTGACTTGGGATGCAGCCGCAGAGGTTTTTGGACATAGGGAATGGGCCTCATGGGAGCAAGAGGCAGTCCATAATCGTGGGGCTTGGTGGCTCCAAGGATTATTCGAAACCGAAGAAGACAGTCAGAAATGTTTGAATTACACTTATGCGCATTGTTCCCAGTGTGGAAATCCAGCCCTTCTGTGGAGGGACTGCTTACCTTATTACGAGGATACCCACGAACGCGATCCCAGACTTGTTCGGTGGTATGCACTATCCTGTGCATATCCAGGACCATCGTTGTATCAAAGTCCCCATGAAGTTTCTTTGTATCAACCTTGGATATGCCGCATTTGCCGGCACCTTAGGCCTCTAGGAAGCCTGAGGCCAGCGATTCGGCGGGAAGTGCAATTCAGAACTCGGCCTCCTATGGCTCACGTCAAAAGAAATACGACCAAAAAAAATGTTCTAGCCATAAAAAAAATCAAGTATTGTTCCTATCTGGTCCTTATACGGAAACCTAGAGTTACTATTGACGCCATATCCTTCAAGAAATTTCGAGCGCGCCAGTTCCTAATTTTGCCTCACACGAGACATCGCCCGGCGATGCATTTTTTGGGGGTGGGCGCGTTATGTCCTGACTAAAAAATATATATAATCATATTACTAAAAATAAAGCTTACTGAAGATAGTATCATATATTACAAAATGTTTTAATCGTATAAATATGTTAGGGCATCCCAAAAGAACGAGAACGGATGAAGACTTCATGTTTTTGCATAAATATTGGAAACTCGAGTGACATCACAACCTTTCCTCTTATCTACCCATTCCCAAATCCTGTCACTAGCACACTCTGGTACGTGACTTTTTATATAATAAATAATGAACTACCGAGAGAAAATAAGAATATCTTGTTGTGGAAACATTATTGTCATTTGAATATATTCAAGATCTCCCTCAGGGGTAGACTAGATGAGGCACGTAGCTGAAGTTTCGGATCCAAACATCTGTATTCGTTTTAAGGGTTTTTCTCTATTTAAACTGAACGGATCTCTGACGTTATCTAGATCTAAAATCTGTAAAGGCGTGAAGTTTTGTTGCCTATATTTCAACTCAGTATTATAAAAGTACCGCGTCGAGGAAGGAAGTTACCAGTTGTATTTCGTTTGCCACCCGAGTCACAGAGCTCTGTACTGTCATGAATAAAGTTTCACTAAAATTCTACAAGTTGAAAAGTCAATCAAGTAGCTAGCTTGGACCCGCTTCCTAAGATTTAGCGCACGAGTCCTGCAGAGAGACCACTCCATAATAGTGGCTACTACCTCGCTGATCAGTTGCCAGCCGAGAGACCGTCTCAGCAGAGAATATATATATATATACACATCTATTGCCACTACCGACATACTACCCCAGGTTAGTCTCGCTCAGATTCAGCGTCTCCCTCTTTTTCTCGACATTCATATATATATATATATATATATATATATACTTCTCACCACTATCATTTCATACTGTGGATTTATGTGCGTGGCTTTTCTATATTGCTTGTGTGTAATTTGAATGCCGTGAAGCGCTGCTTCTCCAAATTAGCAGAAGTCCCGATCCCTGCTGAACCGCCCAAAGCGTAGGCGAAAACGGGACATTTTTACCATCGTAAACTCACTAAGACCATAACACTGTATTGTTGTTAATTGAATATACACATTTATTTATTATGAAAGTATTTCGTCCCAGTCTTGTGCCCCTCATCAACCTTTCGACCCTCTCAAGTATCTCAACATGGTAGCAGGTCGTTGGTTGCGAGATTATTGAAGAAAATTGTGTTTGCTCCAAACTCAGCTACGAAGGAAAGGTTAGAGTCACCGGTAGCACGTGCACAACCGTATGGTGAGAAATTGGAGCACCATTGAAGAAGTATTTGAAGAAACTACATCGAAGGTATTGTTACTAAAAAGAATCATTTTTGAAAGTGATAGTGAGGTCGAAATATCAGGAGAAACTTGTCGAATTATAAAAGTAGTTGAAAAAGAAGAGAAGATGAACGATTTTGAAACACCAATTTTTAATGGAAAAGATTATGCATGTTGGGAGAAGAGAATCATGCTGTTTTCGAAGATGAAAAAATGTGATGAGGTGGCAAAGAGAGCGAGATTGCCGACAGACAAAGAAGACTGGAATGACATGAATCTAAGAGCAATGAACTACATATATGGAGCGATATCGAATGAGCAAATGGAATTTGTAGAAGACAAAGGATTAGCTTTTGACCTTATGAAGAAATTTGACAAGCTTCATTTGAAGGAGTCAACGGCGATGCAAATTTGCATAAGAAACAGGTTAGAAAATATGAAATTGAAAGATTCTGAAGAATCAGTTAGTTTCTTCACAGAATTTGAAAAACTCATAAATGAATTGAAACAGACTGGTGCAAAAGTAGAAGAAGAAAAGATGAACTAGATGCTGAAAACATCTTCTAGTTCGATGAGTCACATAGGTGATCTGGTAGATGTTCTTGTGCCAGGAGATCGGACAACGGAATACGTCAAGAATAAAATGAAGACGCTTGAAATTCAACAGAAAAGTGATAACAATAACGGACACAGACAGAGTTCAAATGTATTCAAAGTAGAGAGGAAGAACCATGAAAACCAGAACGTGCAACCACTGTGGTAAGTCACGCCATATAAAATTCCATTGCCCCAACAAGAGATCGGACCGAAGTAACAACCGGGCAGAAATGCAGCAACAATATCAAAAAGGGTATCAGATGAATTACACGCAAGGTGGTGGCTATCAACAGCGAGGAGGCGGCTACCAAAATTGAGGAGGCGGTTATCAACAACAGAACAGTCGAGGCTATCATAATGGTCGTGGAAGAGACCGAGGAATGTATCAAAATCGAAATAGTCGAGGATCAGGTCGGGGTGGGTATCACCGACAGAGTAATAATAATGGTGACGAGAGACAGAATAGTACTAATGCAGGAACATTTATTGTAGAGGTAACGAATAATTTTGACAAATTCTATGAATCTGAGAATTTTTCCAAAAAGAAGATTGAAATTTTTGCATGCTCTAGAGTGGATGGGAACAGAATAGATTGGTTACTCGACAGTGGGTGTACTGACCACATCATGAATAATCTTTCATATTATTCAAACTATATTGATTTACGAGAGCCAGTTGAGGTCAAAATAGGGGATGGAACAG
Source organism: Eretmocerus hayati (assembly GCA_029851415.1). Classification (NCBI taxonomy): domain Eukaryota; kingdom Metazoa; phylum Arthropoda; class Insecta; order Hymenoptera; family Aphelinidae; genus Eretmocerus; species Eretmocerus hayati. The sequence goes on from CM056741.1 coordinate 17,696,651, forward strand.
TTCTTAAAGCCACTCAAATTGGGAATGTCGTTAGTTGTTTCAATATCGAAGAGAAGGACAAACAAAGCAATATGAAAAACGTATTCTTCGTCAAAGACATGGATAGGAATCTCATCAGCTACCCAAAAGTAACAGATTGGAATAAAATAGTTTCCATAGGGAAAACATCAAAGATTTTCAATTTAGATTCGAATGGATTAATTGCAATCGCGTATAAAGAAAATCGCTTATATAGAATGAGTAGTACCTTAATGAAGAGAGAAGCAAATTATGTAGCCAAAAGAGAACTAGGTAGAATGACTCCCAAAGGAAAATCTCATCGAATTTTGGACCATGTCAATTTTAATTATTTCAACATTTTATCCAAAGACAAACGTGTTGAAGGATTGCCAAATGAATTCGAGTCACAGTTGATGAAATGTGGAACGTGTATCCAGAATAAAATACACAATCTACCTACTGAAGATAATCGCCATAGAGCCAAAGAGTTATTAGAAATTGTTCATACAGACGTAAATGGGTCACACAGTACTCCAGCGTTTAACGGTGACAAGTATTTCGAGCCACTCAATTAGCCATTTTTAATTATAATTCATCCAAACACGAAGGTATTCAATGTACTCCATATGAGCTAGTTTACGGCAGAATTGCAAGAACCCCTTTGAATGAAGAATGGAACGAACAAGACCTGCCTCCCACTTATTTTGAGTACATGGAAAACCTTGTAACTAGTTGAAAGTCCAAAATATTGAGATAAATCGATGAAAGTATAAGCACGTGACCTCTAGAGATATGTAGTATAAGTAAATAATAAAAAAAAATTAATTTATATATTAATATCATTTTATCATTGCAGATGGTATGGACGGTTGCCCTCGTGATATTGATTGGATATCACATGGTTGAAGCAATATTGGGGTACGACTGTGGCCAAAAATTTACTTATTTCACGACAATATCACTAGTAGATGTAGGGGATTGCGAAATATCGGATGTAGCCATCAAAACGGAAAGAGTTCATGTAGCCCTAATACAGTTAAAAGATTTCGCTTCAGCCCACATTCGATATTGTAAAATTATAATACACCGCACGGTGGGAGATTGCGGCATATTTGATTATACCTCTTTGGTAAACAACGCGGAGATCGAGTACATGAAGGACGTGTCGCGAGACGAGTGCAAACGGATGCATATAGAACACACTTACTCAACAATAGGCGGAATAATTTTGGATTTAATAATGAATCAAACTTGGCCGTATTTCGTAAAATTAGCGGGAGAGAAAACTGGGAAAGAATGTAGGAATGCAGCTTCATTCGTAGACGCTTACGAGAAATACGAGGATGTAGTGGTAACTGGCTATTTTACGATAAGCTTGTACGAGGAAGGGAACTCAGTTAACATCAACGAGAACAAAATTCGTATCCACACAGGAACGACTTGCACATTCACTGATGATCATTGTATCGACAACAGGCACGGATATGCGTTTTAGGACGTGGTACCGTTGGAACATTGCCAAAAAAACGCGTTCACTGAATTGTTCGAGGGATACGTAACAAAAGTTCAAGGGAAAGATTCTAACCTTTCATTATATGTATTACAGGCCGGTGACATAACTTTTGCCTTTAAAAATATAGGAACCGTAGAAAGATGTAGCTATGACCTAGTTAGAGCAGAGCACTCAAAATTGTCCATTCTAGATGATCGCTATGAAGAAAATTTTCCAGCTCAAAATAACCCAGACGTAAACAATATTGACTTGTTTGCTTACGTTGATTTAAAATTCGTATACGTAAGAAGGCATGTCAGGTTCAAATGACAGATTTGTATAGTAACATAATTAAGCAGCAATGCGAACTGGAGAGAAAAATTATCAGTGATGCATTGAGTATAGCCACCGTAGCTCCGGATATTTTGGCTCATCAAATAATGGGCGGACCAGGATATATGAGCCTCTTGGCGGGTGAGGTCATCCACATCTTGAAATGTGTCCAAGAAGAAGTCACAGCAAGAACAACGACGGATTTTTACCAAGAAATGCCGATTTACAGAGGAAAACAATCACTGTTCCTGAGCCCGAGAACTCACACTCTGAAAGATTTCGGGACCAGCACTGCACGTAATTCCGTAGTACCAGTTATGTATTATCTCGAAAACAGATGGTATAAACTACTACCACAGCTAACCTCTCAAAACAAACCTCAGATTTTACAGCCGCAAACGAAACAAAATTGGAAATATATAAGTCTAATAGACCTAGCTAATTCAGGAATTTACTCATTTGAGGACATTGGAAAGTTAAAAAATTTCATCATGTTTCCAAACGGAAAACAAGCAGTGTTGAACCAAATAGCGATGGGGATGACAGGAAGGGGAAGAACTTCTCAGGCGATATCAATTAACAAGTTATTCGACAAAAATACACTAGAACGCATAGCGGAATTTGCATGGAACAGAATATGGGACAAATGTGTGTCCTCCGGATCAGTTAGCGCCGGAATATCGACCATATTAATTATCCCAAGAATTTTGAAATCCATAATAGACATTGTACTTCAAGGATACGCATTACGCGCCATATTCGGCTGGTCAATACGCGTGTTGGGAGCAGTTTGTGGATCAGTCACACAGCTGCTCATATAACTAGCCAAACAAGAAGAAAGAAAACAAGAAAACGACGAAGTGCAAACCAAGACAAGGACACCATGTTGGGTTTCCAACCTGACATAGCCCTAGTACATGACCATGGTCAGATGCACTTGGATTTATTTTTTCTCGGGAAGCCAAATGAATACGATCTGGAAAGAGAAATGAGCTGTTGGAGCATGGAAAACTGTGTTCGCTGTGGTAACAGTGCGCCAATATTCCGTGATTGTTTAATGTGTTTTGACCTAGCACCAAGAAGAGACGCCAAGGAGGTACGTTGGATGGCACTGAACTGTTCTGTGGTACTGGAAGAAGGGTCTATTTATAAGAGCAAACACATTAGGACCCTTCAAAAACCCTGGATATGTAGACCGTGCCGAGGCAAGCCTCCCTTGGGCGCCTAGTACCAAATTCCAAATATTACAAACGTAATGATGAAAGTGACTTTTTCTATTGCAAGTTACAAAATCTGAAAACTATTACAAAACTTTTTGAAAATTTTTGCTGAAAATACAGAATTTCTCCTAACCCCCTGTTACGGCATGTACACACCTTCCGAAACACGGTATATAAAGCTTCCAGAGCATATGGGTGACAAGATGAGGGATATATTTATCTAAGAACCAGGCTCAGATGAGCGATAACAAACGGTACTAAAGTTGATGAGAAAAGGTTAACCGGCAGGAACAAAAAAAGCGCCTGATAATTGTGTGGTAATGCGAGTGTGGCCGCATGATGGATGTGTGTGTAAGCGCGTGTGTAAGTAGGTCATGGAACGCGGAGCTTCCCGCACCACGGAAAACCCCAAGCTCAGCGTGTTTGGAAGTCCGCTGCCGAATCACGCGGCAAGCGTCAGTCTTCGTCTAGCCCTTGATTTGGATACACGTGTGTCGCGCGCTGCGCTACTCTTATTGCGTCAGATTAGTTCACGAGTCGTTTTCATGAGTGATATCAAACAGTGATGTCATCGTCGTTTATATCAATTGCACTTCTTAATCGACTCAATATTCTTATTCCCGGACTCCCAAGTCTTACATTTGAGGTTCGCCTGGGATAAGGACGAGTCAAATGGCGCGCGCGCAACGCGCAACAAGTGATAAGTTTGCTACAGTGAAAAGTTTCCTAGGTGGTGTTGACGGGTTTGGTGCTAAGTGCACCCTACACGACTGAACGTTGTGGGGAGTGCACCTGGAGTGGTGCGGCGCTCAGGCTTGGCCAGCCAAGGTGCGTGGAGCAGGCGAATTTCTGGGAAGAAGCACGCTGTGAGCCGCCCGCACGAAGTGTCCGGAAGGATCACGTGCACGAACAACGCATCCAAGCATCCAGCGACCGGAGTTCGCGGCCCGTGGAAGTGCATCAGGTTGGAATCCCGGTGCGGGGCCCACAGTGGAAAAATTTCTGTAAGCGACCAAAAAATTATATCAAGCGTGCATTTCAACTCCACTCAGAGAGTTGCATCATTCGCGGGCTTTGCTGAGTGCGTAGAGCCGCGAAGGGACGCGTCAGCGTCAAAAAGTGAGTACACGCTATGGTATACTAGAGTATACGATAGCGAGAGAGCGAGTGAGTGTAAGAGAGAGAGCGTCCCTCTTGTGTGCAACTCAGTGGCGCAACCCGAGCATGCGAAGCGGGAGAGAGAGAGGGAGAGAGAGAGCCGAGGGAATGGTCGAACAGAGAGGGAATCCCATCTCAGTTGGCAGACCTCACGCAGGAGGAAACTGTGCAGCGCTTGCGGGAGGATAAGCAGGCTCAAGAGCAGCATTTGCAATTTCTGCAAATGCAAGTCGAGGTAACTCAAGCTCGTCAGCGCGAGGTCCGTCACAAGCTGGAACAGCAGCTTGGTGCAGTGCGCGCTAATAGTGGTGCACCCAGGCGTTCTCAGCATAAGCATCCACACATTGGGACCTCTACCAGAGATATGAACCGCGCATCGGAGAGCGAGTCTTCCAGCGTAATGCAGCAGCTTGCAGCTTTGCAGGGAGCAGTTGCGCGCATTGAAGCGCAGTCAAGTAGCTCGTCGCAAGTTTCGGATAGGGCATGAATTATCATACTCGCATCTCTTCGGGCTCGGTCCATGAAACTTCTCCTGCGCTGCTATCGGACAGCTCGGTCAGCACGCCCGCTCCACCAGGTATGCTTGATGCGGTGGCGGTGCAGGGTACGTCAGGTCAATATGTGACCTCGCAAGATCTCGCAGATGTACTTCATGAGGTCTTGCACGAGAACATCCGTGCCGATTCAGGTACTGGATCACGGTCAGAGCACAGTGGTGTTAATTTCATGGATGAACAAAGAGCTCTCCCCAAATTTCCCGGTGAATGTGACGAACTACCAGTGGATCGTCGGGTCGCCAAATTTAATGAGATTGCTGATGATGGAATTTGGAAGGAGTACCAAAAGCTGATTGCAGCCCGATCTGCAATCGCAGGCACTGCTGCGGATTGGCTTAATTTGCAGGATACCTACAAGACATGGTCGGAGTTGATTCGTGATTTGACTGATTGGTTCGGCATTTCATCCGGTCCGAGAAAAGCATACAGACTTTTGAAACAGCTCCGGATAAAACCAGAGGAGAAGGCAATTCAGTTTCTAAATCGCGGGAAGAAGTTGGGAAAATCAGCTTATGCCACCATTCATCAGCCCAGTATGATATCATGATGGGACAGGGTAGCAGTGCATTTTCAAAGCAAATGTTGATTCATGCGAATGGTTGGGATGATGTCAGTGATGCTCTTTTGGAATATGAAGAACTTAAGAATGCAGAACGCCTTCAGCCTAGCACTTCAGCTGCGAATCCAGGGCATTCATCCGTAGGTTTCAAAAGTTCTCATTCGTCGCCATCGAGGGATGGTAATTTTGATAGGGCCAGGCAAAGGAAAATGATGAAATGCCACGAATGCCATAGGCGTAGGCATTTAACGCACGAATGTAAGAAAGGAATGCGTGACGACATTTGCTACAAATGTCAACAGACGGGACATATTGCTATAAGTTGAAACTGCACCAGTGGAGATGAAAATAATTCTCACGGATGAAACGCCAATCGGCTGTCACTGGTGTCGACTAGCACCAGCTGAAGAGCAAGCTGTGGACCGGCAAGTGCGAGAATGGCTTGACCAGAAGATCATTCGTCCTAGTTTATCACAGTGGTGAAGCAATGTCGTTGCAGTCAAGAAGAAGGATGGAAATCTAAGGGTTTACATCAATTACCGACCACTGAACAAGAAAGTAATGATAGAACAAATGCCTATGCCACTGATCGAAGATGTCTTGGATGACCTAGTGGAAGCTCATTATTTCATAACAATTGATTTCAAAAACGGGTTCCACCATGTATCGGTCTCACAAGAGAGCCAAAAGTATACTGCGTTTGTGACGCGATCTGAGCAATTCGAATTTTTGATAGTTCCATTCGGACTTGCCACGTCACCTCCAGTATTTACCAGGTTTTTGAGGTGTGTTTCCCGGGATTTGATTCATCAGAAGATCATCATATTTTTTATGGATGATGGGATCATCCGAGGAAATACACCAAAAGAAGCAACCGACCACTTCCGAAAGGTCCTAGCTGTAGCATCTAGGTTTGGGCTACAGATCAATTGGAAGAAATGTCAACTTCTTCAAACCAAGATCGAATTTCACGATCATATCATAGAAGCAGGAACAGTTGCACCTTCTCCAAGCAAAACCGAAGCGATGACAAACTTTCGAAAGCCAAGAACTCCGAAACCGCTACAACGTTTCTTGAGGTTGGCTGGGTATTTCAGGAAGTTTGTACAAGATTACACAAAAATCGCGAGACCATTGAGCGATTTATTGAAGGAAGAAATTTGTTTTGCGCCGGGACCTGAACAGCGGAATGCGTTCTTAGAGTTAAGGCCAGTCCGTAGTCCCCGCAATACTGCAACCAGACACGCACCGGAGTACATGCAGGTTTTCAAACGATATCTAATTTTTAAATAATTGCAAACACTTTCCGGATAAAATCATTGAGTCAGCGCGCTTCCCAATAAAATTTCCAATCATTTGAGCTTTGTTGCGTCTCAAAACTCGCGGTATATTTTGCAGGATTTGGAAAACCGCAATATTGAGCTGTCGCTGCCGCATCGTAAGAACCACGCTGTCATGCACTTTGCCATTTTCCAAATCTCGCAAAATATACCGCGAGTTTTGAGACTCGACCAAGCTCAAATGATTGGAAATTTTATTGGGAAGCGCGCTGACTCAATGATTTGGTTCAAAAAGTGTTTGCAACTATTTAGAAATTAGATATTGTTGGAATTACGCTATGCAAACCACCGTGGCGCCATCTATGGAGTAGTGAGCAAGTGTAAGCACTACGGACTGGCCTTAAAGAGAGCGCTGGTAAATGCACCTGTACAGTGGTTGTATCACCCTAAACGAGAGATAGAGTTGCACACCGATGCTTCCAAAGACGGGTATGGAGCCATATTTTTGCAGAAAGATTCTGATGACCAGAAATTCGACGTGTGATAGTGGCCTTAACATCCTGTTTTCTAGATTCGGAGTCCCCAAGAAGGTAAAATCACATAACGGTCCACAGTTTGATAGCCAGCACTTCAAAAAATTCAGTAAAACTTGGAATTTTGATCATGTAACATCCAGTCCATACTACCCTAGAAGCAACGGCATGGTAGAGAGATACATTCAAACAGGCAAATAAGTAATGGAAGAAGCATTATATGACAGTAAAAATCCTCAACTAGCGCTTCTTGAATTGGGAAACATGCCAATTTCAAATGAGAGACTGTCGCCGAACATGACGATGCTAGGCAGGAATGTTAAGGCTAGTCCGTAGAGAACCCGGATATTTCGCCCGGTAGATGGCGCCTTGGTCGTACTGCATGTGCGATGGGAGATTACGAACCACTTTTTTGCCTCATAGTATTTCAACCTCACATTTCCGACCCAAACGAAATATGGCAACTGAAACACCGTGATATTTCCCATCGAATGAGTTGTTCCACACCCGGGGATTCATTCTATATCTCCAGAAAATCGTAGTTCTTTGGCTCGCTGAGCAAGTTATACTGCTCGATGCTCACACTAGTTCAAGGTTTTTGCGAGCTAAATTCAAAATTTTCGGGCGTGAGAGGGCTCATTCGACAGGAAATTCCAATCCCCAGATGGCCTAGTATCTGATTTTGGCCAAAACTGTTTTGTTATTGAGGAATAAATCGGAATAGTCGCGGACGCGCTCTGTCCCACCAAAAATTGCCTTCGAGAATTATAAGTTATAAGATTTCACAGGTGGCCTAGTATCTGAATAACACATTCAGTACCAATAAAAGCGTATAAGCAATAATATCGCTCTCAGAATCATTGGATGCAGCTGCAACCTCAGAGTACGCCGGTGCGTGTCTGGTTACGGTTTTGCGGGGACTCCGGACTAGCCTTAAAGGAGTTTTATCGGAATTTTTCGAAGCAAACAAAAATAATTCAATTGACAGAGGAGAATTTTTAGAGCAACAAAACAAAGGAAATACAAAAAGTTACTATGACTGAAGTTACAAAAACTTGCTGAAACTGAGAGAAAACGATTTTGTGAGGTACAGGCAGCCCCCGCCATTCGCGGTCCCGGTATTCGCGGAATTCGCTTATTCGCGGCTCTACAAATGTGGGACCCCTGGTATTTGGGGTGCCCTGACTCGCTTGTTCGCGGTTTGGGCCTGGGTTTTCGAGACAACTTTGCTCATAAAAGATGAATTTTCGTTGGACTCCATTGAAATGTATGATCCAAACACAACTTCGGAATCTAGATTTCCAAAATGTGTGGGTGTTGTTATCGCTCTATGAGACTAATCAGTTATCTAATAAAATAAATAGCGTCCCATCTAACTTTTAGTGATGGCACCGCAAGCAGGAATAATGCATCTTCGTCAATTAGAAAATGTGTCAATATGCTGTGATCCGTTCGAAAAAATTGAAACTGTTAAATTGGCTCGCTTGTGTAGTAATAATCGCCTGAATAGTTAAGTCTTCAAATGGCCACTCACCAGGGATTGTAAAGTGACTACTTATGTTCGCCACTCGAAAGTGACAGAGCCCTTCTTCACTCACACGCTAGTGGCTGATTTTTCGACAGATTTCAATGTGAGTCGTATAATATTATATTCGTAAATCGGCATTGGAGGACTAATTTTATTTCTCTATCAATCTCGAATTTGAGATTGATTAATTGAAAAATCAACGATCGGGTTTGATCATGGAGGTGTTAATTAATGAGAAAATTGCATATGACAAACATCGAGAGAAAAAAGTCGCCTCGAGAAAGAAAAAAGTCGAGAAAAGAAAAATGATTTGGTGAGTTGTTTAATTCTTTAATCTAACCACACTGTTGCTTCGTATCTTTTTCCTATATGAAGTCAATTTGTGCGTCTGATTACATGATACGATCGTTTGAAAAGAATGTTTGGCTTAGTTACTTTCTGGTCCACGTGTATACGTAACCCCTTTCTGAATAAGGACGAGGTTTCGGTATTCGCGAAATTTTCTTTATACGCATCAACCGCGAATAGCGGGGTTGCCTGTACATACACGGTAGAAGTTGGGAACCAGCTCAAGTGCAGAAAAAATGGGAAAGGCCTAGATCATATCAGATGAGAAATGAACATGGGAATATAATAACTAGGAATAGAGTCCAACTCAACTCAAATAAAGGTTGTCATTTCCAATTCACACGAAATTGTGACTATGACGATCTGAACTAGCAGAACTTGCAAACAAGGCAACGCTTCTAAGGTAGATATCCAAGGTTCAGCCTTGGATATTGATACCTTGATTAGATTCTTCCAAAACACCAAATACTAACATATGAAAGAATGGTGTCAGAATTTCAGAGAAGCCGGATAAATCTGAGCAAATACTTTCTGAACTCCAACAGCCTAATACTGTTACCGAGAAATCGAGCAATAAATGTATTCCCCATCCGAGATACACGCGAAACTCCATATTCACGGATCATACGTTCCCGGAAAAGTTACGGCGGAAAGAGATTTTGGGAAGTCCAGAGAACTACTCTTGTGAGAATATTGAGATAGGACTTCATTCCACTGTCCACAAATACGCTAGAATTGGAAATGAATGGTTCCACCTGTACAAAAACCGCTCATCTTCGAATTGACGACAAATTTTTCTTGTGAACTACTTCACACGTAATCAGGGTTGCGTGAGAATAATGTTTTTGATATGCATCCATTTTGTTTAAATTCAAACTCGATTCAGGAATACCATGCGGCCTGCTTTGAGGTGAATCTTCAAGTGCAATTTCAAACTCCTTTTATAAAAAAATACCTCACTGCATATTTTGCACGTGAACTTTTCCGAAATTTCATGCGCAAGTATGTGTGTGCGCAGACTACATTTTGCTCTGAACATTGCATCACACATGTCACAAGAGTAACTAGGGTATTGATGCACCTCTTTTTTGTGATTTTGAAATTCATGATAAGTACCGAATGATTCTGTACATTCCTCGCACGAGAACAATCTTGTTCCAGTGTGTTTCCGCATATGAGCAGTCAGGGAACTTTTGAATGTGTATGATTTTCCGCAAAATTTGCACGAAAAAGGCTTTACACCTTCATGCAATTTGTCATGATTCCTCAATTTTTCTTCAGAAATAAATTTCTTGGCACACACCTGACAAGAATAAGCTCGGCGATCCTCGTGTGACAACATATGATTAATCAGGGACTGTCTCCACTTAAACTTGCTATCACAAATTGTACACGAATGTGGTTTAACATTTGTGTGCTTCTGCAAATGCCGGATAATGGATTGCTTGTTAGGAAAGCTCTCGTTACAAATATCACAGATAGAACGCTGAGGTTTTCTCGAGTGCGATATTATGTGATCTGCTAAAGAACATTTTCTTGTACTACCCATTCCGCAGATGTCACAGGTGTAAACCTTCTCGGCGATGTGTTTCTTAGTATGCCTCTCAAACTGCGGGTCATCTTTGGATATTGATGGTTGCTTGTCACCTATAAAGCGGAAAATGATGCATTTAGCACAAGTTAATCCATAGACTGCGCATAAGAACGTCTTGAACAAGTTTTTGAAATTTCCCGGAACCAGATGGAAGAATGGAAGATATTGATTGGGCAAACTTATAAATACATACGAAGTCACTTTTTCCGGTTTTGGGGGTTTTCCACGTAGACCCGTGGGGTCTGGGCATGGGACATTTTTGATCTTGATATTTTGCTAAACTTGCATGCTGCGCGTCTTTGATGCCAAATTGAGCAAAATATCAAGATGAAAAATTTCCCAGGGCCAGACCTCACGGGCCCCCATGGGGGGGGGGGGGGGGGGCTCCAAATGGTACGCCGTCGGGAACCATGGTTTCCCATGGGCACCTACGGAATTATTTTCAGCAGGGTCAACTACAAATTCAATTAGTGTCTGAAATCCATCACTGGCTTCAATGATCCATATTCCATAGTTAATATTCTGATGTAATATATTATTCGAAGGTGATCAAGCAGAGTCTGATTCTGGAATAAGATCCCAGAGCAGCCGTGACAATCGTTCAAGCAAAGCAGGGACCTCGTCAGGAATTTCGTCAAGGTCGACCTGGCGGAAGAGGAAAGCCGTGCCACCAGAGTTTACAGAGGAAGATAAGCAATTGTTCGGGGAGGCTGAAATAATGCCTCGTAAGAAAACGTGGACCAAAAAAGACGAGAAAACCGGAACAGACGTGAATTACAGTATTCATGATCAGACTGTGTCACAAAATTTTGGATCGGAAATGGTGCATGGACCGGACAATTTCTCCCTTGTGTACTTTTCAACGCTGAAACCGAATCCGATTTTGGTTTTGCCCGTACGCCTGGTGAAGAACCTGAAATCAGTCCTGTGGTTGAAAATCTGGGCGCTGTTGTAGACGCTGAAGAATCTCGGGCGGACGAGATTGCTGGAGACAGGAGAGATGATAGAATCGCCGATCTACAGAAGTCTGTAGATCAACTATCAAGTCAGGTTGCTTCAGTGATGAGCATAACCAAGAGATCCTTGGAAACGAACATGAAGTGAAGATCTGATATCTTGAAAGATTTGTCTGTTCATACTGCTCAAATAAAGGCTCTTGCAACAACTGTGAAGTCGAATGCTGAGAAAATCAAGGTGGTCAGCGACAAATGTGACTCTATGTCAGCATCGTTGGGTTCTGGAGCTGGTACTGCGAGATTTGGCTTGGAGAATGTATGCACGGATGGATCGAGTGTGCGCACGACACCACAGCGCACTATTGAAGTGCCATCGACTTCTGGAGCGAGATCTGTTGTTTCGCAAACACCTAGTTTGACCGATGATCGGCGTAATACAGATACGGAAGTAGTGGATTCCTTGGTGTCATCGGAATTCTTGAAACCGCCAAAGTTCACTCGATGCTACAAATTGGGAGAAACAAGTCAATGGACGTTCTCCATCGACAAGTTCATATCTGAACTTGTAACCCGAGGCTGCCGAGCCATTGACAAACAGTTGAATCTCTTGTGTCCTGTTTCGGAATCTGTCGAACATGTGATCCGTGATACCCTAATTCAACACATTGAAAATGCTACTATGTGCAAATACAGCACTTGGATAAGCCGACATGCTACTTCGATTGAGAAAACTGAAAGCTGCGGAAGTTCTGAAAGACGCCGATACAATCGAACGGGAGATCTTCAGTCTGAGATACGATCGTAAGAAAGATACTCCACTCAAGTTCATCGAGAAGTTTGACACCTTAATACGTGAATACAATCAAGTAGCTGAGTCTGGCAGACTTTCCGACCTGAATTTGACGAGAAATTGCGGGGGCATTCTATGCGACTGTCAAACGATGTTGTACGGGACTCCAAACTCTCCAGTACGTTACAATGGTAGATCAAGAGAAGAGAGGCGAACAAAAGACAGGAATGCCTTTGGATGAGTTGAAAAAGAATTTTCTGGGCGACGAAGCCTCAAGACAACCGCCTGCCCGCGACTCCCAGCCGAAGGCTGCGATGGCAACCGCAAACGTGTTTTATAAAATCAAACCAGGAAACAGTCATTGCTATAATTGTAAAGACTATCAGACAGATCATATCTCTACTGATTGTCCTTGGAAAGGAAAAGGGCTTTCGAGGTGCTTCGGTTGCAATTATATTACCAACCATCAGGCTCGAAACTGTCCTGGATCAGCAACGGTTGCTCAAATGATTCGCCCGGCAAATGAAAGAAGAGGAGCCCAACATTTATATGGAAATCGTACCAGCCCCAACAAGAGACAGCAACATCAGGAACAAGGCAGTAACAAATGGTTCCAGAACAATCAAAGAGGCAGAGGTCAAGCTCGTGGCAATCAGGGCAATCAGGGCAATCGAGCCAAAGTTGGCCGAGGTGGCCGGGGTGGTAATCAACCCCCCACAATCAGTCACAGAACTACCAGCAACAACAACAACAACTGCCATTGCATCAACATCAGCAAGCGTACAATGCGTCAATAGGTCAACAAGGTGAGGAATTTGATGAGGTTGATTACGAATCAGACCTTGAATATCGTACACCAACTAAAATTCTTGAACGTTTCATTGCTGATTCTGGTGCGACGGAGCACATGTCTAAATCTAGACTCATATTCAAAACCTTAGATCAATCTGATGTTACTCGAATCAAATGTGCCAATAAAAACTCTGACGCGGACTTCGAAACGGAGGGAGCGGGCGTCGTAGAATTTCAAACACAGCAAGGCTTAATTAGTTTCAATCGAGTCATCTTTGCGGAATCGCTTTCTGATAATCTATTATCGCTTCGGAAGTTTGCTGAACTTGGACTGGGCATATATCTAGATAATGAAAGAATAGATATTTTCGATCCTATTTCAAACGTCACCTTCATATCAGGAATTTATGAGAAACCTTATTGGATCGCGAATGTTGAGAAAAATTTGAATGATGGTAACGAGTCAGATCAGTCTAATGTCAATAATAGAGTCCTTGTAAATTCAGCGAAAGCCTTCAACTCGGAAGCTCCTAGGTATCTCACTCGCAGTAAAACTAAGGATGCAAGCCACAATCTAAAGGAGAGCTAGATTCAGAGGAATGCCGGAAAATTCCAATTGAAAACTCTCGGTTAGATACCACTGTATGGGATCGAAAAATCCATAACATCGATGAGTTGCCTATCGCTGAAATATCTGATGTAGAATCACCGCTGACCGAGAATTACAGGAAGTTTTCAGAAAATAACGAAGCATTTTTATGGCATGTGAGAATAGGTCATGCGTCTGTAAATTATTTGAAAGCTTTACAGAAACGTTTTCCTGATAATAAGGATTTACAGGAAGCTGTATTTGATGATTCTTTTTTAGATTGTGATGTATGCATGATGGCATAATTCAATAGGTTACCTTTCAATACAGTTCGTAGACGTGCTACAAAGCCTTTACAAATTGTTCACTCAGATCTTATGGGTCCTATCACACCAATATCACATCCGAAAAGGTACAAATGGATTGTAGTGTTTGTCGATGATTATTCGAGATTTGCAATGGCGTATCCGATGAAGAGCAAAGATGAAACTGGTCACTACTTAGAGCTATTCCTCCGTAGTACTAGGAATATGCTTGGGGTTGATGCAAAATTCTGCTATTTGCGTGCTGATAGAGGAGGGGAATACTTGGGTGGACACACTAGCGTGGTATTGGAAAGGGAGGGAGCTGAGTTAGATTTGGCTTCTCCAGATACTCCTCAGCATAACGGTGTCTCCGAGAGGTTCAATCAAACTTTGCAGAAGAAGATCAGGTCTTATATTTGATTCAAAGATACCGGAGAACCTTTGGGATTTGGCCCTCGGAGCAGCCGTGTATGCGTATAACAGAACTCCGCGAAAATCCAATAACATGATTACTCCCATGGAGAAATTTGCTCCGGATCGTCAAATTGACTTGAGTCAGATTAAAAGGTTCGGTTGTTTGGCGTATATTAAAGTACAGCGCAAAACGGGTCCAAAATTCAGTTCTGAAGGTAAACGTGTGATTCTTGTTGGGTATAATCCAAACGGATACACTTTCCTTCGTCCAGAAGATGGAAAATACTATGAAAGAAGAGACGCGAGATTCAATGAGAAACTTGTCTACGGAGACAAATTTGGTAAGAGCGCTATAAAGGATCATCTAGTAGTTACTGATCATGTTGATCAAAACAGATATTTTGTTGAGTTCGAGGAACCTCCGCAACCGGTAGCAAAACCGGAGGGAGAGACCAAACGAAAACGAGGTAGACCTCGTAAAGTAGTTTCTGTTCCTGTAACGTCTGAGCCCGAAATTCATTTCGCCAATTTGATAAGGATAACACAAGAACCGTGTGGAGCTCCTGATATTAGTTTTGTCATTGATAGCCAAAATGAACTAAATTATCGATCATTTCATGCTCTTCTAGCCACTATCAATAAAGATCCAATCTCGTACAAAGATGCGATGAATTCGAATGAACGCGAAAAATGGAAGGGCGCGATTGCTAGTGAATTAAATTCAATGGACAAAAACGGTGTCTGGAAACTTGTCAAAAGACCTATAGTCAACGAATCAGGTCAGCGTGTAGTTGTGATAAAATGTGGCTGGGTTTTTAAACGGAAACCGGATAGACATGGCAACGTCAAATACAAAGCTAGATTAGTGATTCGAGGTTTCCAAGACAGAAACAATTATGATCTATCTGAGACTTATGCTCCTGTTTCGAGACTGGCTCTTGTACGTTCTGTAATTGCGATTGTGAATAAATATGACCTAGAATGGTGTCAGTTGGACGGGAAAACCGCCTTCCTGAATGGTATAATAAAGCAGGAAATTTATATGGAAATTCCAGAGGGCGTCAGATGTTCGGAAGAAAAACGAAGAGAAATGGTTTGCAAACTTGAAAAATCTTTGTATGGTTTGCGTACTAGTCCGAAAAGATAGAATGATAAATTTTCGGAAGTCGCGAAGGAAATTGGTTTTGAAAATGATGACCATGAACCGTGCCTTTATACCATGAGAATAGGTCACATAGTAGTTGTTCTAATCATTTATGTTGATGATATACTTTTGGCCAGTAATGATAAACAAAAGTTAATTGAAGTCAAAATTCAGTTATCGAAAGCTTTTGAATTGACTGACTTAGGTGAGCCGAAAGAATATTTAGGAATAAGTCTTCGCAGAAATAGAGAACAGCAAACAATTGAACTAGTTCAAGAAAAGTACATTGAAAAGCTCTTAGAGACTTTTGGTTATCAGGATGTGTATCCTTGTAGAACTCCGATGGATACGAAAAAGGTATCAGATCGTGATAGACATGATCGTGAAGATGATTCGGACTCTGACTTGAATAATCTACCTATTGATCCGAAACAGTACCCATATCGGGAAGCAATCGGAAGTTTGTTGTATCTTGCCGGCTCGACTCGACCGGATATCTCTTATACTGTAAACGTTCTGAGTAGACATCAATCTAATCCCACGAAAAATGAATGGAACATGGTAGAAAGATTATTTGGGTATCTGAAGGGCACGAAAACAATGAGTTTGAAATTTCTTGGATGTTCGGGAGAATTAGAAGCTTACTCGGATGCCAGTTTTGCTGACTGCAAAGGTTCTATTACTACTTGTGGTTATGTGATTCAATTATTTGGGGATTCTGTTGCATGGCGTACTCGCAAACAATCGTATGTGGCAACTTCAACCTGCCAAACTGAGTATGTCGCTATGAGCGCAGCGTGCCAAGAATTGGTTGCTCTTGAGAAATCCTTGAATCTGATTTTGAACATATCTTTTAAACCTATGCTTCTCTGGTGTGTCAATAGAGCTGCAAAATCAAACGCGATAACCAGTGGGAGAAATCGATTAAGACATATGACAGAAGTTCACGAGCATTACGTGAAAGAATGTGCTAAAAGAAAATTGATCTATATTGATTGGACTCCGTCTAAAAAGCAGCTAGCGGATATTTTCACTAAGCCGTTGGCTTTTCCTTTTCATTTCAAAATGGCTGGTGCTCTGATGAATCAAAATCTTACTAACTGAATTTTCCCTACATGAACCAAATTTTCGTTTGTATGTTTCAGGAAACACTAGTACCCGTTAAGATAGAATTATCTGTGATGGCTGTGAAATTTTGTAAATATATCATATCTCGTTTTTGTAAAACCATATGTAATTTTCAAGACCGATCTATTTTTGATAAAAGTATGTTTGAACTATGTAAATAAAAGGCTCGTGAAGACTTGTACTTAGCCGGGAGGGAGTGTTGGAGTCTGAGTGGCTGCGACCGTCTCCCCTCGCTTCTCCTATGTACCATACTATATATATTGTGCGACCGTCTGCTACAGTGCGGCGGCGCGCCACTTCGTCGCGGTACTTTGCGCAATCATCATCTCACGTGTATAAGAATCAGTGAATAAACAATCTAATCGTGTCATTATAAACAGTGTGTGATTTATTGCTGCATCCTACCAATAATTCTACATGTTGGAGTATAACTGAATTGCTGAGATTTTTCTGGGCTTATTGTTTTTTCCAGTGAATTATTACCAGTGAGTGAAAAGTGATGATTGAGTAATTAGCTCACTTTTTCGCGATTGCCAATACTATGAATAACAAATGCTTGGAATTTCCAAGAAATTCCATATTTCATCCTTAATGTATCAATTTCGAGTTAATCGTGATAAAATCCAATTCTCCTGAGTTTGTGGCATTCACATTGCGTTTCCGCAATAAATATGTGGACCAGCGTTCTTGATAAATGAACATTGTTTATTTGGTACCCCCCACACTCGCTGTGTTACGCAAAGCACTTGGTACATTTCAAGTGCCTCGTATGAACTGCTGAGAACTTTTCACTATCGTATTTAATGTGAGAAGGAATTGGAGTTTTTCAATTTTGTAATAAGTTTCTAGAGACATTCTTCTCGAAATCACAGTGTCTTACTTGACGTCTATGATCTTACTAACAACACTGACTTCAGTGATTTGAGGTGGGAAAGAATTAACGAAGGCCTTATTCGAGTAGGTGGTCGGCCTAGTCTGATATCTCAGACGACTTCGGTTTGTCACATTTTACTGAAAAGGTTCGGTGATGAGACTGTTCAACCATTAGGTAAGGGAATACTCCTATATCGTATAACCGGGCAGTTTTGGCCATTTTCCAGGGATAAAATTATTTTGATCGAAACTTTTGGAACGTGCATCGTACAGGACTTTCAAGAGAATTTGTTCTGAACATTTGGGTCTCTGATATCTTTCTAAGTAACACAGTTAGTCCATACAGAAATCCACTCTAGTCGTGGACATATTCACGAACTGTGAGTCATGGGGCAGCACTTTTAGCAGATGGGTATGTATAAGGAAAAATCGTGCAGCAGCTCATTTTGCAGGGTATTCAATCAATGCTTAACGGTATCTGTTGACGCTATTTTTGGTTTATACTAGGCCTTGGCTTCATATTATTCACATTTGGTTCGAATCAACGCTGGCGTGAAGATGGAAAGTGAGTCACGTGGTTGACTCCCCCAGGTGAGTCCACCGGGCGAGTCGACTGAAATAATTTTATTCCCAGAGACACACATTACCTAGGCATCTCCAGAGAAGAAGCAGACACACGGGAGCGAGTTTAGATTAGGGTGGGGGGAGGGGGGGATTCATCAGATTCCAAGTTGTAGAAAAAATTTGACAGATATAGTTTTCGATAGATTTCTTGGAGATCTCCAAGTTTACGTGCTCAGGTTAATCGAGGAACTGAAGAGAACTGCAAATGGGAAAACGTATGGGTTTCTCGCAAAAATACCTTGCACTGTTCGCTGATTTCCTGCTGCTTCCTTCAATACCGTAGAGAATGGCTAACTTTTTCGATTGATCTAAATACGCCATCTGGTAGACTTTCGAAAATTTTGTAAAAGAATATTCTTGTTATTTCTCGCTACAACCCACCTTTTCTGAGTAATTACGAGAAAACTTTGAGAAAGCGAAGAAAACTGAGTCACCGAATTTTTTATTCGGCGGTGTATGGCGGATTCTTATAGCATTTCTGTCAAACATTTTTGTCGGAGTGCGATGCGCCGGGAAATTCACTAATGATTCATTCGATTACGTTGTCTAACCTTGACCTGATAACTCACATCGTTTTTCATCTTCACATGTTGCAAAAAAAGGCTCTACTCTAAACTATCTAATCGGGTGATCGAATAATGATCCTATCGTTTGCCTTTACCGTTTCAGCAACTTGGCAACTCGTAAAATAACGCATTCGGTTAAAGTTCGTTGTTCCATTCAATTGGTGCTCGAGTCGCCAGTTGACTCGTCTTAGTGAGACAAATATTGGAGTACACAGGTGAGTATACTCAGTTGACTAGTTTGGTGTACTCACAGATTTTCAGTAGGGTTCACACGTAATCATCGCCGCGTGAGAATAATGTTTTTGATGTGCATCCATTTTGTTCAAATTCAATTTCGATTTAGGAATACCATGCGCCCTGCTTTGAGATGAATCTTCAAGTGCAGTTTCAAACTCCTTTTATAAAAAAAAACCTCACTGCATATTTTGCACGTGAACTTTTCCGAAATTTCATGCGCAAGTATGTGTGCCCGCAGACTACATTTTGCTTTGAACACTGCATCACACATGTCACAAGAGTAACTGAAGTATTGATGCACCTCTTTTTTGTGATTTTTAAATCCATTATTAGTATCGAACGATTCTGCGCAGCTCTCGCACGAGAATGGTCTTGTTCCAATGTGTTTCCGCATATGCGAGGCCAGTGAGCTTTTGAATGTATATGATTTTTCGCAAAATTTGCACGAAAAAGGCTTCACACCTTCATGTAATTTGTCATGATTCCTCAATTTTTCTTCAGAAGTAAATTTCTTAGCACACACCTGACAAGAATAAGCTCGGCGATCCTCGTGTGACAACATATGATTAATGAGGGACTGTCTCCACTTGAACTTGCTATCACAAATTGTACACAAATGTGGTTTAACATTTGTGTGCTTCTGCAAATGCCGGATAATGGATTGCTTGTTAGGAAAACTCTCGTTACAAATATCGCAGATAGAACGCTGAGGTTTTCTCGAGTATGATGTTATGTGATCTGCTAAAGAACATTTCTTTGTACTACCCATTCCGCAGATGTCACAGGTGTAAACCTTCTTGGCCATGTGTTCTTTAGTATGCCTCTCAAAGTGCGGGTCATCTTTGGATATTGATATCGATGGCTGCTTGTAACCTATAAAGCGAAAAATGATGCATTTAGCACAAATTAATCCACAGACTGAGCATAAGAACGTCTTGAACAAGTTTTTGAAATTTCCCGGAGCCAGATGGAAGAATGGAAAATATTGATTGAGCAAACTTATAAATACATACGAAGTCACTTTTTCTGTTTTTGGGGGGAATCAGTGCATTTGTCTTGGAATGGACAAAAGGACCCCGCCATAAATGATAGGATTTTGGCTTTCAGCGAATGTGATTGAATCGGCAATCAATCGATAGAGCTCGAAGAGCTGAACAAAAGTCTTCATTGCCATTAAGCCCGAAAAATTCTTGTTCTCGAGTGATTTAGTCGCAAAGTCGCCGATTTTACCGAGATAGAATAGGGTTATGCCACCATTCGAACAATAATATACGTTCCAATTCACTTGGCTTGTTCGGTATTTTACGGCTGAGTAAGACAGCAGTCTAAGAATCTTCGCATTGCACGCAGTTCGAACATTCTCTCAAAAGAATAACAGAACACCGGACTCCTCAAAAGATTAATAGAAATAGGAAGAATAGTACAACCCGACGTCAAAATGTGACTCGACTTCTGAAAATGATTTCCAGACTTCTCTCGAGAGTTCTTGAGCCATTTTATTTTCCGCCAAGTCGCTTCTAGTTTGAGAAAGAAGAATCCGATGCTTCGCGAGTTTTTACCAGAGTAATTGACTTTTCATTTCTGATATACTTCTATCAAAACAAATATATTCTCTCAAATCAATATACAGCTTTTCAAATATCCGTCCAAGTCTAAATCTTCAAACTCAAAAAGAATCAAAGAGATTCTTGTGATCTTGGCCGATATAAAGTTGGGCCTCATTTGATCTTCTCATGCTCGAGGAGCCGGGTGCGATATGGTGCGAAATCCAATCGCCATCCAAAAATCAAAACAAAAATCTCTCTGAGGATCCATAGAGATTTTTTCTCAATGTTCTGTGAGAGCCCCCCCCCCCTTGCAAACTAAAAAAGTAAAAATCTCGTGACTTTCAACGATGAAGATTCAAAGAAAGAGACACAATGCTTTGTTATACGTCCATACGTAGAGACAGCGTGTTTCTAGGCCTCCTCGCTGCGTGAGGAGGCCTGGAAACAAGCTGTTTCTGCGTACAGACGTATAAAACTGCATACGCGTCTCGTGCGGAAACATTTTTCCTTCGGGAAAACCAAGCTGGACGGTGCCATCGCGCACGTCCAGCTCGGTTTCCCGAAGGAAAAAATGTTTCCAGCACTCGACGCGTAATGTACTATGTATTTCAGGGTTGCACTGAGAGATTACTTAGACGTACTAAGAGACGACTTAAAGTACGACGTACTCTTTAATCTCTCAGCGGAAAAACGCTACTTATGCTCGTGTAGAGGCGTGAACTCTGAATATTGGTTGTATCTCGCTGATGTAAAACACGTTATATGCATTTGCCTTGATGATCAATAGTACATCCTAATCCCCAGTAGCCGTATTTGAATTATCGAGATCGCCCTAAGCGTTTCAATTTTGCAGGCATTGAAATATCTCGCGAGAGTGACAGCAGTGCAAGATTTTTTTGAAAGGATTATTGAATCACATGTAATGCAAAGATTCTTGCATGAATCAGTTTTACCTAGCCGCAAAATAACGAACGAGCCAAGCGAATGGGAACCTATGTTATTGTTCGATTGGTGCCATAACCCTATTTTATCTCGGTAAAATCGGCGACTTTGCGACCAAATCACTCGAGAACGGTAATTTTTCGGGCTCAACGGCAATAGAGACTTTTGTTCAGCTCTTCGAGTTCCATCGATTGATTGCCGATTCAGTCAAATTCGCTGAAAGCCAAAATCCTATCATTTATGGCGGGGTCCTTTGTGGACTAACTTTTTGAAACTTTCGAGACTGTTTCATACGTTCTACAGTGCTTGAATACGTGAGCTACACGGCTGTTGGAGCTGAAAGAATTTTTTTCGATAAAATCTGCTTCAATGTAATACTTGAATCATAACCTTCAAGAGTGGAACTTTTGCCGTTCCTGACTCATGAGTTTCGTATTTCTTAACCAATACATCTTCTACGAATCGTTGCAAGCGATTACAGAATGCATTTCCAGATTTATTCGGCTTCTCTAGCAATTACAGGAGCTAAAACCATCAGAAATCAAATTTCGCTACCAATCCAATTTTTTCCTATATCTTTTACTCTATGGTTTATGTCTAGTTGATTTCAAAAAAACACACAGGACTGCTAGAGCCTAAAATTACACGTTTTGTTCTCCTTCTGCAAAAAGACACAGAAAAGGTTTCATCCCTTGGCAGTAGCAATACCACAACAGGAGAGAAAGAAGGATGACCACCCCCCCCCCCCGAGTTTTGTTACCCATATATACCTGAGAAGGCTTTATGCTCTCCCACTTCTTAATTTCATAATGTACTATTTATCCTCCAGAAGATGCCGCGTAAATTTACTTCGACTAGTTACCTTGCATTGGAGGGTTTCCACGGAACTTTTGACTTTTGTGTTACTGCAATGTTCCTGGAGTACTCAAAACTATGGGGAGTACGCAGGAGTGGCATTGTATAGTATTTGGCATTATTTAATATGACCTACATTCTTTTTTGTTGAAATGCACCCTGATTTGCCAACAGAAGACTGCAAAAGATGATTTTTGGGTAGTTAACAAACGTACAAACGCGATTTTTTGAATTGATACGGCTGTAACTAGAATACCTATGCCTCAACTACTTTGGTGGAATGATATATCCATCTACTAATCTCATATTTTGAGAAAATCTTGGATTCAGAGGTGTGCGCTGATTTGGCTATGATATTAGCTCTCATTTATCGATGTAACCGAGTTTTGTGGGGAAACTTTCTGTGGCTATTGTTTACCAAAATGATGAAATACCTTGTGCGAAACAGGAAATTTAGCAATGAGTTTTCGAAGTTAAAAAGAAGACGAATCGAGTCCGGTTTGGTTTGTGAGTGTGCGTTGATCTGGACAAATATAGAGCTTCAAAGCTCATAAAGTTATCGCGCCACTGGCTCTGAAAATGGTCATTTCTTGATGGCATACTCAGGAGACGTAGAGCACAGGATTGGAATGTTATGCTCTTTTTTCTTCATCACAGAAAGGATATAATCGCACTGTTTTGAGTTGCAGTTGTCGATCGGTATTTCTGTGAGAAGCTGAGAAGAAATATTTGAATCTCGATGGTAAGCTATAGAAGCCTCTAAATGTGATGGTATCGCGAATTTCTTGATTTCTACATAGTATACGGCTGAAATATGAACAAAATAACACCACAATACTCTAGAAATTGAAATGAGACTCATAAGTCGTGACTCGATTATGGAAATTTACACCCGATTTTCGGAAAATCAGTGATAAAACTCATCTCAGAGTCAAGTCAGGCAAAATATAATCCCTACTGATCGTCTAGACAATGTTTTGAATCGAATCTACTCGATTGGAGTTGATTCACAAATGTTTCAAGAGTGGAATTCCATACTTGTCGTTCTGAACCAGATACCTTGGCTTGGAAGAGAGTGGCACCACTCTTTTTACATGTTTTCGAGGTCTTAGTATCACATAAAAACCATTGCAAACGTGTGCGATGGAAATTTTTTTTTTTTCTATTTCGGAAGGTCAATAGTTAAAAGTTCCATGGAAAGCCTCATATACCATAGTGCATAGTGAATGGTATTTTTCATCCTTTTGTCAGTTTTGACAGCCCAGAAAATAACAATAAAATTTTGAAAAGCATATTTTTCTTCCAAAGAAAAATTTCTCCGTACACGAATGACCAGTGCTTCCACTTTGAGAATGATTTGCGCGCGTCGAAATCGGACAAAATTGCCAAGATCTCGTTTTATCAAGGGAGCCCACGTTAGATATCGAAAGTCACTTCATACCAAATACGCTCATGATTGTGTCGTTCTAGTAAAACTTATAATGTTGCAAGAGTTTTGATTAACGGTAGGGACGACGGCCTGTAAAAATATTCAGGCTCCTGGCAAACTCTGATCGCGGAATTTCCATCTGTTCAAGAACAGTTCATATCAGGAGTGAACAAGATCACTTCTTACATGAACTATTTTCCCATTTTGACTTGAACCATATGCATTACTTGTGAACTTACGATTCTCGGTATCTGAAAAGTGTTCTTCATCGCGCACGCCGAGTGGAATGAAGGTTTGAAGATATTGTGCTGCTGAGACGTCCAAAAGAGATTCTCCAAACTCTTCTTCAAGTTGCCGCGGCTCTTGGTTCTCCTCATTATCGTCCGATATCGTCTCCTCTTTGATATGAGCAGGGCCGTGATTAGGAGCCTTCAACTCATCTGGACTCACCAGAGGATATTTTGCTGTGGAAAACGATTCATATTACCGAAGTATTCCCTGGGTTCGTCAATGAATAGGATTGAAGCACTGCCATTCTCCAGCAGGAAAGAATGAAAGGCTCCAGATCAGAACAGTATAAGTCCATTGCATACTCGAAAAACTACTTTGATATTCTGAAGGTTGTTTTAATTACTAGATAATTTGAAAAGAGTCACTTTAGTGTCGTACCCACGAGCTTTTAATTCAAATAACATAATTGTCATTTTCCCGGACAGTTATTTCTAATAATAAGAGCCTTTAGAATACCAACACGGTTTCTTGGAAATTTGGAATGAACTTATAAAGTTCTGATCCGGAGCCCTCCAAATCTAAGCGATTAGTATATTGAAACGAGGACGATTGAATGTCATCTTCCCCGGGCAATTATAACTGAAACAGAAGTTGAATCTACACTCATCCGGTGAGTGTCATCTTCGTACAACAGAATACTAACAGTGTTACGTTCTACGAAGCGCTGAGTAAAAGAAAATGGAAATGTGGATAGTATCGAATTTCGAAATAGAGATGACTATACAAGTCTATTTTGAAAAAATGCGCATGACAAGATTCATGTCTCAATGTGTCATCGTTTATTCCCAAGTCTTCTGACTTTCCACATCTAGATTCTGCGTTTTCTGAATTTCGTGATGACGACCAGGTGCACCGAGCTCTTTTGTACCTGGTTAGGTAAAAGTACTAAAAGTTTCTCTACAAATGCCCACAAGATTTACTCAAAGTCACCGCACTTATTTACCGATATCGATAGAATTTCTGACCCAAAATAAGGTTTACCACACGGTAAAGGTAATTTTTTTCGGCGCTCATACGCAATCAGTAGGCTGAAATGTCGGACGTTCCACGATTACCCTGGCCGTGCTCGTTATTTTTATCGAAAAATTCTGTGCGTGTAGGTATGCCCATTGGATAATGTAAAAAAGAAGCATGTATTACGGCGAGTCCACGAGTTGAACACATCGTTCTCAAATTTCAGAGTCTAAGTGTATTAATTTATTGTAGCCTTACGTAATCTAAGACTGACTGCCGAAGTTGTCCTCCAAGATGCACTTTCCCGAGATACTCCGTTTATTTCCACTGGCGTTGGTTTTTTACTCTTTACCATTGCTGTGTCACACCTTTCCAACATTATCTTTATCTCTCTTTTGAAGCAATCTGAAAAAATGATCAATAATTATTTTCATGAAAGATTGGCATTGGATGAATTTGAGCAACGCCAACACTTCTTCAGTAAAAACAATAAGAATAATAAGTTGAGTCTACCCAACCTGCCCTCTGTATCCAACATACCCCCATCTGCCGATCTCAGAGATGAGCACTACCTCACCTCGCCTCAATTTTTTTCACGTTCATTACGTTAGGATATGAGAAAATGAGTGATTTTGACCGAACCCAGACGATTCCTGCGTCTTTCAGAAATTTTAAAGTCAACTCTGAGTTTTTCGTATTTGCACAGCTGAGGAACCACCGAGGAAATAGCGTTTGAAAAAAACAATGCCAACAATCTTTTATTCAACCGATCTTATCGTACCTGAGAGCGTTCGTTCTTTTTTTCAAGACCTTCAAAATTCATTTCCATAAAGATGCACTAATCTGATCTAGAGCTATTTCACGAGCAGAAGATGAAGATGAGTCAGAGTACATGAAGGTCAACATTGGAAAGTACCCAACGTAACCCCGCGTGGTTATCTCGCAAAGGCGTGCATAATGACTTTTTTCATCACTAGGAATGTGTTTATCACGTCAAAATAGATCGTAAATAGCATCTGAACCAACGATAAGCTCTATATGGGTTGCAACCCAATAAAAATGGTTAAAGACGATTTTTGACACATTGTGCGAGAATGGTACTTTGATACAAGGTTGTAAAGACTTTTTCTCGCGTCCGAGTGATGGATTTCCGGTCCGAGCCGCGGGTGAGGGTCGGAAACGTCACGAGGATGCGCAGATAGGTTTTACTCCCTTGTTATCGAACTATTCTTTTTGATAAACGGTGAGTAAGAGTCGAAAAACTGTGCGCAAAGTACGCTTTTTCACTACTACGGACTGGAGGACACGTTTTACTTCCGCTTCGCAGAGCGTAAGGACACGACAGAAAGTATGCGCATTTGCGCGTTTGCTCCTTTTGCGCTTCTTCTCCTCCTGTGTATAAACAACATGAGTGCCGTAGTTCCATTGCGCCCCACGGTGGGACGATGGCGCTACTTGCACGTAAAAAAATGAGCAAATGCAAACTTTCTGTCGAGACCCTAAGTGACGCGGGTATTAGTTCCCTTGTAGTAAAAAGTAAAATGCGCAAGTGGGGAGTAAAAAAGACGACCACTTCCCAAGTTTTTATCGCATTCGGCTGCGCCACGAGCGCTAATATCCACCCGGAGGGTGGGGGCACTCGTCCTCTTTTACTCCCCAGTTACCTGATGTACTCTGTTACGCATAGTGTATCAAATTAGTATTTTTCGACACACTGTGCACAAAAGTATCTTTTTTGAACTAATTTTCCACTTCCTCTTACAGTTTGTAGAAAGATGCAGTTCGGTACACGGGAGTGAAACCTATTTCTCGCATCCTCGCGATGGTTACGATCCTCGCCTACGGCTCCGGCCAGAAATCACTCGGACGCACAAAAAATTTTTACATCCTTGTAACGGAATGTACTATTAGGTAGCGAGTTGCGGAAAAGACGCTTTACACGGCTCGACGCGCCGTGTAAAGCTGCATATGCGTCTCGTGCCAAAAACTTTGTTCTTCACGATAACCTTGTTGGACGTCGGCGAAACGAGGTACATGTGCACGGGTCTCTAGAACTAGGTCTAAATCCATGGTGCAGACCACCTAAGGGATTGTTGTGCGATATCATTTCTGGCCCCTGTAGGATCATTTTCCAGATAGTATAAAAATCGCCAGTTGGGCCGTTTTTTAATAAAGTCCAAAAACGTGTTTTTTCGCAACCTTTCGACCTCTTACGCTCTATAGCTCGAACGGGGCGCGTTTTTTTTCAAAAATGTATAGAGACCTTTTTGGTAGATCCGAAGAAATTGACGAAGAATATGTCCTTATCCAATCCCATGAGAATCACCTGTTGGAGAGATTAGAGCTTTTTTCACGAAAAATTATATTCTTCCCGCTCTCTCGGTCCACAGCTCGAACGGGTCGCATTTTTTCGAGAAATGTGTAGAGACCCTTTTGTAGATCTTGAAAAATTGAAGAAGAATATGTCCTTGTCTCATCCCGTAAGACTCATTTGTTGGACATATGAGAGGTTTTTCCACCAGAGATCGTATTTCCCTCGTAATTTTCCTCTGTTTTATAGACAAAACTATAAAATAATGTGTTCCATCGGAAGTTCATAGCTCATAGAGAATTATCCTACAGAAATATCGATGGAACACATTATTTTATGATTATGTCTATAAAACAGAGGAAAATTACGGGGGAAATTAGATCTCTGGTGGAAAAACCTCCCATACGTCCAACAAATGAGTCTTACGGGATGAAACAAGGACATATTCTTCCTCAATTTTTCAAGATCTACAAAAAAGGTCTCCATACATTTT
The DNA here is from genome assembly GCA_029851415.1 of Eretmocerus hayati. Classification (NCBI taxonomy): domain Eukaryota; kingdom Metazoa; phylum Arthropoda; class Insecta; order Hymenoptera; family Aphelinidae; genus Eretmocerus; species Eretmocerus hayati. Next base: position 17,724,493 of record CM056741.1, read on the forward strand.
TCGAAAAAATGCGACCCGTTCGAGCTATGGACCGAGAGAGCGGGAGGAATATAATTTAGGAGAAAAAAAGCTCTAATCTCTCCAACAGGTGAGTCTCACGGAATTGGATAAGGACATATTCTTTGTTAATTTCTTCAGATCTACAAGAAAAGGTCTCTACACATTTTTCAATAAACGCGTCCCGTTCGAGCTATAGAGCGTAAGAGGTCGAAAGGTCGCGAAAAAACACGTTTTTGGGACTTTATTAAAAAACGGCCCAAGTGGCGATTTCTATGCTAGCTGGAAAATGATCCCACAGAGGCCAGAAGTGATATCGCACATTAATCCCTTGGGTGGTCTGCACCATGGATTTAGACCTAGTTCTAGATACCCGTGGTGGTATTTCATTGCGGGAAACGGAGGAAATGCTTTTTGCCGCACGAAAACGATTCGAAAATGGCGTTTTTCCCGTTGGGAGCTATGAATGATATCGTTTTTACCTGCGATTGCCGTCCCAATAATGTATTTTCGTGTGGATTGGCTTCCCACTTGCTTGGAAGGTTTTTGTATCTTTAAAACTTTGCCATCACTTATTTTGCTAATGGCTGATTCTCCTCCATTTTCGTGTAGATTGATGTGAGCAATCAACTCTCTTTTGCCGTAGAACTTTTGGTTACAAAAATTGCATGTAAACGGGTTTCCATCACGATGTACTACTTTCATGTGCCTTCTTATGCCTGGCTTGTACCGAAACTTACTGTTGCAAATCTTGCATGTGAATGGAGTTTTGTTTGAATGCAACTCAATGTGGCTGATTAACGAGGACTTCTGCGCAAAGCTTTTTTGACAGATGTCGCACGAAAATGGCTTCGTATGAGTCCTCATGTGAGTTGTCAAGCATGATTTAGAACTCAACTTTTTACCGCAGACTTTGCAAGGAAAGAGTTTCTCACCCGTGTGAGTAGCCATGTGCCTTTTCGATTCTGAATTGTTAACGAAACCTCTACCACACACTTTACACCAGACACTGAATGCTCCAGTATGTTTCCTGATCACGTGCCTCTCTAGTGTTTTTTTCTCTCTGTATCTTCCGCCACAATAGGTGCACACGAACGATCTTATGCCTTTGTGCGTTTGCTTGTGATAGTCTAAACCACTTTTCTGAGTGAATCGTTTGTCGCACAAGTTGCACGAGTAGGGCTTTTCACCAGTATGTATCCTTTTGTGCAATTGAACTGTTATCCTCTGGGTGAAACTCTTGCCACATATGTCACACGGAAAAAGGTTTTCACCTGTATGCGTTTTCAGATGTACAATCATTTCATTCTTTCTTCTGAAGCTCTTGCCACATAATTTACACGAGAACGGGTGATCATCGATGTGTGTTTCCATATGCCACTCGAGCACCTGTTTAGTTTGGAATGCCTCGCCACAGTAGTCACAAGCAAAAGGTTTATCAACAGCGAGCGCGTGTCCTTTCATGTGATTATCCAAGCTACTTCTGGTTCTGAATTTCTTGTCGCATAATTTGCATGGGTAGGGTTTCTCGCCAGTATGAGTTGTCATGTGCGTTTTCAATGTATCTGAACGAGCAAATTCCTTGTGGCAGATTGTACAAGAGAAGAGCTTCTGGCCGGTGTGCGTCCATGAATGGTCTTCTAAACGATTCCTGTTCTGAAATCTTTTATGACAAATTTTGCAAGAGTAAAGCCTGCTGGCGGAATGATGTGCTCCGCTGGGCTCCATATCTTGCTCACGACTGTATTCCAAGGATTATTTCAAAATATTGTCACCTTCCGTTTGCTCGCGTGTCGATAACGGTCAAATTTCTTCTCAGTCAGAAATGTATAGCCGACCTCGTCATCCGCATGCAGAAGAAAAATTGAGTGGAACCCTGCACATGATAAAAATTCCATAATCAGATTTTTTCCAGTACATTAGGGCAAGGAATATCTGATGGGTGTCTGAAGTACTGGATCTTACCTTGATTCCGATTCGCTGATGCAACTTTAATTACATCTTTGGCATTGGTATATTATATCATCCATAAGTGTTGAATCGTAAAATTCCCTGTCCAAATTGGCTGTTACTGGGAGCATTGCACCCATGAGGTTTATCATTCTTACATATCGACTGGTTCACTCATAGTTGATCACTGATGTGAGCAAAACTCTTACTGTATGAAGAACTCGTGCAAGATTATATATTTAATGTTGTGTATATACCGTCTTGTAGTTTCACACAGTATGATAATGGCTAGTAGATGATAATATTTGCATTAGAGAAAAGCATTTCTTGGACAGATAGTGCTATTTTTCAAATGTGGCTTTTGGGTCATCTCTTTTGATGTACAGCATGCAGCTATCTTCAGAAATTTTTGAAAATAAGAGCTCAGCTAGTGCGCCAGTTCAAGCATCGACTGTATTATAGATCAAGGATGTCAAGATTTTGGCTCCAGCTGTGTGCGGCTTCTTTTGCTTTTGTTTCTTAATCTGAGTCCCTTGAAAGTAGTGTATTGTATCTACAATATGATGCTTGCAGAGTGGTGGTTCCCAAATTCATACTGTTTACAGGACTACCTGAAAATATCAAGTTCAGAATAAGGACTCAAATTCTATCATTTTTGTGTGTGAAGTAAATTAATGACATGGATATGAACTCCCTTAAGGGGAGGCGTAGGATGTTGTTTTGGGAATTCAATAAAGTACGAAAATTGATTCAGATTCATGAAGATTAATCAAAACAAATGACAAATACGGCAATTATTGACCGCAACGCACATTTTAATTGTTAGTTGATCGCAATCATGTTCTTATTCACCATGACGAACTGATGGTTGAAAGTAGATTTACAGTGGAAAGTGCATTTTGGGAGTTGTGCCGTTTAAGCCATTACTTAGGTCAAATAGCTGTAAATTGGAAGGAACAAGATATTCAATGACAGCGATTTCATTTTTATTTGATCAAATTTTTCGAAATGTTATGCACTCACAAGGGGAGGTCCAACCTTGCGGAACACGGATCCTTATAAAACTCTGGGAATCATCTTGTTTTATTAATTAATTAGATTAATATTTTCTGACTTCCAGGGCAGGCAAAATTCATTGGAGGAGTGAAATTTCAAAGTAAATTTGCTGCATTTGACTGGGTCATTTAAAGCAAAAAGAGTTGAAATGAATGAAAGAAATTCAAGCTGGTGGATAGTCATCTTGTTGGTCTTAATTTATTCAATTTGGTATAAGTCTTATTGATCAAAAAGCGAGCAAAAAGCGCCAAGACTTGAGTTACGTGGGATCAGATCACTCCGATATATTACATCACCGCACAACAATTTTCACCAAATTATTTTATGCGATCAGAATAACTATTTCAAATTTTTGCCATCTTTCCGGTGTCAAAAACCGTAAATACGCGCTTGATGTAAAGATCTGTCAATCCATAACCAAATTCAAATTGTCTTTTGATTCTTTGCAACTTTTCTCACGAGTAATCGCTGGGTTAGCCCAACAATTTAGTATCTCAGTTACTTATCTCGACACAAATGTGGTTAGAAAAATTGACAAAACTCTGCGAGTTGAGCATTTTTTTCTCAAGAAAAGGACAAGAGTATTGGACGGCATTCCACACTTTAGTCCCAATTCAGTAAATTGTATCCACCCATCTCATTTCCTGACTTGCCAAGACAGAGATTAATGGAATACCAAGAATCATGAATCATGGTCTTGAAGCGAATCTGTTCAGGATGGCGAACGATCGTCTACGTGAAATTTCTACTGATCTATTAAGGGAGATGAATCAATCTCTATAAATTCACATAGAAAGAGATATTATGCTACTTCATCCAGATCGACTCCAGTTTTTCTACGCTTTTATTACACTTCGCCTCGTTCCCCTCCACTCATTTTTCAGCGGTTTCGGCCAATCGAAGCGCTTCTCGTGAAACGTTGGAAATACGTTGGAAATACGACAATTTTACTGTGATCTGGGTTTTGCCGCACAGCTACGCAAGCTGGCCGTCACCCAGCTCACTCGAATTCGGTGTTTGAAGTCACGCAAAGTCACGGCTCACGGACTGTCGCATCATAACCTCGAGGAAACCCCCCGGGCCCCGGGTGCCCTTGGATTTTCCTCGTGATCGTCGCCCGGGACAAGGACGGCATATACCTACCCCAAAGCACTCGCTCTTAACGCGCCCGGATGCCCACGTTGTATTAATGAGGCACAGCATAACCTCGCGTCAAGAATTTTCTGTTTGCTTTTGCGAGGCCACCGGTTGCTTTCCCGTGATAATCATGGTGGAAAGAGAGTGGTGATAATTGTGTCTGGGTTATCAGAGAAGAGAGATGAAGTAAAAGTGTAATAAAAGCGTGGAAAAAACTGAGATTGCTCATCATTGGCAACGAATATAGATTGATCTTGTCAACCAAGATCACTTCTACACCAATTCTGGACATTCACTTTCGCTCCCTTGTATCACCATAATTCATTGGCAATATTGACAGCTCCGCTGTCAGTTTTGATTATTTCATATGGTTTGTCGTAAAGATTTTGTGATGATTGTGAACAAGTCTGATCAAAGTTCTTGTAATTTACTTTCCTTGTGGTCGAACCAGGGATGAGTGTGAATACACTTCTCTTCACACGACTAGTTATCCCTACTACACAAAATATATTTGAAAATATTTTACAGTGTGTGATGGCTTCATGCCATTTAGCTCCTGCGGATGAATCATATGAAGAATGATGATGGAGTTATGCTCCCTTTCAACAGTGAATCTAGGGCACTTATTCAAAGTCCAGATTGGTTTATTTTGCAAAAAAGTCGATAGACTACAAAAGTGCTTATGGTGTATAAGAGAACAATCAGTAAAATTGTGCCCTGGTGTATATTCTTTGACAACATTCTTGTTCTTCAATGATAGTTAGGTGGTGACACGCTGTGATCAAGTATCGCCCAACAATTGTCAACCAACTTGTGAAAATCTTCACTTTTAAGTCATTGGTAATTACCAGCAATGTATGTAAAATCAGTTCTCTCATAGAACATCCCTGTTTCATGTAGAGTATTAACAACTGATTTCTCTGGTCACTGAAGGAGTTGAATGAATGCCTTAGATCTGGTTGCTTCCTACATACATTTAATCAATGTAAATTAGAACTCGTCAAGCACATTGAGGGTATCATGAAAAGACTCAAAAAGATATCCAAACGACTGATGGAACAGCTTTTTCAACCTAGATTGTGATTTAAGATGACAGTGACATAATTAAGTCATGAATCCAGAAACTGACTTGTTATGAGAATCTATACTGACATATCTTTGCCCTTTTTCTATACAAATGTGCCTGAGAGACATTTTAACAATACTTCAGAAATTATCCAAGTGTTTTGTCGAGCATGATCCATGGGTAACCGCTTGAGTGATAATACTTATTTGGTGTTGACTTTGAATGAAAGTTTCAGAAACTTCTATTCAGAAAAACTATTCAGAATAGCTCTGAGAAATAAACTTGAAATTCAAATTCAGTCTGATCCCATACTTAGGAATTTTAGTAGGAATAACTTATGACTAAAAAAGAAGAAATAAAAATTGAAAAAAAAATTTTTTAAAACACGCTTTTATTACACAAGTTGGATCAGAAAAAAAACTACTCAAAAGGAAAAAATAATTTTCCCTACCTTTCATGCCCATCTTTTGTTTGGGAAAATCTCATTGTATCCCACTACATACCCTGGGAGTTTCCATTTCCATGTCAAATTTATCCCATAAAAGCGTGAGGTGCTTTATCTAAAGATTGAGATTCATTAATGAGCCTCAGGAAATCTCCAATATCTATTTCTGATGGAATATATATTATCGTTTGCACCTACAGAATTGAAAATTGAATAGTTTCTACAGAAGCACCTCAAGCTTTTTTGGGATAAGTTTCACATTGAAATGGAAACTCCCAGGGTATGTAATGGAATACAATGAGATTTTCCCAAACAAAAGATGGGCATGAAAGGTAGGGAAAATTATTTTTTCCTTTTGAGTAGTTTTTTTTCTGATCCAACTTGTGTAATAAAAGCGTGTTTTAAAAAATTTTTTTTTCAATTTTTATTTATATAAAATTTTCTCTCTTCAAAATGATCGTCTCTGGATCTCAGATGTGAGGAAATACCTTCTATTCATTCAACTCAACAATAATATCCGATGGAGAATTGAAAACATTAGAGGTGACGCGCTTCGGAGCAGTCAGAATACCCGAAGGCGAGCGCGAAGGTGCCCAAGGTCGAGCCCAAGGTGCATCGACGCGCAGGACATGCATTTTACTTACCTGAACGAATTAGAACGAGAAGGCGTCAAAAGGGCGAACCTTCTGTAGAAACGGTCTCGTGAGCTCGCTCGCGAGCATGTACAGGCTTGCATCTTATTGTTCACGCAAGTTTCTCAACTCTCAACACAAAAGAAAACACAAATGATGAATACTGGAGCCCTGTACTGGAGTAATCTGTACACAACAACACATGCGGCTTCAGCTTGCGGCTTAAACGAAGCTGTATTTCACTTAGTTTTCACTGTTTTTTTATTCAACGGATCACACTAGTTGTAGTTGGCAGTTACTGCATCTGAGCTGCAGGAGCTTAAGCACGAACTGATGATGACAAAATTATCAGAGTCGAGAATCTCATGAGATGCAAACAATAAGTAAAATGCGCCGCGCGCCAACAACCACGCGTGCCAGCTGTGAAAATCATGAATGTAGTGGTACACAGCAGGCGCGCGCAGATCGCTTTCCCGGCGCATTCCTTGGATCATCTGTCGATTTTCGAGGAAGTATTAGGGCACGTTCAGAAAATACGTGAGTCTTTTGGGACTCCAAAATTTCGTGCTATCGCTCGCTCGAAATTGCATTTTTTTGCGTATTTTTGTTATCCTTTCTGCTTTCTCTCAAATCTCACATGAGCTATTCAACATCTTGCAATGAAGCATTCGATTTCGAAATCGATTTGTTTTTTATTTCGAATTTCATCCATCAGTTAGCTACAGAATCATCATTTTGAGAGAGGACGCTCTCACATCGATTGAATGTGATGGAAGAGACTGGATTCAACTTGGATAAACATTTCTATGATAGATAGTCATTATCTGACTCACGGGAACAGCGTCTTTTCGTGGTCAGTCGATGAAAAGTCCTGCCTGGTCATCATTTAACTCGTGTAAAAAACGCTTTTACCCACAAAATTCGGAACATATACATATTAAAATGTCCGTTATTTCCCAAGTTCCCCCGATCACCCATGCCACCCTCCACAACCTAATTATTTGGTGACCTGTTGCGAGAAAAAAATTTTCGGGGACCTAGGTGAATTTTGAGTGCTGCCCCACCTAGAGCGTTTCTAATTTGGAATGTACAATTCTAAACAAAAACTTGAGTCAATGGTTCGCATTTACCGCGCATGCATTCTCTCCTACGTCCTCAATAGTGTTTTCAATCGATAGTGGGTGCAATTTCCTCCAAAATGACTACCGGAAACATTCAATTTGATACAGAAGAACCGGAGATAGCCCACTCATTCGCGTATCATCCACCTGAAGAACATAAAAGTGACTGAAAACGACCGTTTTTTGTTTTGTCGGTTTTTCGAGTCTAGTAAAAAATTCTAACGATTAGAGGTAAAAATGAGCACGGATTCTGTTTCTACGTTCAAAAATACATCGAAAACACATATTCACATTTTTAAAATAGACCGACTCAAAATTCGCATTTTTTGGATGCTTTGAGGTAAGCCCTGTTTCACGGATTTGGTACCTTGAATTTTCTAAGTCTCGAAAACAGCCATAACTCTAGTTCTTCTCCATCAAATTGACTTCAGCAAGTGGTCATTTTAAAGGTAATCGTACTGGCTATCAATTGGAAATGCTTTCAGGAAAATGAAAGCACGCACCTGTGCAAGAAATGTTGATTACTGAATCAAAAATTGTTTTCAGGCCATAATTCAGACAAGAACGCTTGTGGTGGGACAGCACTTGAACATCACCTCGATCCACAAAAATTTTTTTTCCATCTTCTGTGCGAGAAATGACTTTTCCGCACGGGTTTTTCGATTTTGTTTCCCACACAGAAGATGGATTTCCGCATTCTCGTGCTGATTCCGACTCTCGCCGTTGGCTCGGGCCGGAAAATATCACTCGTTGTGCGGAAACCAACATTCCCACCCTCGTATCGAAATCTACTATTATCGCAATATCTCAACAAATGATTAGGTTGTGGTGGGTGGTACGGAGGATTGAAGAAACTTGGGAAATAACGGACACCCTAATTTGATAACTTTGACTCGATTGCAGGAACGACGATGAATAATAATACTTGATGAATCGATTGGTATTTCCTGCTAATTCCACTAATACTTACAGGCATATTCGCGGAAACTCACATGGAATGTGTTAAGCCCAAATCAGACTAGCGGGTCTTGGCGCGGGTCGCGGGTGAGCGTGCGGGTGAGGACCTGGCTCAGCCAATCAGAGCGCAGCAGCGGGCGTGCGCGGCTGCGGTTGAGATTTTAGCCGTCCGTCTATTTTTCGCCCGCGCCCGCGACCGCCTAGCCAATCACAGTACTGGAATCTGTTGTAAATACAGTTTGGTACGAAATTCGAATGTACTTCGAGCCCACGCTGAGTTTTGAGCACGGTTTCTTCTGGAATCTCACGTGTTTTTAATGTATCCTTTCAAGATTGAGGTAACTGCAGAATAATACCGAAATTTGCGAACAACATCTGCAAATCCTAGCTACTGTAAAGCCGTAAATAAACTAGGATAAAATTATTTTTATTTGCGACAAGCAACCCATCGACGAACTCAAATTTCTCTACTCAAAGGACTACTACGTTAAAATTAGTATCAAGTCGTTTATCATACTCTTTTCACACTATTGCCGGTCATATTTATGTTTCGCATTGCCGAAATCAGCAGAAACATGAGATGACAACCGCGCCGTCACCTGCGTAGTGTGATTGAAACACACGCCAACCGCGCCCGCGCCCGCGCCGCGAACTGCTCCGAGACCCGCTAGTCTGATTCGGGCTTAATGGCCTCCCGTTTCGCGCACTGAGCGCCAAACCGCGCCAAATCACTCCATTCAAAGTTTCCTTCACTAATTCTGTTGAAATACTCTTGGCATGAGATCCTCAAGCCGAACCGTTCAGCCATCTTTCTCATTTTCAAAGATTAACACGTTCGCTGCGACGCCGTTTTTTCGTAATTTTGTTTCATTCATAAACTGGACCCCCGAATTTCGGCGGAAACATTCATAAAGGTCCAGACTCTTGTTTATCTCATTGTATACGTTCTTGGCAAAGTAAACCGCCATGATAGATCTTTTTAGAAAAAAAATTCCGAGCAAGTCTGAGTCGGTAAAGATTGCAAGATGGAAAATCGCGGGTCCCACCGGTGGGACCCGTCGCAGCGAACGTGTTAAGGGTTGAAATATCAATTCCGTGGACTGTAATAATCAGAGTTCTGCGCATACTCTTAGTGCTATCATCGAGGTAATCAATACAGTGGGTTCGCCCAACAACTTTATACCCCAACAACTCCATTTTAATCACTTTCAAACCCACTGCATCGAAATTCCGTCTAAACCAAACGATAGATATTGTTTTAAAAATCTTAGTCTAGATGGATCAAATCTCTCTAAGAAGCTCCCTCAGGAGAATAACTCAAAAAATAGTAGAACATTTTCATTAATATTTATCCTTTCTCGTATCTTTCTCCACGATTCATTTATCTTCTGAATCGATTGGTTGATACCAAATTTTTTTTGAATCCGTAAAATATTATCCAGGTGAAGTTTTTTTCGGGAAAAGATGATGTCCACCAAGAACTCCAGTTTGATCATATTTGAACCCACTGTATCGAAATTTGGTCTGAATCAAACGATAGATATTGTTGGAAAATCCTGCTTTTAGATGACCCAAATCTCTCTGAAATGCTTCCTCAAGAGATTAGCTCAAAATATAGAATTTTTTCATGAATATTCATTCTCCCTCCATATCTTCCTGCACAGTTCAATTATTCCACTTTCAATGACCATGAGACACACGTTTCGGCATCCTAAATCGATTCGTTGATACCAATTTTCCCTTAAATTCGTAACACATGGTTGTGATATTCGTTATAATTATTATCATATGACGCTGTGAGAAAGCATTCTGCTTAATTACTTTTAGCAGCGTATTTTCCACAGTTGATAGTCAGAATGCTTATTTTAGTCTTCGAGCCACTTGCCTCGTTGTTGTTACGGAATTTTCACTAAATCCGAGATATTTTTTCAAAAGGCGGACAGCGCATCCTAATCTCATTCTGAACGTATTTGGTACAGACAGCATTTCAAGGGAACATGTCAAACAATCAGACCATATCGCGAGGAAAGGCCCAGAATCAAAGTTTCCAGTGCTGCATTACATTTGTAGCCAAAAGTTAGTCATGTAATTGACTTTGACAGTTCCGTGAATACCGATCTACTTTACTAAGAAACAATTTATGTGGGCGGAAACCATTTTTCCACTGAACTATGACGGGGTTATTTGAAATCCACGTGGAAGAATTCATTAGTTTTGCGAGCGATTCTAAGGCAAAATGTCAGTTCCATGTATGTCAGTTCCGTGGACTCAAAGGCTACTGTTTGCGGGGATACTCAATAGCACGAGCAAGGTGAATAAATGAAATTATTTGCTCCGGAGATCGTATTTCCGACTCAAATCAGACATCTGAACACGAATTCCGAGGCCATTTGGTCCCATCGCGTCAGGATTTCTCGCTGGACAATAAATCATCAAAAACTGGAGATGTTAGTCTAATGGACTACTTTCCCGATGTCTTATCTATGTGAAAATCATATATGATGAATTCCACGCCAAAGCGACCTACGGAAAGGGGTCATCTCTCAGATTCTTTTTTAACCTTTTTCATTCGATTCTATGGCCCAAAATGGGAACTTCGGGCACCTATGGGGCCCAAAAAAAATTTCTCCTCTCCATTGCACGCACATCCGTCAACAGACCGAAAATTTATCGTGTAAAAATCGATGCTCTTTTATTCACGAAAATGGGAATATTTCGAGTTTTTGAATAGCTATCGATTTGCAGGTTGCGGCATCTGAAAGGGCATCAAAAACTTATCGAAAACAATGTCGGAAATTCCTTTTCTGTGATTTGGGGGCCTCCTGGAGGCAAAAGAGTGTTTTTCACTAAAATGTTGATTTCTCAAAAAGCCATTTTTTTTATTTTTTTAAAATCATATATTTGACGTAAAATGTTGCGTTCTTTCGAAAAAAAATGGGTTTCAGAGAAGTTTGGGGCGATCCAAGTGACTTATGAGCCATTTTTTGAAGATTCGATTTTTTCGGTTTCAGAAAAAGGCGATTTTCTGCGCATGCGCACAAACGTAGACTTTCGGCGCCACTTTCAATGGAAAGCTGACAAAATTTCCTATAAAATGACTACCCGCAAAGTTGAAATTCATGCACTGAAACGCGATCTGCAAGGATTAATTATGTCGAATCAAAATCACATGAAAATTCAGCCCATTAACGCCTTCGTGGCGCCTGCTGAGATGACACATTCACGAGATCTTCTCGGGACTCAATTTTGAGTACGAAATTGACCTGAAAAAAATTCGGACCACATGGTTTCAACGTAAAATTGTATGAACTTTCAAAATTTGCGACGAAAAACCCCGTTTGAGGTGAACCCGAGGTGCTACATTCAATTTCTTGCCAGTATATACGATATTTCACATTCAAAATCGCGAAAAATTGAATGTAGCACCTCGGGTTCGCCTCAAACGGGGTTTTTCATCGCATATTTTGGAAGTTCATATAATTTTACGTTGAAACCATGTGGTCCGAATTTTTTTCAGGTCAATTTCGTACTCAAAATTGAGTCCCGAGAAGATCTCGTGAATGTGTCATCTCAGCAGGCGCCACGAAGGCGTTAATGGGCTGAATTTCCATGTGATTTTGATTCGACATAATTAATCCTTGCAGGTCACGTTTCAGTGCATGAATTTCAACTTTGCGGGTAGTGATATTTAGGAAATTTTGTCAGCTTTCCATTGAAAGTGGCGCCGAAAGTCTACGTTTGTGCGCATGCGCAGAAAATCGCCTTTTTCTGAAACCGAAAAAATCGAATTTTCAAAAAATGGCTCATAAGTCACTTGGATCGCCCCAAACTTCTCTGAAACCCATTTTTTCGAAAGAACGCAACATTTTACAACAAATATATGATTTTAAAAAAATAAAAAAAATGGCTTTTTGAGAAATCAACATTTTAGTGAAAAACACTCTCTTGCCTCCAGGAGGCCCCCAAATCACAGAAAAGGAATTCTCGACATTGTTTTCGATAGGTTTTTGATGCCTTTTCAGATGCCGCAACCCGCAAATCGATAGCTATTCAAAAACTCGAAATATTCCCATTTTCGTGAATAAAAGAGCATCGATTTTTACACGATAAATTTTCGGTCTGTTGACGGATGTGCGTGCAATGGAGAGGAGAAATTTTTTTTGGGCCCCATAGGTGGTCCGAAGTTCCTATTTTGGACCATAGAATCGAATGAAAAAGGTTAAAAAAGAATCAAAGAATCTGAGAGATGACCCCTTTCCGTAGGTCGCTTTGGCGTGGAATTCATCATATATCTTTCTAACTCGTCCTAAAACAATATCTGCATTTGTTTTAGCGCTTATCGTCACTCAATACGCAAAAAGGAATGGGAAAAGTTGGGATAAACATGCAGGGTGTCTATTTTTGCTACTTCTGGATTTTTCGGACAAAAGCGTGTCATTCCCCCAAAAATATAATCCCATAATATGTACCTTGTTCCGGAAACGCGTCTTTTCCGCAACACGGTACAGCAAACCCTTGTTGTCCGTGGGTCTTTCATCCGCGATCACTCATTTAGTGCTTATCCCTTATTATACGTGGACTAAGTCTCGTCATCCGCAGATCTATGACCGTGACTGATCTACATTATCAATTCCTTGAGGTGGGACTTTCTGTTGAAAGATCTACTGACAAGGAGCACCCAGGGGTTGTGGGCCACGGATTTGGCTGAAACTCTGGGAATAGTCTCCTTCTACCACCAGAAGGTGAATCCTAAAGCCACATTTGCAAATGCCCAACAATTTCTAAGCTACAGCCTACGACATTAACATTGCCCATATGGGCCCATGTTCAGAAAAGGTATATATAGATATACTCGTAATGCTAATGTTATGAGCTGCAGCTCGGAAACGGTTGGGCATTTGCATGTGCGGTTCTGGGTTTCATCTTTTGGAGGGAAAAGGAGACGGTCCCCACAGTTTCAGCAAAATCCGTGTTCCACAACCCCTGGGTGTTCCTCGTGAGATCTTCATTCGAGCGATTTTGGGGTGGATTTCTACCTCAGGATACTGAAATCTTAGTCCATAGGCATTGCACTGGAGACGTTTTCCAGTTCAAGCTGGGATGGACAGACAGGTTGTTGTTAACCGTGTTAGCTAACCTTTTGAATCAGTGTAATCGAATATCAGAGATTTTCAGCAACTGATTCCAATTTCAAGCCTCTACAGCTTTGCGATTGCAACAAGGAATAATGCATCGTCAAGAGTATGTTATTTAACCCAAATTTGGTGTGATTCGAAACTCCTTTTTGTAGGCATTTCACATCGTTGTTCGAAGTCACGTGAACATCAGATCTCATGCGAATTCCTAGCTCTAAAACTTGAATAATTCGAATTTTTAATTATAAATTATAGAGCGCTATTGGATACGACGAGAAATCTCATGTTTTACAAATTGTTTCTCTCTACGTCAAGTTAATCGTTCAAATTTTCACGATCGTTTCAGTTCTATTTCGGTTAGAATTCTCAGTCAACTCAATTCGCTATATTCTAGTAACTCTTCGGGTGAACATTTTACCCGGTTGATGTAGAAATCTACTCGAAGGAATTCAGAGTGTAGAATGAATCTATTTATCGGTCAGTACGTAGAAACAGCGGGTCATGTCCAGCAAGGTTTTCACAAGGAAAAAAGTTTTCCGAGTAAGGTTTTCGCGAAGAACGAAGATTTCCGGCATTCGATGCGTAATTTTGCAAAGGATAAAGTTTTCTGGCACTCGACGCGTAATATATTATTCACGTGCAATGTCACTCGCGGCAAGTGATGAGGCGGCCTCATAGAATACCACCCGCAGCTCATGGGTTAGGTTCGGGTGATATTCTTCTGCCTAGATAGTTCTTAAATCATCGAAAGGAAATATTTTCCATTTGTTCGAGGCTTCGAATCATCAAGGATCTCATTGTACAATTCATCAACATTGATTATGAGCAGCTTCATATCGATCGTCATTTCTGCAGTAACCCCATATTATAACGATCTGTTACTTTCGATCAACCGCTCGTTTTAATCACAGATCTCGTGGTACAGACTGCAGATTCGGAAACCCTCCGTGAATCAGTCGAAGTCTGAGGTTTGAGCATTTTTTTTTGATATGTGGGTAAAAAATTACGAGGAACTCCCTCGGAACTTCTTGAAACTATCAAAGCAATTTATGTTGACAGACTTATTGAGAAATAGATTGACATCATCATGATTTTTACCAAGTTTTGTTATTTTTATTCATTGTTCATCATCTTTAGATCAATTTTTCTCATCAGTTTGTGAGAATAGTATTAAATAAACCGAACGGTGACGCATACATTGCAATTCTCTCCGTGATTCCCCCGTTGACGCAAATGGTCGAACGTAGCACCCCATTTCCCATAGGACTAGGGCCTCGTTATCCACGGTTTTGTTGTACGCGGTACTTTTTCTGCATATAACCTGCGGGGATACCGACGGACTCCTGTACATGGAATGTTCTATAGAATACGATTGTAGCGAAATGAAGATGAAAAACTCTGTAGTTGAAAATTTTTATTGACAACGTCAGAGAGATCTTATGTTATCATGGCAGTTATGAACCAAGTGGTGAACAAGATATCAAACATTTTGGGAGCTTTCACGAATCTGGGTACTGAATCGCAAAAACCCTAAAAGGATGTCGGATACTGACATTATCGAGTTCTTGAATTGTTCGATGAATCTATGAGGTATATGGTGAATCCAATAAGTAAAGTCGATTCTGTAAGGGAAAAAAATCTGCGTTACTTTCTAGACGGAAACTAAGTTTGAGGATGATCCTTGCATGATGGATAGACTTATTGATCAGTACAAAGCAGGTGACGCAGATGTTCTCAACAAAATTGAAATATTGATGAATAATTTGGAGAATAAATTGAAAGAACATGGTACGCATTTGGTGAATGATTGAGTTGTAATGCATTTTTAAAAATGGCGAATAAAATGTATGAAATATAATCAATGTTTATATTTTTAATGAAAATACCACCTCATTTTGATAATTTTTATTGACACATTCAGAAAACGTATACATTGGTTAACACATCGAGAAACCGTTTATATTTTTATTCATATAAACACATCCAGAAAACGTTTACATATTTATTCGTTATTATCAGATTCAAAAGAAGATTTTTTCGCAAAGGATGTGGGTATATCTCGGTGACTTCAGGGCAAAGTGCCGATATTATTTCGCGAAATATATCTTTTATGATTGATGGGCTGAAGAGCTCTTTTATTCTCTGTAATACTGAAAATATTGTGAGCCTGACTCTTAATATATCTTTGCTCACACGTATAAATCTCGTGATCAAACAAGCATGATTTATAACACCAACACACAAAAAAAAGTATCTGTACTTTTCACCAGACCTACTCGTCTTGATGTATTTTGGCACGCTGAATCCGAATCCGAGGTCGGTTTGGCCCGACTAACTCTTGTTTTCGAGAAAATCGTGCTATTCTGTGCTGTTTCCATATTTTTCAGGATTTTCTCAAAAACAAGAGGTAGCCGGGCCAAACCGACCTCGGATTCGGATTCAGCGTGCCTAAATACATCAAGAAGAGTAGGCCTAGTCAAAAGTACTGATACTTTTTTTCATGTGCCGGTGTAATTGTCAAACGTGAGTTTATCTCGCAATACGCACTTTTAATCCCCTTTGGCAGTTTTATGCACTTTATCATTCGAATCAGTGCGAAAAGCGTACAATTTAGACCACAAACCAACAAACTTGCTAATTGGATTGACCCCAGTTTCATCTTTCATTTATTTTCATCTTCCCCTGTAACGAACAAAATTTGGGCTGGGTTTTGTAGAATAATTAAGGTGATATTGAGAAAGAGGTTAATACATTGTTGAGCAAATATTATCCAGTTATCCACTTATTTTCAGTACAAGAATGAAAATTGTTGACTTTTGAATTCAAGTACAAGTGATATTGACTATTCTAAACTCGAGTACAATGAGCGAATCAGTCGTGCGTACCGTATGCGAAATACCAACAGAATGAGAGCGTGCCCACGGAGGGCAGGGCTTTTTATAATCTGCTGATGAGAGATCCCCTCTCATTGTCGCTGCGCCCCGCGAGTGCCTATGACAATAGCATTCCTGTCAATTGATGACTTTTTTACTCGGAAAAACCGTACATTTACGCTATAGTATTATGCGCGATTTGACCGTCCGTAAAAATCCAAAAATTGAAATCTGTCACCTTTTGCTCGCAGAAAAAATGGTTTTCTACACAATTCCCAAGATTTCTCAATTCACATAAAGTTGCAGATTGAGGACGCGCTTAATGGAATAAGCGCGGGCTGGGGCTGAGGCTGGGAGTGCACCGCGGGGTTTAGCGATCAGCTGTTTCAGATCTTTATCACAATGCGTGAATCGTTGTCAGTTCTTGGGCAAGACACTAGTTAAATCGTGAATCCGTCTCTGGGCTCCTTTCATCATTCAGTCGTATAATATCTTACAATGCCATGCTATGAGGAAAATTACAGCGTTGTTCAACATCACATACAAGTGAATCTCGTTTTAAGTGAATGTCATTTCAGTATTCTCATACATATCGCGCTAGAGCTATACATGTACATATTTTTTCTCTATTCTACTTTCATGGCCCGTTCTTGGTCATGCCACACTCTTCACTTACAATCTTCATATTGATAAATCAAATCATTCATGCCCCACTCACTTATGATAGCATTCACATTCCGACATCCAATATCTTTTCAAAAGCGACTCACGGACTCTAAACCAAAACATCCCGTCGCAGCCCTTACGAATGTACACGCAATCTTACCGAGAAAGCCATCGGTATAATATTACTGTCTCAGCTTTGCATTATTCCCGCGGAATTGATCAAAGTAATCTAGTTCGAAGTTGGAAACTGAGAAATCAAATATATGTGAGCTGAGCACCGAGCCGTTGAAAATTATCGGCCTAACGACATACAATACCTCTCAAAATACCCTCTGATTCTCGGCCTCTCATTGCCTATACTTGCTAGTCACACACACTTTCTTAACTCTACGTACGTGGCGGGCAGCTGTGTCACCATGGCTGTATCTCTCTCGCCCTCGTCGATCGCCTGACCGCGCGTTTTTTCTCTCTAGAACCTCGCGCCGCTTTTCTCTCGCGTTTCGAAGGGAATTTAGAGAGACTAAGGGCGGACTTTTCGCTCGGAACATCCCCTATTCATTGGTATGATGTCATAAGGATTTGGCGTACGATAATTTGAGTTATCAAACCTCGTTGCAGTATCTCGTTTGATTATATCGACGTAAACATCTATACAAATAAACTCGTAGCAATAACTGTCAGTATCTGAATATAAAATGAAGCAAGATTCGACCTTTTTTTCATCAAATTGTTTTAACGTGTAATCACAATGAAATTCATACATTAATCTTTTTGATAGCTCCAAAATTGTTTGGCCAGCGATCAAAGATTTGTTGAGAAATGCAAATGGTTTTCTTCGCTCGACAGCTGCAAGGCTCTCACCAAAAATTACAATGCTGTCAAATAGGGGATCCGAAACTGCTCTCTGAATGCCCCGGGGTCCATCCCACTCATATGTCAACTTAACCGACACTCGGGATCTAGTGTTTACCATCAACTTCCCGAACACTGAGTTGCCAGCCGTCTTATATAGGTTTCGCTCAAATAACTCTTTGAGGCTTGGCGCATTGCCGTGTTAAATTCTACATAACTTCTCAGCCAATCTGATTGCTCAAATTTAGGAACCCTCCAAATTTTCGTACAAATCAAGCCATACTCCGGGCTTGCTTCTATCATCCCTTTTTGGCACACACATAAACGATAAGTTAAGCCACCGTAGATCCCGTGTGAATGATTGTAGTCGTTCATCGAAGTTTTTTCCAAAAAGGTTGATTCAGCACCGATACGCGAGTGGTCCAGTTAGTATGCCCGGCAAGAAGTGTTCCGGAACAAACTACGAGTGTATAATGCTACATTTCCATCACATTATCACAATATTGAAGAAACCATCGTGACATTAGAGTATTTACAGCATTTTGAATTTTAATGAATGAAAAACAAGAAAAAAACATGAAAAACGTACCAAAGTTACACCACTCTAGCTAAGAAGCATGAGGATACGGTAACTTTAGAACACCTTCCTATGACAGCTTCTTTTCAACTCATCTTGAGTCGAGTGAAGAACTATGAGGTTTTCGAATGTTTCAAACAGCTTGAAATCAAAGTTCTGAACGATTAGAATTAATTCACTCGCATGGTGTTGGGTAGAATTGAGATGTTCTGTAAGTGTACCAAAGTTGCCCCATCGGGTCTAATTTTGGTACACTTCATCAACTGCTGATAGCTCCAGCTCAGACGCATCAAATTGAACTTTGTGACTCATCAATCGAAAGCTGAGACTGTAAGCTTTAGATTGACTACTAATAGAAGTGGGTTTTGTCAATGTATCTATTGCCGTATCTACTTTCAACATGAAAAATTTTGAAGGAATCAAAATCAATTTGATGTTGGGACTTATCAGCATGCACAGCTAACGCTAAGCGGGTGTCAAAGATGATCCTCTTAAGGGGTTGGTTCCAACAATATTCGTCTTGACATCAACGATCTCTCCAAGTGCCCAACCAGACTCCAATTCTTTGAAATCATGCATTCGTTCAAGAATGATTTTGATTGCCTGGTCAAACTATTCTTCAACATTGGTTGTTTTTAAAAATGATTAACGGGGCACCCTAAAGTGCTTGAGACTACGCTCGCCATTATTCAGCGAGAAATATGCATGGAAACTTAAATCCGCTTTGAACGATCTGAACTCTCAAATCAAATTTTTAAAATTGCCGACAATATATGGTCTAGCATCTGAAAAAATATCTTGGGCTCCAAATGATTAATATTACCCACGACAGTAAATCTATATCGTCTTTGGAAGTCAGATGAAGCCTCAAAAAGAATCACGCGCGAGCGCTGATCACCTGCTTTTCTAGTTCGAATAACCGAGGAAAATATTGTCATATGATGCAGCACGGTTTCGAAGAACGCTTTGTGCCCTGTGCTCCATCCACCGATTTTTTCTGGGGATAGCACGTCTTTCACAATATTACGCAACTTGGTAACCTTTTTTTGTAGTTTGTTGGTGCGTGAAAGATCCTGGATAAACGTGGCATGGTTTTAGAATCTCTGAAACTCCTCACACACCTCATTGTTCATCACTTAAATTAGCCCCTAAAAATTAGCCATCTTCATGACGCTACTCCAAACGCACGTAAAAGAATTAGACGAGTGTCCCTGCGCAACGCGTCCGCCTAGATGTGGGATTCTGGCAAGAACAGGGATGCCATATGGCCTATGAACTTGATCAATAATGATACAAAATATTAGGGGTGATGTATACTTGATCTGAAAATGGGGGAGGGGGATTCTAGTGCAGGGGTGAGCCGCTAATCTCTCAAGCTCTCAAACGGAGTCCTTATTATGTCGTGAAAACGAATGCCCGTGATGTCGTTCTTTCCGAGAACGCGAAACTCAAGTGAACTAAACATTGGAATGAAATATAGAGTGACAGATATAGAAATTTTAATTTCTGGAAGCAAAAATAAGGAATTTATAACCGCCAGCTTAAGAAAGGTCGTGACACCAGGAATTTTTACCGCATTCCTGCCGGATCATTTGGTGCCCGAGATTAAGTTGATTGTAGAGAGTTTAAAAGTTGATATAAAAACGGCGGCTGTGTACTTAATGTGTCCCCAGTCGGGGAAGTTCAGATGTATAGAATGATGTACGAAGTTGAAATAATTGGCGAGGCGGGGTCCTCAACGCTTCCAAGGCAAGCAGAACAAAAAATAAGATCAAAATCACCTCAATTTTTCCCAATTTCTATATCTGTTGAGCAGTGATGATAGCGACGATGAAGAAAGGATATCACCCCTCGACCAGGTGAGTCTTGATTTTACTCATGATCAATTCATAGCAGGGAAAATCTCACAGTAATTCCGTTTCATGTAGATACTCCAATACGGAAATGTTCTAATGATGCGAAAGCCCCTAGCTCGCGCTATGTAAAAAGGAAAGTAAAAATGCGCTCAAACTCGTGCAATACAAATTAAGTGGTGTTTAGTAATTTTGAGTATAATAGAAATAAAATTTCGATTACTACATATTTCTAAACTTTACATAGATCCACGCGGGGATACGATGAGAACGGGCGTATGCGGATCGAGGTCAAACCTGTGCGCAGTTACGCGGGTGAATTGAGTGAATAAAGAGAAATGGGGGATGAGGTATCTGAGGCGCGCCTCGCAACAAATAAGCAGCAAGATACTGGGGTGCAAATGGAGTTGTAGGTGTGTGATTGTACGAACCCTGATGCATATGGTGAAGGGGATGTGATATTTGTGTCTCCCCCTAAGTCAAATACGTCTCAAAATCCAAGAAATAGAGATTCTGAGGAGGAAAAGGAGGTACTGGAATATATCTACAATTGTATAATCAAATCTGATGACCATGGTGGAGCTACCCCGAGATGATAAAATTACGATGATACTCGAAGACAAAGTACAAATTATCCTGCCAAAAAATGTAACATATTGGGCACGATATAACAAAGAAGAATTTCTCAAAGTACAAGACGAGGCCCGGAATTCCATGCTATTCGGCTGAGAAAAATTTTGCGGGTGACTTCAGAGTGCACTCCAAACGAGTGTCAGACTCTCTACTTTTCGCCTGGGAAATGAGCGAAGTGGAAGATAGTGATGATGAGTCGGATAGCTCATAAGATTGCTATATATTGAAACAGGCCATGTATTTATAAGGTATTCAAATTTATATAAATAAGTATGCTCGTATCAATATTCATACATGAAATCGGGATATATATTGATCATGTTTGACGAATTATTACATGTACGTTGTATTATGCGTGAATAAAACTAGGTAAGAGAATCTTGCGTATCAAACGATTATTATGTGTATTTTCTAACAAACACATCCCTCAACCCCTAAAATATAAGCGATGTTCATGAATCAATACATCATAGATGCGACGCAGATGAAGGTCGCAGTGATCGACGGGGAAAAGCTCTTACAGGTTGGAACAGGCGCGAGGGGAGCAGCCTTCGAAAGCTGCTTCACGGCGCAAAGATTCTTGTAGCGCGGTCCGGCGCTAACAAGAGCCTGCACGAGCACCATACCTCATTGCATCATAGTATACCTATATATATGAACTCATACATCTGTAAGCTCGATGCAGGCTGGATACATAAAATAACACGCTCAGATGTGCTTGTACAGAGCCCCGACATGTAAATTGTGAAATATATTTAGAGCACTCATATTTCCCGGCAAGAACTTTGACGCGAGATTCTCGCGAAGCTTGCCAGAGCGCATGAATACCGATTCGCGCACCCGGGAGCTGTACGCATAATCCAGCTCTACAAGTTGCGCAATACGTGCAAAAACGTGCAAGTACTTGTACAGGACTTGCGCGAGGGGTGCTTGCTCGTCGCGAGAGCTTGAGAGGAGAAGAGCAGAAATCTACCGCGGAGAATAGTACACGCAGCGCCGGGTCGCGAACACAGTATTCTCAACGGGTTACTCGTCGATGGTTTTTACGGCAGATCGACTGAGAGAGGATACAGTGAAGATGTCGAAGACATTGTTTCAAATCCACGATTGTTACTGGCACGGATGTGAAAAATGTCAAAGAGCAAGACGACAATCCCTACTGAAAGAGGATAATAAAATTCTTGACGAGAGGTGACAAAACATACACAGAAATTTGAACACAACAGAGAAGTCGAATCAATTCGAGGTCATCGAGATTTGGGAGTATGACTTCGACAGGACTATCGCGAGAGATCAGGAATTCGAAGATTACGCCAAATCAGCCGAGTCTTCCGAAACTCACAATCAATCCGAGGGTTACATCCTCGAGTGGGGGTACAAGAAATATCGTGACGATGCGCGAAGCCCAGGAAGGTGAGACCATACATTACTACGGCGTGTGCCTGTTGTCCCCATGGGTGTGTAAGTACGGGAAGTTCCCAATCTGTCATTCGACGGTGTAACTGGAGTAAAATCGCTAAGCCAAACTCGCCGGAGGGCAGCTGGAACATTTTGTAGAAAAAAATCTACGTATCTGTTCTATCCCGTGATGCCCCACAGAGTTAAACAGACTCATGTCCCCCCTATGTACAATCCCCCGCGAGGAATTATGATGGGGGGATCGCAATCATACCCGTGAAAAACGCGCGTTGTGCGGTACATGAGTCTCGGATAAACTCAAGAAATTCTGGGAATGGGATATGAAGTCCTCAAATTAGATGTCATGTGGCAATACTGCGTTACTCACAAGGGGGGACCACGGGGTCCGGGTCGCCAATCGTCCCCAAATTTTTTTCACAGTTTGGTACCGTCTAGAATATGAAGAATCTCGAGTAACTTCGTCAAATGGGCCTCCTGTCCAGAGCTACAAGCGAAAACGTTAGCATTACCAGTATATCTATATATACCACTTTTTAACATGGGCCTCTATGAGTAATGCTAATTTCAGTGGCTGTGTCTCCGGGCAGGAGGCCCATTTGACGGAGTTACTCTGGATTCTTCATAAACTCGATGATAAAAAACTGTAAAAAAATCTTGGGCGAGATTGGCGACCCGGACCCCATGGTCCCCCCTTGTCTGTACAGTCCGCATGCGGAAGTCCAAGAATGACGACTCGTCGTTTCTTCACCGAGTATATCAACGAGTTTTTGGAATTCAAACGGGAGGGAATTTGCAATCTTAACTCTTCGCGACACTACAACACGCAAAATTTTTACGACTTTCCTCCCCGACCACTCGGTGGAAGAAATAAGAACAATACTAGAAGATCTCAAAGGTGATATTGCGAAGGATAAAGTGTTTTTAATCTGTGCTAAGAGAGGTGAATTCAAACCGAATAATTCGAATATAGAAATGGATCAGCAAAAAATTGCGGCAGAGGCGGATTCGTTCCAAGTACAAGATGAATCAACATCGGGAGAATCGAGGGCAAAATCGCCGGATATCCTGTGGCTGCTAAGCAGCGACAGCGACAGTGAGGAGAGACAAATCGTGCCTCGACCTGGTAAGTTCAAATTCTCAATTTTCATTGAATAGGCATGGGAGCTTAATATTTCTGAATGACAATTCCTGCAATAGAATGATGGTATTTTATTTTTTCCCAGATACACCAATGCCAGATTCAAAAGAGTGTACATCCAAATATCTGAAACAGCGATTGGAATAATGCTCTGGAGTTTTCAACGCAAAGTAATTATTTCATCAAGATAAAATATCCGTACCATCAAAATCAAATCTTGATTATTGTAACGTCGGCACCTAACATCCCAAGCATCTACATAGCATCAGCAACATAGTTCTTCAACCCACAAAAATCAATTCCCCATTATAATCTCACCGCCCGGCAACAGCCGCAAGCAACAGCTTAAAACCACATCGGTAACCTTCTTCAAGCTGACATTTGACTATTCCACTTTGATCGCTCCCACGATTACGCACCATGAATATTGAATTCACTGTGGTTGGAGAAGTAAGCCCGCAATCCACTTGTCACAAACTGACCAACTCCTTTTCCTTACCGCCCCGATCTTATCATGCGCTTACCCCCCATCAAATCATATTTTGGTCAGCTCTTTTTACTACCCACATAAGATTATCAGGTATATAAACCCTCACCCGTAACATTAAGGATGATTGTTGTATTTTATCGGCGAAGCTATCGCCAGTCTGTTGTAATTCGGCAATAAAGAAGTATCGTGAAGTCGATAGTTTTCTTTCGGGAGTTTAGCACCAAAATCAATAGCCCTGGGAACGGAAACTTGGTTGAATCGCAATTGAGAAAGAGCCGCAATTCCAAGGTAAGAACTCTCCTTTCATTGTAAGACATTGTGAAACTTGTGATGCCTTTCCCGTTTTTTCACTCTTCCACCCGTTGCCAGTGCGCGTTCGCGTAGGCAAAAAAGGTAATAAAAAAATAAGTAACGTTGAACGTTACAATTGGGGGCCTCTCTCCGGGATAAAAGTGAATAAGCGGGATCCATATCAAACAGTTAAAAATGGCTTCGGCAGTGAACCCTAAGACACCAAACCGTTTCGATGATGCTTTAGCCACTCTCATTGAACTCATCTCGAACTTCGACTCGGAATTCGCGGAAAACGCGCAGGATTGTTCGATCGCGAATTGTATAGAATATCTACGAGTTAGGCAGGAGCAAACCTTCCCTGAGATCGATCAGACACGGCTCAGAGAAGTCAAAACCATACAAGAAATCGTAGAAGAATATATACAGCCTGACGCGGTAAAAAAATTCTGCTCGGACCCTTTAGCCCTCAATATCGTGTGCAAATTAATCAACCAAAATATTGCCATAAAGGAGATAATAAATGCCGTGATTAACTCGGAAATAATTTCTTTCCCGACCGTAATTCCCGACCTCGTCAATTACGATTTTGAAGTAACTGAAGACACCACCAAGAACCATAAATCAAATTTCGAAACCCCTATGTTTCCCGCGACGAAATCACCCATAATCAACCCAATTCACATACGTAATCAGCCCGTGTTCAACATATTATCGAATCAAAAGGGACCTCAATTCGCAAGTACGCCAACCTCGTCCATCAATCAACACCGACGCTCGGTCCGTTTTGACCCCACAACCCTCAACGTACAGAACCAAAACGATTCCTATCTTACACCCATCAGGAATCTTTCAATTGAGGACGCTATTGAACTTATCCCGAAATACAATGGTTTCAATATACCTTTGATAAATTTCCTGGAAGGGTGTCGCGAAGCGTGTAGCGTAATACCAACGATTAATGAACCTGATCTGGCCAAGTTGGTGAAAATGCGACTCTCGGGGGAAGCCTTCAAATGCGCGCAGAGCAAAAGCTTTGCAAACATAGACGAAATTGCAAAATTTTTCAATGCAATATTTGGATCCGCGAAAACTTTCCATCAGCTTCACGGTGAATTGGCAGTCCTCAAACAGAAGAAGGACGAATCAGTAATTTCATTTTCTAACCGAGTTAAACAAATCGCCCAAGAAATCTCCGAAGTAGCCACGCGCGAAAATCGCATCACCCAAAATTTCGAAAAAGACCTCGAGAGGGACAAAATCAAATTTTTCCTCAGGGGATTGCATTGGGTGATTAAAGCCCGCATGGGGGAGGCGGAATCACTCGAAGACGCAACCACGCAAGCAATCGAAATAGAACGAGAATTCAACCTTTTTGAACCCGACGAAATTTTTGAAACCATCAAAGTTTTAAAGGATGCAAAAATTTCACAGCCCTTAGAAACGGCGGTGCGATTTGTAGAAGCTCAAAAAACACAATGTCAATTCTGTGAAAAGGGAGGACACACCGCGAAGAACTGCTGGTCTATACCCGGAAATAAAATCGTTACTTCAAACCGTGAGAGAACAGGGGCCGGAGTACGAGACTCGGTGCCTTTCGGGCGATCGATAGAGGCGCGCCACCTCGTACCTTCAAGCAACGGGCCGCCGACCAGATCGATGGGTAGTGGCGAGCAGGACAGCCGACATTGCAACTATTGTAAAAAACCCGGGCATTGGAAAGAGGAATGTAGAAAATTACAATACAGAAATAGAATGATTAACAATACGGAAAACGCTCATGGGAATCACGATCAGAGCGCGTCGAGATTCCCAGTGGCCCGGCGCTCGAACTCACCGTCGACCGCACAACAATAATGAACAAACCTCTTCAGATATTAGTGAGCTTAAACCATTTTTCACCGAGTATTGAATTAAAATTCGACGAGTATAACTTACCATTCATCCTCTTATTAGATACCGGTGCAGGACCGTGCCTACTTAAATCAGTTAAATGCCCACGGAGTGCGTTAATAGACAAAGAACAAATTCTCGAACTGACCGGAATAACTAAGGATTCTATACTCACACAGGGTCAAATTATTCTGAATTTTCGAGAGTTGAGGATTCGATTCCATCTAGTTCCAGACGATTTCCCGATTCAGGAGGATGGCCTCGTGGGAAGTGAATTTTTTCACCGATTCAGGGCCCGAATCGACTACTCCCGAGGCCACCTCATCTTTCACGGGCACGAAATCGCAATGCGAAATTTCAGTGTTGAAAATGACAAAAACCCTCGTAGACCGATATTAGCGTTAACTGAGAATTACAATCAAACAGAGCATTCGAGATCAGATAATCACGGGGCACAAAATATTTCGAAATTAGCAAGTTTAGAAGGGACAGAACTTCCGAAATCGGTCGACCATGATACATTTGCAGAACCTACGAGTTTCGAAGATTGTAATGCGGGAAGCATTTCGAATTTTGAGAACCACAATGAAAGCATTTCGAAATTTGAAGGTGAAAAACTGTGTAAACCTCGTTCTCAACTCGGGGAAACGAATAATGAAATCGTAGGAGGGTATATCAATCCAAACTCGAATTTCGCGAATCTAAAATTTTCGAAAACCACAAACGAGTCAAGACATATCCTTAATTCCAATTTCTTAAAAATTGCAAATAGGGAAAACCCAGTACCTATGGACACGGAAAATAATTTATGCTTTAAGAGAAGTACATCCACGAAGCATTATAATGCCACGACTGGTAATATGGCATACATTCCTAAATTTGTAAATTCAAAATTGCCTGGACAGTGTTTGCTGGAGGCTGGTAGAGGTAAGGACATTAAAGATGGCCGGATGAGTATTACAAGAATATTGGATCTTTTAAGACAATTACGAAACGAAATAGTATCAAGAGTTACTCTACGCGAAAACTTGACCACTATAGTCGGGACACCGGTTAAATCCAGAATCACTGAATACTTGCCAACTCTTAGAACAGACTCGGGGCATTTTCACGACGACTTAAATTCCTGTTTGAGAATTTTCCAAAACAGATCGGACGTTCAAGCAATAATAGCAGTTAACAGACTCATAAAACATGTGGAAGAAAAACTAGAACAGATATTAATTACGCCCATAATAGAAACAATCCACAAAGGCTCTACTATTTTTACAACAAATTCCAAAGTGATTGATTGCGAGAGAATCCCTAAAATCTTGGAAATGCTGGAACTAACTCACTTGAAACCCCACGAAAGAATGGAAATCGAAAAGATTGTTTCGAAATATGCCGATCGTTTTTTCTTACCTGGTGATACCTTAGGAACAACGGACCTTTTCGAGCATGCAATACCAACAACCAACACGGCTCCTATTAAAATAAAACCGTTTCGGCAGCCACCAAAAATGAACGAAGAAATTAATAAGCAAGTAAGCGAGATGGAGAGGGCCGGAATAATAGAACCATCAATGAGTCCGTACTCGTCCCCAGTTTTTTGTGTACCTAAGAAACCAGGTCCAGATGGAAATAGAAGATATAGAGTTGTTGTAGATTTTCGAAAACTTAATGAACACATACCGGATTACAACCACCCTGTTCCTAATATAGCTGAAGTACTAGATAAAATCGGTGGTTCTGTGTATTTTTCTGTTGTGGATTTAGCCGCAGGATACCATCAAATAAGAATTAGAGAGGAAGACAGGTACAAGACCTCGTTCTTATGTGACCTAGGTTCGTTCCAATTCAAAAGGACACCGTTTGGTTTGAAGACAAGCGCTCCAGTTTTTCTCCACTTAGTATTAACAGTCATTCGTGGAATGAAGGGAGTAGTCTCTTTTTTTGACGATATTTGCATACACTCTAAAACATTTCCCGAACATTGTCAGATCATAGTGGAATTGTTAGAGCGGTTAGTGAAAGCCAACTTGACATTACAACCAGAAAAATGCGTCTTTCTAAAAACCGAAATAAACTACTTGGGACATATAATAAGCAAAGACGGAACTAAACCGGACCCCAAAAATATAGAAGCCGTAAAATCTTTCCCCACCCCCAAGACTGCGAGGAATGTGAAACAATTTTTAGGGCTGGCGGGATACTACCGAAAGTTCATAAACAACTTTGCGGGTATAGCAAAACCATTGACCAAGTTGCTAAAAAAGGACCAGCCATTTGAATGGACCGAGGAAACCCAAAGTGCTTTCGACGACTTGCGCAACAAATTGTGCGAACCCCCTGTGCTTGGAACAGTTGATTTTGATAAGGAATTCGTCTTAGCGACCGATGCAAGTGGGTACGCCATAGGCGGGGTATTGTCTCAAAATGATAAGCCGATAGCTTATGTATCCCGCGCACTAAACAAAGCCGAGGAATCTTACTGTACCTTTTCAAAAGAAGCACTAGCAGTAGTCTATTGCATAAATTATTTTAGACCATATTTGTACGGGAGAAAATTCACCCTTATAACAGATCACAGACCTTTAGTTTGGCTCAATTCACACAAAGATCCGAGCTCTAGAGTGACGCGCTGGAGATTAAAATTAGCTGATTACTCGTTTGAGATAAAATTCACGCCTGGCGCTCAAAACACCAACGCCGATGCTTTGTCACGAAACCCTATACAAAGTCATATCGGAATAATCGATATTCGAGACGAAAACCACGGGGACCACTCGGCCGATGACGAGAATGTAGGAAACGAGAAGATCAATGAAATCATACCACCCGCGGAAACACAGAAACCCTGGCTGACCAGACTAAGGTCAAGGAAACAACCATCAACTAACTATTCAGATGTAATCGCCGCGCCTCGGCCCACCAAACGACGAAAGGGAGAACCTCATCAATTTCCAAAAGACAATTTAGAAAATCAGAAGAGTTTAGGATCAAATCAATCTCCGTGTAGCGCACTGGCAAAAAATCCTCCGTCCGAAAACCCTTACCCCTCAGATATAACTAGAGATAAGGTTTGTGAAAAATGCTTATTCGATGAATTACCCTTCGCATACGATGACCCTGACACCCTAGATACATTCAACGTTCATGATTTTTCTGAACAAGATAATGAAATGCTAGATAAAGAGAACATTATTTATAGTAGGGAACAGTTATTCATGAGAAAGGACAATTATCTGTATTTCACAGATACTCTAGGCCGTCCGATTGACGATGGTTCCATACAATTACAATCAGCGAATAAACTACCAAGAGAACAAATCATGAGTCCGGGACAAATCAATATCATAAAATGTGCGAGTAAAAGGATACATATAGTATTAGTAATGAAACCGGTAAACGAGCAAAGTTTAACTGAAACTGCGGAGAGTTTAGGAGAACTGTTCACGAAAGTCAAAAACGCGATTGAATCATATCAACTAACAACGATAAGCATGGCCAAAAGCAAAGAGATAGCAAAGCTGGAATTTGGTTTAGTTTTGAGAATTTTACGCAAAAAACTTTACAACGTCAACGTCAAAATAATTATTTGTTTGGGTCAAATCCAAATGCCACCGGAACATGAACGAAGCAACATTATCCGCGCGATGCATGCTTCCATCATCGGAGGTCATAGAGGTGTGAATAAGACTTACAGCAGGATAAAACATAAGTATAATTGGCCGAACATGAAGGACGATGTGCTCATTTTTATCCAAAAATGCATTCCCTGTCAGATGAAAAAATTAGTAAGAGTAAAAACTAAACAAAAATTAATTCTAACGGAAACTCATAGCATACCATTTTTCAAGGTCGCTTGCGACATTGTCGGACCTCTCCCAAAATCTGATACGGGTATAGAATATATTCTAACAATGCAGGACACTTTTACCAAATTTTCCATCGGAGTTCCATTACCAGATCAAAGCGCTACCACGGTAGCTGATGGAATAATTAAAAGATTAATTTGCGTACACGGCGCGCCAAATATTATTTTAACAGATCAAGGAACTAATTTTATGAGTAAACTTATGAAATGCATTGCTGATCGCTTCAAAATTAAAAGAATACGCACTACAGCGTATCATCCAATGAGTAACGGTTCTTTAGAACGATCACACTTACCGTTAATTGAATACATCAAAATGTTCACAAAAAAACGCAGCGATTGGTCGGAGTTTTTAGAATTGGCCATTTTCAATTATAATTCGTCTAAACACGAAGGAATCCAATGCACCCCGTACGAGCTAGTTTACGGAAGGATAGCTAGGACCCCATCTAATGAAGAATGGAACGAGCAGAATTTACCACCGACATATTTTGAATATATGAGTAATTCCACGCGAAAGCGGACCACGAATTGCAGACATATCTCAGATTGTTTTTCCACTATTCTTAATCGATTCTATGGTCCAAAAAATGAACTTTTCACCCTCTATGGGGTGAAAAAAAAATTTTTTGTTTCCGTGGGGAATATCTTTGTGATAGTGTTTTTAGGAAAAAATACCAATCTTTTTTCAGTAAAATGGGTGTAGTTCTGACTTGAGGTAAGATACGACCACGCAAATAGTGGCATTCGAAAGGTCTTTCAAAAATCTATCGAAATATGTTTCGAAAAATTTTTTTTGAGACTACGGATGCCCCCTATGAGCAAAAAGGTGAAAAACAGAAAAAATTCGATTCCTCAAAAACCTAATTTTCTAAAAATCTGGAAATCCATATTTCGATGTAAAATTGCGTGTTCTTCCAGAAAAAAGTGGTCCCGATCTTTGTTTTTGGGTTCTACGCTGTTTTTTTTTACGTTTTATCAATATTCTCAGCCTTTTCGGTTGAAAAATGAATTTTTCTGCGCATGCGCAGGAATTTAGACTGCTGAAACCAATTCCATTGAAAAGCCAAGGAAATTTCCTTCAAAATGACTATACTTGGTGAAGTCGATTCGATGTACTGGGACCGAAGTTAGAAGGTCTAAAAAATGATGACACTTCTACTCGAGTCACGATAGTAATGGGAAATTCGTGCAAGATCTGCATTCACCCCTCTTGAGGATGCTTCATCATTAATGTGATGTAACTTTGGGCCCAGTAGATAAAATTGACTTCGCCAAGTACTCATTTTGAAGGAAATTTCCTTGGCTTTTCAATGGAATTGGTTTCAGCAGTCTAAATTCCTGCGCATGCGCAGAAAAATTCATTTTTCAACCGAAAAGGCTGAGAATATTGATAAAACGTAAAAAAAAACAGCGTAGAACCCAAAAACAAAGATCGGGACCACTTTTTTCTGGAAGAACACGCAATTTTACATCGAAATATGGATTTCCAGATTTTTAGAAAATTAGGTTTTTGAGGAAATGAATTTTTTCTGTTTTTCACCTTTTTGCTCATAGGGGGCGTCCGTAGCCTCAAAAAAAAATTTTCGAAACATATTTCGATAGATTTTTGAAAGATCTTTCGAATGCCACTATTTGCGTGGTCGTATCTCACCTCAAGTCGGAACTACACCCATTTTACTGAAAAAAGATTGGTATTTTTTCCTAAAAACACTATCACAAAGATATTCCCCACGGAAACAAAAAATTTTTTTTTCACCCCATAGAGGGTGAAAAGTTCATTTTTTGGACCATAGAATCGATTAAGAATAGTGGAAAAACAATCTGAGATATGTCTGCAATTCGTGGTCCGCTTTCGCGTGGAATTACTCATATGGAAAATCTTATTACCAAATTAAACGATCTACATGATATAGCTAGCAAAAATTTAATCAAAAGCAAGAAAAAGGCCAAGTTCTATTTTGACTCCAGAGCTAATCCAAAAGCCATAAAAATTGGTGACTATGTATGGGTAAACAGTGGACCAAAGCCACATAAATTGGAAAACCACGCGGATGGACCATTTCTTGTAGTGGATGTTTGGGATAACGGCAATATTCGGGTGCAAATGAGCTCAACTCAATCTAAAGTAATACACAGTAACAGGGTGCGGATCTCACACATCCACGAACCTAAAAATCCACAACGTGATTGACAAACAATAAAATTACTCTATGTGGAACCTGCTATTAACCCTGTCTTACCTTTGCAGATAATGTGGACCATAATTCTCGTAATTTTGGCGAAACATCAAATGACCCAGGCAATATTAGGCTACGACTGCGGGCAGAGGTTTAGTAATTTCACGACTATATCATTAGTAGACATCGGGGAATGTGAGATAACAGATCTAATAATAAAAACCGAAAAAGTTCACGTAGCATTACTGCAATTGAATGATTACGCCACCACGCATGTTAGGTATTGTAAAATCAAAATACATAGGACCGTGGAAGATTGCGGCATTTTTGATTATACGGCCTCAGTAAATAATGCTGAAATCGAATACACAAAAGATGTTTCTCGCGAAGAATGCAAAAGAATGCATGTAGAACGCGCGTACTCAACAGGCAACGGAGTTATCACGGACTTGAAAATGAACCACTCGTGGCCTTATTTTACAAGACTTGCGGGAGAGAAAAAAGGAAAAAAATGTAGTAATGCCGCTTCCTATTCAGATGCTTACGGGGAATATGAAGACGTAGTAGTGACCGGATATGTGACAATCGAACTATACGAAGAGTGGAATTCGGTCAATATCAACGAAAACAAAGTTCGCGTCCATAGCGGAACAACTTGCGTTTTCATTGAAGATCACTGCACAGACAACAAACTTGGATACGCATTCTGGGATGTAATTCCTTTAGGTCATTGTGAAAAGAACGCTTTCACGAAATTATTTGAAGGGTATGTAACAAAGGTACAAGAAAAGGACTCTAGTCTCTCCCTCTACGTTTTGGAATCGGGTGAAATAACTTTCGCATTTAAAAATATGGGGTCGATTAAAAAATGTACTCACGACATAATTCGTACTGAACACCCAAAATTATTCATTTTGGACGACCAGTACAAAGAAAACTTCCCGGCTCAAGGAAACCCAGACGTCAACAACATAGATCTATTTGCATACGTTAACTCTAAATTTGTATACGTCGAAAGACATATTCAGGGGCAAATGAACCACCTATATCAGAACATCATTAAACAGCAATGTGAGTTAGAAAGAAAAATCATTGCTAACGCGTTAAGTATAGCTACGATTTCACCGGATATTTTAGCTTACCAAATAATGAAAGGACCCGGATATATGTCCCTTCTGGCGGGGGAAGTTGTTCATATATTAAAATGCGTTCAAGTAGAAGTAACATCGAGACCAACAACGGAGTGCTATCAAGAGATGCCGGTATTCAGAGGAAAACAGGCGTTATTCCTGAGCCCAAGAACTCACGTCTTGAAGGAATTTGGTACAAGCACCGCTTGTGACGCAGTAGTTCCAGTTATGTATCACCTTGGATCCACGTGGTATAAACTACTGCCGCAGCTGACGACTCAAAATCCACCCCAAATCTTGAAGCCGCAAATCAGGCAAAATTGGAAATATATCAGTCTGATAGACTTAGCAAACTCTGGAATTTACTCATTCGAGGAGATAGAAAAATTAAAAAATTACATAATGTTTCCTAATGAAAAACAAGCTGTGCTGAACCAAATAGCAATGGGAATGTCCGGCAGAGGCAAAACCTCTCAAGAAATATCAATAAAAGGATTATTCGACGAAAACTTTTTAGAGCATGTAGCTCAGTCCGCCTGGGATAAAGTATGGGATAAATTCATGTCGTTTGGTTCAGCTAGCGCCGGAATATTAACTATATTAATAATCTTGAGAATCTTCAAATCTATAATAGATATTGTACTTCAGGGCTACGCACTCCACTCAATTTTTGGCTGGTCCATACACGTCTTGGGAGCTATATTCGGTTCTGTCACCCAACTCCTAATTCTACTGGCAAAGGACTCTCAGTCGGGAACCAAACAAGACTTAGAAACCGGAGAAAATAGAGAAAGAAGAATTGGAGAAACGACTACATCCAGCCAGTACGCAGCGGACACGAGTTTGCCAACAAGGGACAGTCCCTCACCTTCAAGAGCGAACTCACCATCACTCTCTGGAAGATCGAGCTACTTCACTAACTACCATTACATAAGTATCGATCCTCGAAGTCAACAAAATACTAGTACTGTATAAATTGAAAGCGTTATCATCATGCACGACCAGCAAAAACTAATTCTGTTTAGGGATCTATTAAATTTGCGGAACGCATTACTATGGAGCGCGCAGAATAGAGATGAAATTTTGGCAGATTATAGTGAAAGATATATAAGTTATTTAACAAAATATCGCCTAGCAGGAACAGTAGCGCGGAATGAATTCCTAGAAGTCTTAGAAACCGACTACCTTAGGGAAAGATTAGCTATATACGGATTCGTCACTGGATTAAGAGCTAGGATTAAAAGATATATGTGCGACGAATCCGTATACTCCTCGTTAGCTCAGGCAATAGAACACGCGTGCAAGATAGAAGTAAATTTGAATAACCTCAGAGGAATGCCAGAAAGAATAACGTCCCCCTAGATTTAGACAAAAAAAATAACTACTAATGTTTTGACTATAGTATTTTCTCTTTCTTCCCTCTTTTTTTTTTCTCTTTTGAACAGCATTCAGACAACCAACTCGACCGGCAGCAACACTTAGAGGCCTAATGGACACTATTAGGAACTACGAATGTGTATATTACTCGTGCATTGGCAAAGAATTGTGTGAAAGGTGTTTTAACACCCTGGCAGATCATCAGAAAGTGTTCTATTCAGTCGAGATTAGCAGAACGGCTGGAATTGTTGTAGATTTGGGCCTTACCCACGTCTGTGACACATGCGGAAGACAGATCCCGTATTATAGAAGGGAGATAATACAGGCTTATAATTCCGAAACAGGGACTGCACTGTTGGAACTGTTAGACTCACCAGCTACGGCAAATGTATCAATACCCATAGGAGTGAACATCAACTCCACAGCTCAATTGAATAGACATAACATAGCGTCATCAGGACTGAATGTGGCCGAATTTGATCAAGCACGAATCAGGCTTTTAAGAGCAAGAAGAGAAGCCCAAGAAATATTGGAAGAAATTTTTAGCGGCAGTGAGAACCAAGATCAAGATGCTGCGAGCACTTAATTTATCTATGTTTTACTTACTGTGTTGTCAAACAAGGATTGCACTTGCTAAACGACCGATATTCCACGAGATAGATTCCCAATCAGGAATCGTCTTCGAAAAATTAAAGGACACTTACTTTCATGGACCGAGCTGGGAACTGTTTGCACATATCGATATAAGTTACCATTTGGATGTATTAGACAAAGTAGAATCTATTTTACAAGAGACTCGCGATCATGCGGGATTACACTTATACGAGAATTACGATCTGAGGAAGGAGATTGTAAGCACTAGTATGACCGTAGATAATTTCAAAAAGAGCCTGAAACTATTAAGAAAACATTCTGCTGAGCAGCTGAATTACAAACAAGCCATCTACAACAAAGATTCAATTTTGAAAATTCTGAGAAATTTAGAAGAGACGAGTGAATCAATAACAATTGATTACGATGCAAAATTTGGTTTCTTTATCAACAAATTCAAACATGACGGGGACCTTGAATCACTCAAAAAGGTGTTAGGATTAAGAATTACAGTTTACAAAGAAATCAGTAATAACTCAACGACTGAAGTGAGCAAACAAATTTTCAGGATCTGCGAAACGATAAAAAGCCTTTTCAAGCCAACCGAAAAAACGTTATCAAGAATTATCGATTCAATTAAATTGAGAAAATACCTTATACCAAGCAACGAAATATATACTCTCATAAAAAAGATACTTCGCGAAACAGGATCCAAATTACCAACACTAGTTGAGGAACCAAGCGAACTTGAATTACCGGGAATGTTGATAATGGATGCTCAATTCACTAACCAAAACATAATATTAACATTCACTATGAAAACTATAATGAACGAACTATTCCATTTGTTCAAAATCATTCCTTCACCAATCTTTCAACACAAAATTTTCAATAAAAACATAACGGCGTACATTCAACCACGGAGTACACATATGATGATTGGGAAAAATCCAATCCACGTGAATTTTTTTGAAAACGACTTGGCTCAATGTTTGGACTATAATACTCACTTAGTTTGTCCCAGTAAATTCGTTTTTGAACAGAGTCCTTCATGCGAAACCAAGTTATTGAAAGACAATTTTATGTCAATACCAAAAGCATGCGAGATTCAAATAGCAGAAGCTAGTCCGTACTACATAACAAGCACAAGCAGCCCCCACGTGTGGATCTATTCAATAAGAGATAAAACAAAACTAATAATGGAATGTAAGGAAATTCGGCAAATTGTACCAAAAATTAACATAGGGATTATAGAACTACCATCAGGTTGTAAAATCAGAACCGATAACGAGATCCTGCTGGGTGGCGAAGGCAATTTTAATATCAGTAACTTCGTTTTCCCATCTATTATATTAAATGTATCCGCTAGGGAAATCGAAGCGAAAATAGAATACAATATGGGTAGTGAGATTGTAATCAACACTGACCCTTTGCATTCAACAGATAGGAGTAATATTACATTAAATATAGTCATTGGATGTTTAATTTTAAGTGGTATACTACTAAGTAATATATTGATGATTTTTTTTCTCTTACGATATAACAATAGAAGCGGACGAGCCGGAATCGATACAGAAGACATCTCGGATACTATACCTACGTGCGAACCAATTACAAAAGACATCTCTGAAACAATTCGCAGAAAAATTAACGACTGCGGAGACTACGTACTTCGAGACTCCGTTGAAGAAACAAAATACGATTTGAAAGAAATAAGCCGCCTGTCACGTTCTTTGAAAGACAGAAAACAAAGAATACAGTTCCGGAGCATGTACTACTGTTCATTGCCTATTATAACGGAAGTATAAAAGAGTCGACCGAATTTATAGATAACGATAAGCGCTCCTTTTCAAACCACCCCACCACCCTGTAAACCCTTGCAAACACTTAAACCACAGAAATGGTGTGGATGATCATAATCATTTGTTTCATACATATCACATGGATGGCATCACGCTGCAAGTTAAGACTCCTACGAAAAACTCGAAAACCAAGACCGAGGAACAACAAAAAATCTCGTGGAACGCGTAAACTACAGAAGCTGAACAGACAGAGACCCGAAACCAAGGAAACTCGCAGAAGGGTCCCCTCCTTTTGGAAGCAATTTCAAATAGGAATGATCCTTCACAGTGGTCAGGCGAAACACAAAATAAGAGGACAAGTAGGAACAGCAGCATGGGAATTCATCCTCATAATCACAGGCGTCACGGAAGGGAAAATCCTCACGGACGCAGCCAAAGACTTATTAAAGAAAATGGAAGATCAAGAAATAAGAAGAACTTGGGAAAAGAGCGTAAAAAAGGCTGCGGCCAACTTTGACCAACACGTATGCTGGTTCAACCACGAGAAGAATAGACCTTCAATATTCGGGATCGACCACATCTTAGGAGATTACTTGGACGCCCTGGCAGTACAACAAACACAAATAGATGGAAAAATGGTATTGGAATGGACACTGTCCGAAACTATACAAAAACTACCATTCCACGGACATTGTAACCGATGCGGAGAGGAACAGCCAATTTGGAGAGACTGCAGTTTCTGCGAAACAATGTATCGAGCGGGGTACGTTGAAACGGCAATCAGCAATGCATATAACTGCACCATCGATAGCTTTCGAACACCAGAGATATACGGGAGCCCGCATGAAGCAGATATGTACTGCTACATCTGTAAACGTTGCAGAATAATAGAACCCCAATGGAGAGCGTTGAGAACTTGAGCTATCAGCGAACGTCGCCCGGCGACGATGTTCTCAAGGGGCGGCGTGTAACGTCGGCACCTAACATCCCAAGCATCTACATAGCATCAGCAACATAGTTCTTCAACCCACAAAAATCAATTCCCCATTATAATCTCACCGCCCGGCAACAGCCGCAAGCAACAGCTTAAAACCACATCGGTAACCTTCTTCAAGCTGACATTTGACTATTCCACTTTGATCGCTCCCACGATTACGCACCATGAATATTGAATTCACTGTGGTTGGAGAAGTAAGCCCGCAATCCACTTGTCACAAACTGACCAACTCCTTTTCCTTACCGCCCCGATCTTATCATGCGCTTACCCTCCATCAAATCATATTTTGGTCAGCTCTTTTTACTACCCACATAAGATTATCAGGTATATAAACCCTCACCCGTAACATTAAGGATGATTGTTGTATTTTGTCGGCGAAGCTATCGCCAGTCTGTTGTAATTCGGCAATAAAGAAGTATCGTGAAGTCGATAGTTTTCTTTCGGGAGTTTAGCACCAAAATCAATAGCCCTGGGAACGGAAACTTGGTTGAATCGCAATTGAGAAAGAGCCGCAATTCCAAGGTAAGAACTCTCCTTTCATTGTAAGACATTGTGAAACTTGTGATGCCTTTCCCGTTTTTTCACTCTTCCACCCGTTGCCAGTGCGCGTTCGCGTAGGCAAAAAAGGTAATAAAAAAATAAGTAACGTTGAACGTTACATTATTGTACAATTAATTCCTTATAGATTCACGAAAGATCATGGCCCATATGGGCGCGTAGGTCTCATGATGAAACCTATGGATGTTCGAGCCCAGATCAATGGATCAGATGATGAACCAGTCGGAGCAATAGACGGGGAGCTCGTTGGACCGATCCCGAGGCCAAATACACCTCAAGAAGAGGAGGGTGAAAATGCCGCGGAAAAAGTGCATCTCAGTATTTCGCAATGAAAAATTGTAGTCTTCTGCGATAGGGAGGTAAAATTTTCCCTTTGGAGTTCCTAGCCCATCTTCTTAGTATACCACATTGTGTGATGGTGAAAAGTGTGAGCAGCAGCATCGACGGTATGGCGAGATCATCAGCGAATGGATTTCCATGGTTTGCGAGAATGAGTCCTCATCAACCACGGTAAGTAAAATAGAATCTTGAATTTTTTGAAGGATTATTGAGTTGTGGTAGTCGCTAAAAAAAATTCTTTTTCCTCCGTAGAATAAAATTATGCATGGTCAGAAAGTGTCCATATGGGGACCATGGAAAATATGATTGATCGTTAACCAGAGGTGAATAATATTCCAGTGTATTTGAGAGATATAAGAGTTGCACACTCATATGAAAAATATCATTGATAACAAATAGTGAACCGAATGGTACTGGAAACAATTTACTCCTCCTGAAATTTGGGAGCCATTCCGAGTGTTTGAATAATACAAATAATGCAAGACATTTCAAAGTTGAATGTTTCACCATTCAAAATTCTTGAGACTCCTCAATACATGACAATAGTGCACAGAGGTTGAGGAATACCGCAAGATGATACAAGATTATTCCTAAGAAAATTATTTCAAAGATATCTCTTACATTGGGATCCTACGTATAATCGTAGTTATCTATAATGCTTTCCTTAGAAATCTTTTCTGTCTTTGAATTAATATTGCACAACACTTGAACTGTTTGGAGAGTAGAAGTCCGTCTTCATTCTCACCATTTCTCTTGTGGTACGGTGAACCATTTGATCAAACGAAATTAGATAAGATCGTAACGATCGATCACGCAGCTAGAAGCACCGATTTACAATTTGTCCTCAAAGAACTGAATCAACGATTAGTTAAATGTGAATCTATTCGCCCGAGAGTAATTATGGATGGTCAAGAAATTCTCATATTAGGATGGGGAAGAGTACGATTCACTAAAAGTCTATAATATATGCCGAAGAGAATATCCGCGTTGCCTAGAACCTTTGAGTTGGCCGAGATGAAGGGTTACTTTCCACATAAATTTTACAGGATAAAACTACAAATGAGTCGTCAAAATACGACCCTAGAAAACAAAATATATATACACAATATATATTACGTGTTCCTATTCGAATCTCATACAGGAGATCAAATATGTTGCCGCTTGGATGTATCCTTAAAACTTAGAGCACAGCAGTTGCTATAACAGTATACTCATGTTAGATGAGAGTTTTGTCACGCCGGTCAACAT
The DNA here is from genome assembly GCA_029851415.1 of Eretmocerus hayati. Taxonomy (NCBI): domain Eukaryota; kingdom Metazoa; phylum Arthropoda; class Insecta; order Hymenoptera; family Aphelinidae; genus Eretmocerus; species Eretmocerus hayati. The sequence continues at coordinate 17,764,755 of CM056741.1, forward strand.
ATATCACATCGCCCGGCGATGCTTTTCTTGGGTGTCGGCGTGTCACGTCCTGACATGTAACCCCTAAAAAATTAAGGTAGAATCTAGAGTTACAAAAAAAAGATAATACAAAATTATATACCTTTACAATTATATTAGAGGTAATGAAGGAAGTCTACGTTAGATAAAAAAAAAAAAAAAAAAATGGAGATAGAAACTTCATGTTTTCGCATTAAACTGATAATTTGAAGTACCGATCAAAACCTTTCCCCTTAGCATCCCGCTCCAAATATCCTGTCACTAGCAAAAATGGTACGTGACCGTTCATGTATTGAGTTTGCAAACTGTTTAATATCAAAGAAAAAATAGCTGTATTTTGTTGGAAAAGCAAGGTTCTGTACTCTGGATGTACAAGATTATCCGTCAGACACGAGACAGATCACGTTGCTGATGGCTCAATCATCTACATCCTATTGTAAGGGTTTTCCTTCGCTTAAGCCGAAGCAAAAACAGACCAAGTCATTGGAATAAAAGTCTTATAGAGGCGTCGAAGTTAGGTGTCCATTTTTGTATTAAGTATTATAGAAGGTCGTGGCAAGGACCGGCGTTAGTTAGTAGTATTTCTGTCGTCGTCCGAGCCGCAGAACTCTGTATTTCCTGAATTTCAGATAAAATGTGTAAAATTGCGTAGTTTAAAGTCATTTGGTAGAAAAGTTGGTCATGCCACTCTTACGTGCAGACTATAGCAGATTCGGCACTATACTATACTGCAAGCGTGGGGCGTTAAGCCACGGAAAGCAACTACCAACTAGCAGCAGCAGCAGCCGAAACTTCAGCAGAGAGTATATACGTACACGGAGAAATTAGTTCACAGTCATCCGTGGCGTGAGATCGTAGGTGGCGCGGCGTCGCCTCGCTTCTCAATTCCTCGCGCACAATCCTTGCCGCGTTCGCAACATTCGTGCGGGGGGATCTTGCTCTGTGCTCCGGCTGCACGATTAAGCCGGAGCACAAAGCAAGATCCCCCCGCACGAATGTTGCGAATGTGGCAAGGATTGTGCGCGAGGAATTGAGATGCGAGGCGACGCCGCGCCACCTACGATCTCACGCCACAGATGACTGTGAACTAATTTCTCCGTGTATATTGTCATATCCCGACTTTATTTAGAATCATACACATCCATTTTTCCAGATCTATATATGTATATATTTATGTCCCTACTCTCCTAACCCGTATATTCCTAATTACACCTCTCTATATACCAAAACCATATACCAACTTTCACTCATATGCGTACATCCATTTGCGTAGGTGTATGCCGATCTACATGTCATACCGCGGAATACTGTTTCGCGGCAACTTATAATAGTCTTACAGCAAAAAGGTGCCATTTGTCTAGATATACTCTTTAAATGAAGAAATGTATTAATGTCATGAAATATGTGTAGACTATAAGTATAATCCACTTGATGTAGCAACTATAAAAATTACGGGTATCATCCACAGGTACTTTACCGGACGTAAGATGACCACCAATGTATAACTTGTTCAATAATTCTACAATAAATCATCTCAATCCGCCTTAACGCCACTGTATCGCAGGAGTAAGATTGACTAGGATAAGGATTAGCCCATATGGCGCTTTATTATTGTCATCAGTTTAGCGCCAAAGCGGGGACTTCCAAATGGAAGTTTGATGTAGGAATAATCTGGAAAAAGGGCAGCTAGCTTCAATGCACCTCGAAAATATAAAAGTTGGGCTGCTCAGCAGAGCAGCAGCAGTGTTAGGCGAATCTCTGTCCCTCTAACATCATAGTGTATCTTGGCCATTTTTAACAATAAACGTGGAAGTTCCCTGCATCTGGAGTTGTTCTCTGTCCTCAAACACTCACGACCAAATAGTACATCCCGTAGCAGCTACGAGCGAAGCTTTCGAGGGCGTACGTGACTGTTACAATCACGCCGACGGCAGGGCAAACTTCGCCGCAGCATCTAACGAATTAATACCTGCTCGACGATCAAAGGTAAGTTTGGCGAAGCTAAATGATTATAACTATATTTTTGTTTGATTTTCCTTCCTAACAACCAGTAACTTACTTACTAACTGTTGATTGGTGCTTAAGCTTATCCAGTAACCTTATACAATTAATTATTTTTTCACGCTTAATCAAGATATTGTCGTGTGATCTCCGAAATTTTCCCTATATAAATCATAATTCCCATTTAAACTATTTAAATTTACGCGGTTGTTAAAACGAGGGTGGCTCCACTCCCGGCCGAACCGTGCTTAGCGTAGGCGAAAAAGGAGCCAATTTGTTCCATCTAGTTAGGCAGTATATAACAATATATACTTCTCGATTCCTACCATCATCGTGAGTCTCGTTCTTTCACTTCCCATCTCTTTTCTTCGCACTATTATTCCTAACTAGTTGTGTCGCTCTACGCATCTTTTCTCCCTCACCCTACATAAATTTCCGTTTGAGTGTGTTAGTTGGTTGCAAATTTTCCCGTGAAGCAAAATTTCTCCTCAAATTAGCAGAAGTTCCTATCCCTGCTGAACCACGCATAGCGTAGGCGAAAAAGGAACAATCTTACCATCATAATTTACTCGTTTCATAACACACTTAACTTGTTGGCTCCAGTCGGGGCTCATCCCAAAGAGTAGCATACGAGCCCCCGCGTTAATTGATAGATGGTTTTGCTATCAATTAAACCGAAGTTCGTCATTATATCACATGAGGACAAGGTTGGTTTAAAACGGTATCAAAGCCAGCCTGAGCTGTCACCGCTGTGCAGATAGCAGCCGACGATTTCCTCTCTCGCGCACACGCGCCCGCCGCGGTCTCGAAAAACAACTAGAGACGCGAGGTGGCAAAAAAAAAATTAAGCTTACGCCGTCTCAATGGTAGACCCTCCCCCACCACGGGAGTTGTAAGACCTGTGTATACGACCGTGATCCCAGAGGGTAATATGTGGATGAATCAGAGCTGAGGAAAGTCGGAGAAATTCGCGAGACAAGAAGTTTTTTTCAATCTGAGAGCGCACATGTTAGTGGAATTGTTTGTCTTCTAAGAATTGATTGGAGAGAATTTCTCATTCAGTTCGAAGGATCATTTTTATATAATGTGTGGAAATCTAAGGGAAATTTCTTCGCATCCTGATGTCTATACTGCAATAAAAAATTAATTTCAGAGAATAGGTTCCAACGCTTAGATGTGAGATCAAAGATTGAGGAAACAATGAACAAGAGTTTTGATTTGATTGAAGTTCTCTTGTGCTCGTGGAGGACTCAGTTCTTGTATGAAAGGTGTCATTTTTGTGGAAAAAAGTGATCATTAATAAGAAGGAATGACGTTCGAATTCGAACACAGTACCGAACATAAATGGAGGGATTTCGCTTCCCGGTTGATATTTAATGCCACAGACTATATAATGATCATATGCCAAAGACCGGTCCTAGATTCAGAATGTTTTCTTCCTCTCATTTTTCACAAGTCTTTCATCCTTCAAAATCAAATTCCAACTTCGGTTTTTGACTGAACAGTTTCATATCAACTTGAATTTCGCGCGAAATCCGATCATTTCTCTGACTTCTTGTTCAATGATGACCGCAATAGCTATTTAGAGTGGACGTGATTCGGACATATTCGGTCTTCTTTGCTAATTTTTCAAGCAACTGGGACCAACAATCGATACTCAAGATTGATTAAGGAACAGACGGTAATTGCTCAATTGTACAGTACGCTATTTGAAGAAGCGATGATGTCTTACGAATTTTAGGAACTCATCTAATGTATAATTACTAGAAAATACAAATGGCTTTCTCTAAGCGTACACATTATAAAACTCGAATCCAGAATCGAGTTCTGTAAATGGAAAATTCGTTCAAATTGTGAAATGAAGATATACATTCAGAAGCGTGAGGATTCTAATGAACCACTCCTGGGTGCACGCAATGTTTAGCCGTTATAATGAGATGAAATAGTTTAACCTCGCCAGTATGAGACTATGGATAAAAAGTTTTCTCCTGGAACATATCGGTGATATTTGACTTGTATGAACCTGAATGAAGAAACTTGCTCTGTTTTGGAAAAGTCCGGTTCTAGATGTTCTGCAGATCCTTCAGCAACAGCCTCGAACACGATTTTGAAAAAATTGTAAGTGGCCATTCCCATTATTGAGGATCCAGCAGAATTAGCTGCGCGGTGATAGTAGAGAAATTCAACAGCATCTAGAATAAGCATTGGCCCATGTTTAAAATGAGACATTTTGATTTATAAAGATGTGGATTGTTGCATGAAAATCTTCACATTACTCTGTTTGGCAATTGAGATTAAACCATTGAAAAAAATCTCGCAAGTGAATATTCTCTGATAGATTCAAACTAATGTGACGAGCAATTTCGTCTCCATTTTACGTAGATTGATATTGTATCGCTATAGTATTGAAATATCAGGAAAAAAGCTGAAACTGTTGGAATGGCGTTATCAACACATTCCTTTGAATGTGATTTAAGCAGTGCAGAACGGAAAAAAAATGTTAGCTTCCATATAAATTTGAATATTTCTACCCATTTTCCATCAGATTTGATCGAGGGTATTGAGGATAGTTTGTTCAATAGCCCCGATCTCATGGAGACAAATGAAAGATGATTGCGGATCTTAGAATAGTGAGCTGGGTCTAGAGTCGGTAACACTGGTCAACAACATTTTGGGGTCGGAATAGCACACTCTCCAGAATATGATTTCTTGAGATTTTTGACGTAAAAAATGATCCAGTAGTCCATTTTGCTCCCAGACGTCGAAATTTCTTTCTATCGCAAAATGTTGATTCTTTTGAAAAAAGCGTTTTTAAGGTTTTTTCATTATTTTCCAATTCGATCGTTATCTACCAGATGCAATGCGTTTTGTCGGAAAACATATGAAGATATGTTTTTTCAAGTATTTTCACCTGCTGAACACGACCCCGGAGGTTTTAGAACGCTGTGATGTAACTGCGAAGATATACACGCTATTTCGTCCGCCTGGTATACAGGCCAAACGTTGGATTTTGCAATAAACATTCAAAAAATCATAAAACGGGCTAAAACGGACTAATTTGAACGCTCGAGATCGCATTTTCTTCGTTTCCTTATTTATTTTGGGAAACAAGATTCTCCAGTACCCGGGAAGAGTGTGATTGAATGCCAAAAACTTTTTTATAGCGTTCTAAAACCCACCGGGATCGTGTTCAGCAGGGCAAAATACGTAGAAAAACATATTTTCATGCGTTTAATGACAAAACACAACGCATCTATTAGATTGCGATCAAGTTTGAAAATAATGAAAAAACGTTAAAAACGCCGTTTTTGAAAGAATTAGTATTTAGCAATTGAAAAAAAATTTCGATATCTGGGGCAGAACGGACTACGGAATAGTTTCCTACGTCAAAATTTTACAAATAAATCGTAGTCTGGTAAGCGAGCAATTCCGCACCCAAAATTTTATCGATCAGTGTGATGAATTGATCACACGCATGTGAGGCGTAGAAAATTAGAATCATCTGTTACCAAGTCCGTTGACCGAGGAATCTTCTTCGATGAAGTCCTTGTACAGATTGGCTCCCAAGGAAGACAGAAAATCAATTCTTGATCACCGATGTGGGTATCCATGATTCAGGACTTTGGCTATCATATCAATCTTTGATGACCACTGTTTGAAACATTTTGGGTGATTTGACTTGGAACCTTCGAACTCTTCGAGCTTCGTTGGGGAACCAGGAGCTGTAATAAATCGATTCCACATGACGTAATTCATCGGAACAGAAATTGTTAATGTTCAATGAACTGCAATTGTTGATTCTGATGAGTGAAATGTACTTGGTAACAAGAAGCAAAGGAATAGCAAGTACAGTCAAATTGCCCAATAATTTAATCGAATCAGAAGTACTTGGGATTGAGTTGTTACTACGCATTCAATACGTATTGATGACAGAGAGACTGAATTATGAACTTTTGAATAGGGCTGAATTCTACGAGACAAATAATTGAAAGTGACCAAGTCTTTACACAGTTTAATGATAGCTATCTTCACCTCTGCGATGAACTTGGCGAAGTTACACGCATTTCTTGGATAACAATTAGAAATGTCAACGTGTATCTCTTCTCAAATTCGGTCTCGGGCATGCATGAGGCAATTTGCATTGTAATTGGAAACGTGCAAAACGATTTCACTATTCACAAATATATGTATACAGTAGTAGGAATTGATTCTAAAAAGTCACACGAATGATATGAGATCTGGGTGATAAAGGCGTATATATATTCTCAGTATTTTAAAATTAGAATTTTCGGGTAAGGAGCAATAGTGAACTATTACTCACCAATTGTAATACTGCGGATTGTCCTCATTATTGGATCGATACTCGTCGAAAGAGACACAGAATGAGATTTTTCGTTTCACCCTGATGGCACATCATATCTATGTCTGTACTCTATACATATTGTTCAGAGTCACCTCGATGTGAGGATTTGAAAGCTGATCTTCTTCGGCATACTGAGGTCGACTGCTCACAGTGATTGAGTCTGAAAAAAGAATAACAAGCTAATGAGCTCATTTCAGAAAATTTATGGGAACACTGCCTCATTCGAAGCTTGCAGGAGACAGTATATGGCAATAATTGTGTCACAAATAGTAAAACGAAACGGACCTGTTCGTTCGAGCGGGTGGCCGGGTTTCCCAGGGAATGTTGGGAACGTGTCATGCATAAACCTGTAATTTCACAATAAGAATTAGAATGAGATCATGATATATGTGTTCAATTCTTTTGAGAACAAGCTCTATTCATGATTGCCTTTGTCATGTTTTGCCTATCATGAGCCATGTTTTATATTCTGTCTGGGCTTCTGATGGCTTATGTTCGGAGGACTCGGGATGGCTTTCTTGGCGTTTTCGGTATGTCAAGTCGGATCCTTGCGGAAATTCATAAAAATTAATTCAACTCTTAGACCTCTCAAATTCAGATATAAGTTGGTGGATTAGAATGCATCTGAAATTAGAAGTCGAGAGCTCGTAAAGTCATTTTTGAAGGTTATTTTAGATCATGCCTGATCCGGGATGACTATTTTTTGACAAAAATTGAGCATAAATAAGGGTTTTTCTGACAAAAGATTCAGCATAAAATAAGGGTCGTTCTTCTGACAAAATTTGAGAACAAGTGAGGGTTTTTCTGCCAAAAGATTCAGTATATAATAAGGGTCCCAAAATTTATGAACGGTGAAGAAGTCGTAGTTATTGTGAGATTTATTCGATTTCTCTCAAGTTCTTCCTTGTTGTTGGGGGAAGAAATGAAGAAAATGTAGTGCTTACAGTAGTTTAAAGGGCTCGTCTATTCTTTGACAGAAATCTTTTGTCAATGAGACTGTTATTCCTCGGATCGGCCTCACCTAGATTAAGTTTCAAGTATGGAGTCGAAGCTCTTAGCTTCTACTTTTTTGTAAATTTTTGAATAAATTAGATCCATGAAGTCAAGTCTGACTTGCAAGGGCTTACGTTTTGACCAAATTCTTATGAACTTTTCTAGGGATTCGACTCAACTTGGTAAAATTCTGTTAAGTTGCAAGCAAAAAAAACTGTCAAATATTCGTGAAGTTTTGGAGACAGCTACAAATTAAGCAAAATCAAAGTCGGTTTCGACTAACGAGACCGGAGAAGGTGAATTATGAATTATCTAATTTGGTATTCTCATTTTTAGGCATATGCAACTTTTTGATCGATAGTGTATAACTCGTGTGTTTGTGTGGGATATACTGACTCTTAACAGCATAATGAAAAAACATTGCAAAAATTTTGTACGTGCCATATTTTTGGAATATTTGTCACTAAAGACGGTGGTCGTACATCATGACGTCTTCTGAAGTTATCTGTTATAATTGTATGAAATGATAATCGTGTGCTGTACAAGTCACTGGTTTCACCACGAATTTAGCCCGATTCCAGCAGCCGATTGTCATTTAATACAATTGAATCAACACGAATGAATCAACATGACAATCCGTTATAATGTTGATATGAACTTGTAATGTACGTGGTGCCTCGTCAAATAGTTATCTTTTTGATTCCATCATTTTCAATTGTTGCTCTTCCGTACCGGTTCTCTTGACAATTTTTTCAAGGCTCAATCAAGCAGAATTCTACGTGGCCCACGCCCTCAAGCGAGACGTGGATCGCGGAATCAACTTCCCAAGAAAGACTGAGAGAGATGTGGTCCCGCGGGATTATATCCCCTAGAAGGGCGTAATTCCACGGGACCACGTCCGCTTCCTCTTTACCTGAGCCCGCTGAAATCACCACGTCTGATTTTCAGAGAGAGGCTTATTTTTGGGGTATGGATTACACTGGTCTAAACTTTACAGCAACTCAGAAAAGGCAGCGACGGAGATCGAAAATTGACACACATTTGCTAAGAATCGGTACTATGTGAATTTGGTTTCAACCAAGAATAGTATAGTGAAACCGTTCCATTATCTAGTATGATATTAAATACGAGCGAGAGATTAACCGTAAAGATCTTTCATTATTAAGTGTATCTCAAAGTTTATTTAACCTTTAGCGAACGGGGATTTTTCCCTCAAAAATCGACTATAGATTTTTACTCAATATCCGTCTGAAATGATTGGATGGAAAAATGTAGACTAGGGTGTCGCTTATTTCCCAAGTTCCTCCGATCCTGCGTGCCACCTACCACAACCTAATCATATTTCAAGATATTGCGATAAAAAAATGTTCGCCTAGGTGATCTTCAAGTGCTGCCCCACCTGAAGCGTTTTTTTCTGGATTATGTCCTCAAAACAAATTTTGATTCAGTGATCAGCATTTCCTGCGCTTTTACGTGCTTCTATGTACCTGCGAGTATTTTTAACCGATAGCCGGTGGAATTTCCTTCAAAGTGACGTTTTGTTGAAGTCAACTTGATGGAGTAGAACTAAAGTTGTCGCTGTTTTCGAAGATTGGAAAATTCAAGGTACCAAACTCGTGAAACATGGTTTTCCTCCAAGCGTCCTCAAACTGCGAATTTTGAGTCGTTCTGTTTTAAAGATGTGAATATGTGTTTTTGATGTATTTTTGAACGTAGAAACAAAACTGTGCTTAGTTTTACCTCTAATAATCAGCATTCTTTACTAGATTTGGAAACCCGAAAAAACAAGAAATGGTCGTTTTCAGTCACTTTTATTATCTTCGGTCGGATCATATGCAAATAAGTGAGCTCCGGTTGTACTGTATCAAATTAAATGATTCAGGTAGTCATTTTGAAGAAAATTGCACCCGCTATTGACTGAAAACATATTCAAGGACGTAGAAGAGGATGCATGCGCGGTAAATGCGAATCATTGACTCGAATTTTTATTTAGAAGGGTACAGTTCAAATAAAAATTTCTCCAGGCGGGCAGCATTTGAACTTCACCTTAGGTTCCCGAAAATTTTTTTCCCGCAGTATCTCACCAAATGATTAGGTTGTGGGGGGTGGGTGGTATGGGAGATCAGGGGAACTTAGGAAATAACGGACACCTTAAGGGTGTGTCCACAAATAAAGCGTATAGCACTGCTCACGGCTCACGTGCGCCATGCGCTACTCATCGGATTTTAGCCTGCGAGTGATATGGATTTCCCTTTTTACAGGCTGGATCCAATACAAAACTTGTGGTTAGCGATCGAGAATGGATGACGATCTTCCGGGGAATCCATGTCACTCGCCGGCTAAAATCCGATGAGCAGCGCATGGCGCACGTGAGCCGTGGGTGCACTGTGAGCCGTGAGCAGTGCGTACGCTTCATTTGTGGACACGCCCTAATGTATACGCTTCAAAGTGAGGGGTCGATATATCGACCAACCCCGCCCTAATAAAAGTCAAATTATTATCCTCAGCCCGGCCTTTTCGAACAAATAAAAAATTCAAGAGTTGATTGTCACTTGGTTTACTTGGTTCTGTCACAACAATTGGACCATTAATGAAGTAGATCTCGATTTGACGACTAAATATATTGCGAGGAATAAGTCCTATTTTAGTAACGTGATAACTTTATAAAAACGAATTCCGATGTTTACTTAATTCGTATGCTCACACGTTAGATGGGTATATCACACAAATAAGAAAAATATTCAAGAATTTCCATTTGTTTTGCCGATCGTTGCAGCCAGTGATCGAGACGAAGTAGACGCGAGCATTTCTAAAATATTATGAAAATTCAGATGGAAATTTTATCGGATCGTTTCTCACCTGTTCATACTTGAATTTCCTGGGTACTCTGCAAAATTATTTTTTCTGTTGTCCAATCGTTTTCACTTATAATGAAAAATCATTTTCTTGAATCGTGCAACGGACACAGGCGACTGTGCTGACTAAACTGAACTGACTTGCAGAGATGAGTAGGCTGACTGCCAGTAGCGATCCTCCGTGTAAAGGTCTCTAACTGCGAGCTGCAGCCCCTCTTGATACAGCATCTGCCTTTCATCCCTACTGAAAATGCGTTTCACTACCTCGCGGTTTAGGTGGTGGGACCATAGATATATTAGAAGTGGGACACGCGTCAGCTGCTATAGCTTTCGTCCGATGGGTGGGACATGCGTCATCTGCTATATTGCTTTCGTCCGAATTATGCACCCATCCACCCTCCCTATACATTTGGATTAGTCGAGGGGTTTTACTCCGGCATTGTGATTCAACGTCGGGAATTTCCACCTTTCCTACCGTGTATGTTGGATTTCCACCGTTAGAAAATTGTCGACAGCTCACCTTGTCCCTGTTAGCAATATGAACCGGTAGTAAAAATTGACTTTGTTGTGGGGCGCAGCTGCACGTGTGATGCATTAGATTCGATTTGTTCGCAGGGAACAAATATGCTATTGTTCAGTTTCATAATTTTGTTGAAATGTCACTCGCAGAAGATGTCGATTTGATGCTTGTATTCTTCATCAGATGATTGAGTTCAGTATTTTGCTGTGCTGTATATTTCTGAGGCAGTTTTTGTACGATAGATTCGAGGGTCAAAAATTGTAACTCCAGACAAATTGAAGCTGAAGTGCGTCGTATTCACTTCGCAAAAATCTCTTGATTTAGGAAAATTGATGCGCTCATCGAAAAATGTGATTCACCAACCGACAACCTCAGAAGCATACAAAAAAGGAACGCTTCATAAGCTAAAATAATTTTCTTTCCAATATTGGCCGAGTGGACGAGAGGCCAACGACTGAGTACTTGAGTAGGTATCTCACTTGAAACTGCTCATTACCCGCTGTATTAATTTTGCCAAAATTTTACTCGATCGCCGAGATATTTTCAATACATAGAGCATAAAAAGTTTATCGTTTATAAAACATTAACCATTATTAAAACTGAGCTACCGAGTATAGAATAAAATTTAACGAGAAAGAGAAATGAAAAAATTGTCACATTTTTAAAACACAAAGCTGATGAAGGCCCTTGCGCTGATGGTTCCAGATATTGCCCATGCAAGAGGCAGGAATCGAGTTTATAGCCTTAGCATTATCTGCCTAGCCAATTGCGCGTGATAACGACTTTTTCAGCGGTTGTTCCAAAGTTACCTCAGTTGACGTTGCTTAGGGTTTGAAAAAAAATTTCTAATCAGTCGTTGGTGCTTATTAGTATACTAAGAATCAGATTGACAGGTGTTAGTATTTCCATCATATACCGGCACGCCCGAAAAATCGATCAGATTAAATTCATTCTTTTAATATCCGCATAAATAGAAAGACTAATACCTAGTGTATAAAAGACTCGCAAACACGATCGCAATCATCCTCGGTGCATCGAATTGAGTACTAATTGGCCCAGATATATTCAGTCACTTCATTGAATGTTATGAGCTGTTCAGAAATCTGTTCTGCAGTCATTTAAGCAGCATTTGTTCTGCCAGTTCGAATGTTTTTAGAGAGAAAAAAATTGGATGAAATCAATGTTTCCATCATTCTAACCTAAAACTGACGCGTTTGAACGTGGTTATGGCTGGTATTTTTAGTCAAAATTCCTTGGCGGGATAAGCTTATCCATGGCGCTGCAATCTGCGTTACGAGTTTGCATATCCATTCGGAATTACGATTGTGGCGCCACGGATAAGTTTATCCCGCTAGCAGATTTTGACTAAAAATACCAGCCTCAGACACGTGATGAATGATCATAATTGCCCTGTGCTTGCAGGCTCATTCCAAGCGCGGAGTACTCATGTCGTTCGCTTCGCTCGGGAAATGAACTGTCCTGGCGCCCGAACTGAGCGTACTCGCCCCAAGCAATAGTGCCTGTTATAGTCGTTCATCCATCTAGGGTTCCATTATGATAGATCAGGTGGAACCTCATCTATATCTATGTGTATATAGCTACACGAACATTCTGAGTCATGGATCTACAAGAATATTAATTTGATTTTTCGTTAAAATTACTATTATAGACCTGGCTTGTACAAAAAATGTTTTGTGCCTGAAAACTGTGGGCGATATCGAATATCGATACTCCAAACCGATAAAATAGTATTAATGGAATTTTCAGGAAATGGTCACAGAAACCGTTCGAATTTGATGTGGAAGTATTCGAAATTCTTATTAATCAAAATCCGTACCAGGCAGAACATATGGGTTTTCTTACATGAAGTTACTTGGTGAGGAAAAACTAAGGTATGAGAGCGCTTTTACGGCTCTTCGAAGTTTACTGAACGGGTCAACCAAAAAGTGATGAAGAGTCCAAAAGCGTATATTAGTAATCTACAATCGAATCCTCAGCAATGAAAAAATACGCTGCTGAAAGAGATTAGCAGAATGCTTTCTCTAAGCATAGTCGGTCCATTTGAAGATGATTAAAATGCAGTTGAGGTGAAAATTTTGATATTTTAGTAAGAAACTTCATTTTGATCATGATTTACGAGTTGCAGCCGGGATAGAGCCAATAGGCAAGGCCCGGTGTATAGATCTCAATATTCGCAGGTTTACGAATTCAACTCAAATTCGATATCTACTCATCGATAAAATACGCTGCTAAAAGAATTTAGCAGAATGCTTTCTCATTGCCATAGAAGAAGTCAACTAATCTCATATTATTCACTCGAAAATTCAAATACATTAATATGTTACATTAATCAATTCTCCTCATGAAATTTTTATTAAAATATTTATTCATCCAAAATATCAAAACGTCTCCTAACCATGATCCAGAACATGAGATATTTTTTCGAATTTCTTTATACTGACTTTCTGTAATATCAATTGGTAAACATCCATGATCCTTCATTTATCTTTGATCTTCATCTTCAACATCAATCAAATCCACAATATCCTCCTCAATGTTTTGTTTTTTACTATCTTGCTCTAATTCATCATCCTGTGTTTGACATTTTACTATGTTAACAGGTTTATGGTCTGATGAATATGACTCGTATACATTGAAAAGGGAATGAATCGGTTTGAAGAAAATCAAGTAAAATTGAGTATTTTTCTACAAATTAGTTATTTGAAGAATTATTTAGGGAGTGTAAATTTTAATTTGCAGTAGGTGGAACAGAGTGATAATAACGTAAAGGTCTTTATTGATTTTCATTAACGCGAGGAATTGATTGATTGATACAAAATTTTGGTAAACAGGTGATTATGTTAGGAAAGAAAGCAATTAACTGTCGGTGAACGTGGAAATTGGGATAAAAATGTATCATTTGGAACGCAAAATTTCGAGATCGATTTGACAAAATATGATCGCATGAATATTTTTTGACTGTTGAATTTTTTAATGAGAAATTTGGAATTTTTCGGAAAGAAGCAAATCTTATAAATGATTTGTATTCCATTTTACTACATAAAAAAAATGTAAAGGAAGTAATTTAGAGGTTTTTCGACGTGCTGAATCGATTGGCTGATACGGAATTTTGTTAAATTGTGATTAAAAAGGTTTTATAGCCCAACGAAAGAGAGGTGTGTAAAAGATATAATAAAATGAGCTTGAATCGAAATTCCGTATCAACCAATCGATTAAGCACGTCGAGAAACGCGTAAATCAACAGCCTCAGATTTTTTGAGCAGGAAGGAGAGAATATTTTTAGTTTTTAAGATGAAAAAAAATTATACATAAATGAAAAAAAATTCATAAGTATAAAAGTAATCATCGGGGGGCACTCAAAATCTAGCATTCCCATCTAGAGACGCCTCCGAACATGGCATAAAAATTTCAGGACGATCTATCAAACCAGTGAGGAGTTTTGCTGAGCGATAGAAAACAACATACATACATACACACACACACAGACGAAAAACTGTGACCTACATTCGATAGATCTTGGCGAAAGGAAGAGGACTGTACCAATTTCATGTATTCAAGAGGTTCACTGGAGGAGAAAAAAATTGTTTTAGAAAAAATTTGACGAAAATTCTGCTGGCACCAAATGAATGCTTTCTCTTTTGAGAAAGCAAAATGATGAAATAATATCTATCCAGATCATTAAAAGTTGGGTAAATTATTTGTAGAAGAGGATGCGGGAGTAAAATGAATATTCAAAAAAATTGTCGCTATATTTTGAATTATTATTTTGGGGAAGCTTATGAGCGGAACTTGGAAGTTCTAAACTAGGGCTTTATCAGCAATATATATCTTTTGGTTGAAACAGAACTTCGATACAGTTCGTTTGAAGATGACCAAAATTAAATTTTTGATGAACATTTCAATTCTTTTGGAGAGAAAGTTCATTTTAATCATGATTCACGAGTTCGACACAAACTCGGTATCGGCCAATCGATGAAAAATGGTGAAAAAATATCTGGTTAGGTCATTGAAAGTTCGATAAAATACTTTTAGAGAAAGATACGGGAGAAAAATGAATACAGGTAAACCCCGGTATTCGCGATTAATGTTGCCACGAAAAGTACCGCGAATATGAAAACCGCGAATACTGGGGCATTGTTCTTATGGGAAAATAAAGATCGTTGCCAACATCCGAGAAAAACCTCTATTCCACGCGGATGAAACCGACTTTCGGAGCTTCATTTTTTAGAATAAACGATTTATTATCTTGTAGATGTATAAACCAATATAAAATTGTGAGTATAGTGGAGTAAATCAAAAAAGATCATCATAAAGGTTTATACAAAGGAATGAAAGTCATTTTTTAGCAAAAAATTCAGTTACGAGTGATTGCCTAGACCGTCGCAAAAGATCCCTATACAATTCTTTGTAAGACATCAACACCAAAACAATAACGACCTGAATGTTGCCCTTAAAAATTGTGAATATATGCGTCTGATATACATTGAGTGAACATCTGCATCAAGTTGACAAGTCATCAAAGGATCGAGGAAACATCAGAAAAATTTCAAAAAATCAGCTGTTGAACGAATTTCCCTCAAAAATCATGAACCAGTCAACATCAAATCGCGAATAGGCGGGGTCAGGCTCCGCGAATAGCGGGGTGCGTCCTCAATTACCCAACCGCGAATAAGCGGGGTTCGCGAATACCGAGGTCGCGAATACCGGGGTTTGCCTGTATTCACAAAAGATGCTCCACTATACTTTGAGTTATTTTTGTGAGAAAGCTTGAGCGAAATTTGGGGCATTTAAACTAGGGGTTTCTCAGCAATATCGTTTGGTTTAGACAGAATTTTAGTACAGTTCATTGAGGATGATTGATATGAAACTTTTGGTAAAATTGTCAATTTTTTTAGATTATTGAGGTTTGCAGAGTTCAATCAATTGATAGATTGGGTCGAAATAAGCATAGTTCAGATAACTCGAATCCCTGTGAGACCTTGGTGGAAAAAGATATTTGGTCACCATGCAAGCTGAAAATCATTCCCAACATTCTCCGATTCTGTTGCAATTTGGGCTAAACGACGAGCGCACAAATACTTGTTATCATCTAATTTAGATTTGTCTGCTCTTCGTTAAGCCGAAATTGCCATACAATCACAGAAAGTTGGGAATGAAAATGCGCGTATATTATAGGTTAGGAGGTTTTCGCGGCCGAGTTATTTCCACTTTCTCCGATTCTCTTATGATTTGGGCTAAGCCAAGGATTGAGGAATACAAGTTGGACAATGACAAGTATTCGACAACTCGTCTCACACATTGAATCATCAAACTTTTTATACAAGGTGTATTTTCAAGGTCCATGGTCACGGTGCACGGTGACCGCATCGCCTTAATACACGAGATTTAAGCAATTTTTGCCTAGAAAGCCTCTAGTTTGGATGACATTGGGAGAAAAGAGATGCCAAATCACTGGGCTCATCTCTGAATGATTCTCTACGACTAGTAGAAGAGCAAAAGTTGATCAGGTTAATTGTAGAAGGGAAAGAGTGGGAAAGAGTCGACGGAAAAAGACAAAACACACCCACGAACAGAGGGCCTTAAAGGTGGGCCTCTCTTAGGTTTGGAATGCTTGCCGGAGGACAAACGTTATCTACATACAATCCATGAACTTTGGCGAAAGGGACAAAAAGGTCTAAGCATTTTGTGGATACAGCGACTTTGGTTAAAGAAAATATGCCATTGAGTGGAGAAAAATCAAAAATTTGCTGACGCGAAAACAACCCTTTCCTATGGAGAAAGCAATATATCGCCAATCTTGCACGAGCCAATTGCCCAAATAAAATCAGGTAGGTCAAGTTGAAGATTTATTTGGTTATAAGCAGAATATCATAATACAAAATTTTATGAATACACATGTATAAAAATAATGCACTATGGGAATTGACTATGCATCTTTTGTCGTGCATATTGCAGTAATTCTTGGAAGTCTTTGATACACTCAAGATGTAAAGTTCTCCACGACCGATTATAAGAAAGTATGTGCTTTCTTCAAGTACATCTTTTATTCTATTGATAGGAGAACGATAACAGATTCACGTTGTTACTGACCTCAGCACCTTACTTTGCACCAATAAGATTGACTTTTCGTCGTGGCGATGGAATGTATAGTTCGAAGTGATTACCTTCTAAGCGCAGATGGATAAAGTAAGGATTATCCTCATCACTTTTTATCTGAAAGAAAAGTGTTCTGCCTCGCAAATGCCAATGTATGCAGACATTACACTTATAATGCCGCGAGAAGATGAAAATTACATCTGCATCTCCGAACTCTTTTTTCGATGCCAAGATCCTCTTCGCTTCTTCAGGATTTTCACAATCATGTATGTGAGGGCTAGCCGAAAGAATGCGTCGTAATTCAGTTGGTTTCATGCCCAAGTCACAAATCTTAATGAGGCAGTAAAACAAGCAGTTTCCTTTGGGTCGACTCGGTAAATTTTTATCCAATACCTTCCTGATTTTTTGTTCTGCACATCCGCGGTTTTCGGTGTAAGCCATAAATTTTTCTATTGAAGTTAGGTCGACGATTTGTTGATGAGCGCTTGCATGATTGGTTGTTACGCCATGACCTCTTAGTAAAAATGGTAGTAAAGATTCACCAAAGAAGCTGAAATTGCAAAATGGTTTCATAAGAACGTTAACGTATATAGACAAGATATACATGAACGCTCCGAGTGGAAAATGAGTAACATAATTACAGTTCATTGTCCAAGATGAGCTCTTGATTCGCTATACTTTGTAGAGGGCTCGATTCGATATTCTGTACTTGAGTAGTATTCATTTTATTTGCAATATGTTGATTAATGACATTTATGACGTTGAATCGATTTTTTTCCGCTTCTAATTTTCGTTTTCGTCTTCTGTAGTCCTTAACCCTTTCCTTAACAGTCTTCGGTGGCTTTTTAGATATGCTGATAGTAAAATGAAGTCTTTAAAAAACATTATGAGTAATCATATAGATACAGCTTGTACCAAAAATAAAGTACATACCGCATATAATATATATACATAGTGTATATACCGGTACAGGGTTATTCAACGAATTTTGTATTTTCCGAAGCTGGTTCCGAAATTTTTCGTAATCATTCCCTATTTTTCTTACTTTGATACACAAACGTGACTTGAAACATAAAATTAACCATTATACGAATAATCGTTGTGTATTGAATAGCAGAAATCTTTCTCCGATCTAGGTTAGGATATGCGGCGCTGTGTTTGAACGGATTATTGAAGATATGGGAATGCCTCATATGGAGAAGCTTTAACGCGCTTTGTATACCCAGTCCCGAGCATTGGCAGCACTTTGTGCGATCCAATCCAAAGATTTAGTTTTTCCGGTAGAACATCACAATCATGGCCTAACTACTGTCGAAGAATATTTCTGATCTGAATCTAGAGAGATCCACATCACTCAGATCCTATATGAGTCATTTTAAACCGGCGTGGACTCTTAGAAGTAATTTGTATACCCAGTCCCGAGCATCAGAATGCTATTCTCCGTTTCAAGACAATTTTCATGTAAATGTAAAATCAGGGCTATGGTCAAACTATCATTGAGCGATTTCTCCCATCTCATTTCAGAATCTCCAAATTGACTCAGAATTTATACAAGCAATTTCAAGGCGGACAAGGTGCTCTATCCCGCTTTGTGTACCCAGTCCCGAGCATCGTCACGCCCGATGCGATTCGAGAAGAATTTCTTTTGCAAATGAAGCATTACAATCATCGTCAATGTACTGTCGAAAAATATTCTTGATCTTACTGTAGAATTATCCACATCACTCAGATTTCATACGAGCCATTTCCAGTCAACGATAACGCACGGAAGTACTTTTTGTATACCCAGTCCCGAGCATCAGAATGACTTAATGCAATATGAAATAATTTTTTTTTCCAGTGAATAGGATGATTCAAGCAACGTGGTTCACAAATAACACGTACTCCATTCAGTCTCTTTGGTAAATGAGTGTCTCTATAGTGACGAGATTGAAAATTTCCAAAAATCAATAGATGATGGTTAAAACCATAATTCACAAGTCATATGCTTACACTACCCCGATCGATCCGAATCCGATTTCCATTTTCTTTCGATATTGATTTTAACCCGCAAGTTATCACCATTTCATGAAATTACACTGTAAAAACTTTTTCCGAAAAACTTCAACCAACTGGTTGAATGAAAAATGTAACCAGCTGAGAGAATGAAAAATTCAATCATTTGGTTGAAAAAATTGGTTGAATTTCCAACCAGCTAGCTAAATTTTTCATTCAACCAGAGTGCTGAGTTTTTCGGAAAAATTTCTCACAGTGTATAACATCTGTTGTAGAACCAACATGCGAGTGGTTTCGTATAGCCCGTATAGGACCAAGTGGCTCAGCATCATCGTAGTTCTTCTCCGAATCACTATTCACGCTTTCCATGAGACACGCCTGGTGAAATTTCACAGTCCCTCATCAGCTTCATAATCAATGAGCTTGGGTCAGTAACCAACGCAGAATCACTGACCTTGTAATACAATCAGAGCGCTCCGAATAGGGAATTTTTTTCATAATCAAGGTCAAGGCAGTTCTGATAAAAATAAATACAGTAACATGATCAGTAGACCCAACTTCTATTTCATATTGTATTGAGAAACTTCATTTTATGATTTGTGTATACATACATTGAGTACATACACTCTGTAATCCGTATGTAATTAGCATTATAATCACATTCATTCGCAATACGTGTATATCCATGTGAACAAAGTAGTTCTTCCTATTTCCAACATTACATTAGCATCTCATCATTAAATCAAATTACGATTTTCCTGTGTATTAATATCCGCTACTGCTGTATCGGATGGTGACGTCTATTGTGCGTAATAAAATTAGCCCCAATTAGAGATGTGGTCGCGATTTCGTCTGCTCTCTTAGAAGATCTGGTTTGTGTTAGCGGGGTGATAAATTCTCCTGCATATTTTATTATTTCAAATAGTGTCTGATACCGGCGATGCGCTTGTGATTACCACTAAGAGAACACAAGTCTATACCATACCCCAAGAACTCGTTATCAAAAAAATAACTCATAGAGCGCTAAATAAGATCAGAACCGGTGAGGAAGTAACTTTTTTTTCACTCATCTCTCGGACTCTCATAAACAAAACGATGGACACTAGTCTATATTTCCTCCTCATCGATCACAAATTTACGATTGAAATTTGAGATGTCCAACATTCAACGGTTATTACAATTCCGAATCACTCAGTTCAATTTCCTTCATGAAGATCTGAACGTATAATTTGAAACGTGAGTGTTCCAATCTGCGATCTTTTCTCTCTCTAACAAAATGCAAAGACAGTAAATGAAAATGACGTTGCTTATAATACTGGTGACATATTATATGATATGTCAACGATTCACTGATTTCTTTATGCTGAGCGATGGCGGAAGCGATTGAAGTAAATGCATCGATTTCTCTCACATACACAAAAAACAAAAATTTTCGACACAGAAAACAGAGCAGAATACTATTATATTACAAACAATCGGTAACTCAGTCATTTTTGAAAGATTCAATTTCACCATACATGAACTAGAGCTCGATTACATTTGTAGCCATCCATAACCTTATGCAAACTACAATATTTGAATACAAAAATAAGATTTTTCACATTGAAAATTCAGGATCGCGTAGCGGAACCTAATTCAGTTTTGGGGACATCGAACCTTGCCCGAAGCGTTTTATGATCTCGAAACTGAAACTATTTTTACACTGATTGCTACGAGACAAGATATTCAGCATGAAATAATTTTCCAAAATGAAATGCGTATGGGGCACTATATGATCAGAAAATACAACCTCATGTCAGTTTGCGTTGAACTTCGCATGAATTACGATGTTGCTTTGAAGTTTTCATCATCGTGAGACGGTTTGTGGTGGTATATATCAATCAAAAGGCATCAGCTGCAATGTTACAATTAATACTTTTGGTGATTTATAACGTTTCGTCTGCTGCTGGTCTGCTGTTTAGAACGAGCAAGTGAGCAGGGAAAACGTGCATTAAACAGTGTCTCTCTAACGAAATGTATTGAATCTAATTTGAGTATCACAGCCAGTCTCAGCTGCTCTGTGCTTGAATTGAGTCAAATTTAATTTTTGATAGGCAAATCTGAGTCGCAATCCCCAAAGACACATCGTTTTTATATACTCGCATCGTGTCTCGACCCATCTGCAGCTTTTCCAACGGTACGTTAAAAGGTGCTAGAGTACCTATCACCTCCAGGGAAATGCGAAGATCTTTGAGATTAATTGAAAAGGACCCCAAGCTCATCGAGTTGTGCTCGAAGTGAACAGAACAATCCTATTTTCAAGAGTCCCAGACAGGAATCTTTTAATTTTCGTCACTTTGATACATTACTCAATGACAGTGTATCTGGGACGTATTCAATATTTTTAATCAACTCAAGATGGGCTATGACAATTATTACCATGAAAACTGGAGTTGATTGCATTTGCAGAAACTGGTAAAAAATCGTACTACAGGCTGTAGGAAATGGAAAGTATAAGGTGATAGCACTCATCAGCAGTTGATACACGATGAGAAATATCGGCTTTTGTTGAAGTTAGAAGCTCGACAACCATATATTTTGCATTCCCGAATTCTCAACTCCGTGCACCTTCAATATGAAATTTTTCCCCACACTGGTCATATTTACACAAAAACGTGGCATCCTTGTGCACAACTTTGAGATGATCGTAAAGCTCTGGTTTTTTAGAAAAAGTGCCATCGCATTTTGGGATAGAGCATCGAAAGACAGTTTTTTCCAAGTCGGTACCGAGATCATCACTGTTCTTTTCATCGTCATCCTTCAAGTGAAGCACGTCCCTTGCTGCTGGCATTGGATATTCATTGATTGATAGATCTGTTTCCCCCAAACATTTCGTGTCACAAACTTCCTCAACGGTACATTGCCCAGCAATGTCCTGGGAAGCAAAATCGTCTGCAGCTGCTAAATCTGATACTAGAGGCTAATATGACTTCTTGCATTTGTGAGCGCTTTTACCTTGTGTAGATAAAAATGTTTTTCTACAAATAAGACACTGTATGGCACCTCTGCACGACCTCAAATGCTTAACTATACTAAAATACTTCATAGAACGTCCACACAGGTCACAGGTAACTTTTTTGCTCATTTCATGCATCTTTAAATGGTCCTTGAAACTCCTCACTGCAATATTTTTATGGCAAGACTCCACCGGGCATTTCCGCTTCCTTCGCTCGTGAACTCTTATTGCATGAGAATATCGAGATTGTCTGGAGAAGAATTTTTTTCCACACTGTTCATATTTACACAAAAACGTGGCCCTTTTGTGCACATTTTTGAGATGATTGTAGAGCTCTGGTTTTTTAGCAAACGTGCCTCCGCAATTTGGCACACTGCATCGAATGATAATTTTCCTCAACAAAGTGTCGGAATCATCGCTGTTCTTCTCGGCATCATCCTCCGAGTCAGGTTCATTCTTTTCTGCTGGCATTGGATCTTTTTTAATTGAATGATCTGTTCCCTCCAAACTTCTTGTGTCACAAACTTCTTCATCAATACAACACTCAGCTATGCCCTGGTGAGCACAGTCGCCTGCAGCTGCTACATCTGGTACCAGAGGCTCATCCATTTCCATATCTGGTGGCCTAGAGAAGAAATCACACATTTTGTCGAAAATAATATTAAGATATCATCACGTACATCTAATCATTCCATATGTTTGACTCGTACAATGTTTTAGGTAAATACAGTTCTTTTTCAAAAAAAGAAATGAAAATCAAAACTGGCTGGATCCATATAAGGATAGAGCGGTGGAAATAGTCGACATCTGTAAATGTCTCGGCGAGAAAATATATGATTCTGGAGACGAAAGCAAGGGACAATTACTTTACGGTTTTACCCGAAACCGTTTCTCTTGGAAGTTGTGCGAACCTCGAGTTCGGAGGTAAAGTGATGAGTTTCCCAAAATATGTTTCTCAAGAATCACTAAAATCGAAACTACTTGGCAGTCTGTCAAGATACCCACGAAACAAACAAGAATCAAACAAACGAGAGAAAGACAAATCTTATTGCTCAGTATCAATTGCATGACCTTACACCAATTTGCACTGCTATAGAGCACGAATACACGCAAACAGGTCAACCAATCGATTTTTCATAAAAAATGATGACATTTGCAATTCTGTAATACACCATCAATTTTAAATACAACATCTTATTTCAGGCTGAATATTTCTTTAGGGTAGTTTCCAACATGAGAATCGAGATGAAGTTTGTCCGGTCTGCATCAAACAATGCGGTAAAGCAGAACAAAAACAGTTTGAAGAAAATACAATTCAAATCCTCCAAGCAGCAAAAGCGCTAAACTTCTATCATTATGGACTTTCGATCAGGATCGTAATGGAGAGTATTACAATCAGCCAAAATGTATACTGATCTAGTCTCATGATGCTCATGGCGCCCTTATCTGTTTTGGCCAAAACTGAGAGTCTCATCAGACTCAAAAGAAAGAAGTGACAATGTTATTATCTACTGTAATCGTGTTGCATACGACTCATTTCGGTGCATTTCGGACCGATTCGCCACCACAGGGGTCTGAAGAACCTCAAAAATTGTATTCCATTAGCACAATATGTGAATGGCACAAGAAATTTTTTTTTGTTTTTCGAAACCTTCGCGGACCCTCTGGGTTCATAAAAGACCCATTTTAGGCCCATTTTAAGCCTATTCTTAGAAAATCATATAGCTTTCATTAGGACTAGCGTTTTTGCCTACCTCGCTAACGCTCGTCCGGCTTGGAAGTGTCTCTGATATGGTATGGACCCCTGAAATGCTTCTGTAGTTCAACAATGTAACGTTGAGATTTCATAATACAGTGGATTCTGAAAGAATAATTTCACGCCCCATCCACGGCCCTAACCCCAGTCCCAGCCCCAGTCTCAGCCCAGCACCAACCTCAGACCAAGACCCAGCTCCAGCCCCAGCTCAGCCTTAGCTCCAGCCTCAGCCCCAGCTCCAGCCCGAGCCACAGCTTCAGCCACGCCCTATCCACGGCCCCAGCCCCAGTTCCAGCCACGGCTCCAGCCTCAGTTCCAGTCACAACCTCAGCCTCAGTCCATCCTCAGCTTCGGCCCGGCTCCAGCCCCAGCCTTAGCCCAGCCTCGCCCCAAGCCACAGGCCTTGCCTCATCCCTAGCCACAGGCCCAGCCTTATCCTCAGCCTCGGCCCCAGCAAAAACCTAAGCTCCTGCCTTAGTCACAGTCCCAGTCCCTGCACCAGCCTCGACCCCAGCCACAGCCCATCGATCCAAAAGGAATGTTTTGACTGATTGGATCTTAGAACAACTGATCGGACCATCAAATCAACTGCCCAATCCGTACGGACAAGTCAAAAGTCATCACCAGCATCATCAACACGGACCCACCGACCTGCCGACCCACCGGACCCCACCGACCACCGGACCCACTAATCCACCAACAGCACCAACGATGTCACCACGATACGAGGCATCCGGGCGGATAAAACCGGACAGACGCTTGATTAATTCAATTTGTTGGAAGGATGTTGCGAAATCTACGATTATTTGCCTTATGACTCTTATCCCACTTATGAATTGTACCTAGATAGAAAACTAATCACGAAGGATATTTCTCTCTCCAGCAATGAATAACATGTATACCCTTATTGCCCATCTCGTTTGACTCAGTCAATACACTAATTTCGAAATAGTTATTTACATCCAATGATGCAATTATACTGTATTAAACAACTATTCGAATCTAATAGACAGTGGAACCTTGAGCGATTTTCACTGGAATTTCAATGAAAGTTTCACTGAAACTCTAGCAATTTTCACTGCAATTCCAGTGTAAATTTTTCTGAAGATGTAGTGATTTTCACTGAAATTCTAGTAAAATTGTAGTGAAATTCTCACTGATTTTCTAGTGAAATTTTCACTGGATTTTTAGTGAAATTTTCACTAATTTTTTAGTGAAATTTCCACTGATTTTTTAGTGAAATTTTCACTGATTCTTTAGTGAAATTTTCACTGATTTTTTAGTGAATTTTCACTGAAATTTTCACTGATTTTCTAGTGAAATTTTCACTGATTTTTTTTAGTGAAATTTTCACTGGGACTTAGTGGAACGTATCACTTGAACTTTAATGATTTCCACTCCATCCATCCACCAACCCACCCACCCATGATCCAACCATGACCCATCCACCCACCCATCACACTTCACCCCTTCCGCATAGGCGACCCGATACGCAGTATGTGGACGGACAAATTTTGCCTGGCTCCTTAATTATTATAATTTTTTAAAGGGCAATTCTTCCTTGTTAAGACGAGTACTTTTGAGAGAAGAATAGTCGGAAACCGGTAGTTGAAGCTAGAGGCTTCTTGAAGCTATTGGCTGAGAGTGAACCTAGAAAGTTCTAGAAGCTATTAGCTGAGAGCATATTTTAGCGATTCTTGAATCTCCTTCGAAATGATCCTCTCCCTACTAGAACAATGATAAGCGACACATACGATTTGTCATTTTGAAGGTCTTGGAAAACATACAATTTGACCACTGGTAAAGGTTGTTCATTGTACTATGCATGGGAGTAACAGCCGATAGAAGTTGAGCAGTTTTGTAAAAGTACCAAACTTTGAGCTCAATTTACAAAACCTTTTCTCTATCTTCAACCTTAAAACTATGCGAATATGTTTGTCAACACAAAAATTATCAATATCAATGAGATACTCGGTGGAGACGTCATTTTCAACATTACAATATACAATGTGACCACGATATTTCTGGCAAATAATTGCAAGGGTTTCGGGTGTGATAGCTATAACTAAAATTGGAGAAATACGTATTCCGTCTGAAAATCGGAGGCTCTTTCGATTGGTCTTCGATGAGAAGAGGATTCCCCCAATGAGGGGGAATCCTCTTCCCTATCATTGCATGGCGTCAACTGCACTATCACAAAACTGTTGCCGAGGAAGCTCCTGGATTTCAGGTGAAATTTTGGACAGTACTTAGATGATTGTGGAAAGCAACATTTGTCTGTTGTCTTGCCAGCAGTGCACAGTGGGGAAAAAATTGCAAGTTGGCACAATTATGCTTCCCCACTAAACAGGCGATATCGAGACTTTGCAAGTGGTCAAATTGTAGGTTTTTTCACGCAGAAGATGAATCCAATTCCCTCGAGGGACGCACAGAACTCGTATGGTGGTGGCATTCAACAAAACGCAAAAATCAGCAAAACACAGTATTAGCGGTTTAACTAGGAGGGAAAGCAATTTGATGCATTTTTTATGAGAAACAAAGTTGTTGCATTTTTCAAAATACATTTTTTGGTTGCCTGGGTTTTTCGAAAAACCTTATTTTTTGAGGTTTTTGTGGTTTTTGGGGCCTTTCCTGGGAGAAATTTTGGAATTCTGACCACGGCAATCGAAAGAGCACAAAGTTTTATGTCGGAATATGTGAGTTGAAAATTTTAAAAGAATTTATGCTGAGCTCCACAACAGTCAGAGAGGTAGTCCGAAAATTCCACAGGGACGTTGAAAAACTCCCTGAAACTTGAAGGGAAAGCAATTTGAGTCATTTTTCATGGGGAACAAAGTTGTTGCATTTCTCAAAACATATTCTCTTGATGCCTGGGTTTTTCAAAAAACCATATTTTTTGAGTTTTTTGTGGTTTTTGGGGCTTTCCCTGGGAGAATTTTAGAATTTTGACCGCGGCAATCGAAAGGGCACAGAATTTTACGTTGAAATATGTGGTTTGAAAGTTTTAAATGGATTTATGCTATGAGCTCCACAACAGTCAAACAAAGGGGTAGTCCGAAAATTACACAGGAGCATTGAAAAACTCCCTGAAACTTGAAGGGAAAGCAATTTGAGGCATTTTTCATAAGGAAAAAAGTTGGTGTATTTTCCGAAACACATTTTTTGGTTGCCTGCGTTTTTCAAAAAACCATATTTTTTGAGGTTTTTGTGGTTTTTGGAGTCTTTTCTGGGAGAATTTTGGAACTCTGGCCACGGCAATCGAAAGAACGCAACATTTCACGCCAAAGTATATATCAATATGATGGTAAAAGTTAACTCAGAGCTGTCAATCCATTCATACATACAATTTCTCTTCTAGTCAAAGTTCCTCGTTAACTACTATGCATAATCCATCACTCCCAACACATGACCTACAAGTGAAATATCTGTTAGTCAATGATATCATCAGATCCTCGAGATCGTGTATCAAAATGATGATCCAAAATATGCATGCTGACAGTCTTTGAAAGATCGAATCTTAGAGCTATCCAAAAGATCATCATACACAATACAATAACTCCACGAGTCCACCAAATCACTTTGAGGGCATGATCCCAAATTCAGATCCCATGTAGTATTCACACAAGTCGTTCATCTAATCATATCTTTGAGATCATGCACTCAAAATATGAGTGAGAGAATGTACATTTCCATTTTCTCTTAAGGCCATGCGGTAGCCGTGCAAGCTAAATTTTGTTCCAAGAATTCTCGAATTCTCTTGCGATTTGGGCTAAACGACGAGTTATGCCACACTTGTTATCATGTAACTTTAATGGCTCAACTCATAGTTTAGCCCAAATCGCAAGAGAATTCGAGAATTCTTGGAACAAAAATTATACGTTAGGATGTCCCAGGCGCCCAATGGTTCCCACTTTTCTGCAATAATCGAATGATTTGGGCTGAATATTGAATTGTCGAGAATAAATCGGACAATAACAATAACTAGACAACTCATCTCAAACTTTGTACCATAAAAATTTTCACATAAGTGGTAAATGGAACTTTGCGGCTGCGCTGCACGGCTACTGCATGCCCTTAAATGAAATCTCAAAACAATGTCACACGTATTCCTCGGCGAACAAAAATTCAATGAGCGAAATTTCCTTCTACTTCACCAATTGTGTACACTGATCCCATCATTCACTTTAAAATGACTATTTGATAATACTGAAGAATCAATTGCACCATCACACCATTGTAGTATCAAATATGTATTGGGTGTGATGGATTGTACATAGTAGTTAACGAGGAACTTTGACTAGGAGAGAAATTGTATGTATGAATGAATTGACAGTTCTGAGTTAACTTTTACCATCATATTAATACATATTGTGGCGTAAAACGTTGTGCTCTTTCGATTGCCGTGGTCAGAATTCCAAAATTCTCCCAGGAAAGGCCCCAAAAACCTAAAAACTCAAGAAATATGGTTTTTTGAAAGACCCAGGCAACCCAAAAATGTGTTCTGGAAAATGCAACAACTCTATTCTCCATGAATAATGCCTCAAATTGCTTCCCCTTCAAGTTTCAGGGAGTTTTTCAACGCTCCTGTGCAATTTTCGGACTATCCCTCTGTTTGACTGTTGTGGAGCTCATAGCATAAATCCATTTAAAATTTTCAAACCACATATTTCGCCGTAAAATTTTGTGTTCTTTCGGTTGCCGCGGTCGAAATTTCAAAATTCTCCCAGAAAAGGTCTCAAAAACCACAAAAACCTCAAGAAATATGGTTTTTTGAAAAATATAAGCAACAAAAAAATGTATTTTGAAAAATGCAACAACTTTGTTTGCTATGAAAAATGCATCAAATTGCTTACCCTCCAAGTTGATTTTCGCGTTTTGATGAATGCCACCACCATAAGAGTTCAGAGCGTCCCTCGAGGGAAACGGATTCATTTTCTGCATGAAAAAAAACCTACGTTTTGACCACTTGCAAAGTCTCGATATCGCCTGTTTAGTGGGGGAGCATAATTGTGCCAACTTGCAATTTTTTCCCCACTGTGCGGTGTAAGTGCTACAGTTTCAAGGTTCAAGTTTTGTCATTCAGGGGTGGCAGCCTTCTTCATGCAAGTGACAAGCCCTGTCTTGTGCTACAACAATAATCAATTTGTCACTGTATGCATTACTAAGATCGCCATTGGGCTTGGAGTGCCTTGAAATATCAATTTGATTTGCATCAGTTTAAAACTTATTGTTTCGGTGGGGAAAGAAGATGAGTTGAGTGGATCAGCCTTATGCCAATTGGTGATTGTGATCCTATGTGTTTCGATTCGTTCTACGAATGAGCCCTAAGCGATGCCTATAGAGTCATTCTTTTTATTATCACCAGGTTTTTTGTCGATGGTCAGGGATTTTTCTGTAACTTTAGCAACATGTTATACATGATGAAATAAAATGAAAAGCATGGTTTATATATCCCAAAATACATCCGTGCGGGCTTGACGCGCTATTTTCGTTTTTAAAATTTGCAAAAAAATCGACTTTTTCATTTTTTGATTGATTTTTTACGGATGTAAGACCCATTGAAAATTTCTTTAAACACATATTTCGACGTAAAAAAAGCTGAATTTTACGAAAAAAATACTTTCAAATCTGGAAAGGGTCAACATAACCTCAAAATAGTAGTTTTTCTGCATAAAAACGTTTTTTTGGCCCTTCAGTCAGATTTTATCTCGAATTCAATACTTTTATCGGATTCCTCGTCAAATTTTACGTCGAAAACCATTCTTAAAAAGTTGGGACTCGGATGGGATTGGCCGCTATGATTGCAACCTTAGAAACAGGGTCATAAAAATAGTGCTGAATTACGTGGTTTTGAAGGGAGACTTATTCCACTGGACAACGAAACTGTGGGTTAGGGATAGTGCATTGACCGGACAATGACTTTTTTGTGTATTTTTTGACGTAGAAACCGAATCCGAAACCAGTTTTGCACCTAGCCATCACGAATTTTTTCAAATCGCGAAATAGTGAGCTTCTACAGAACTGCGTTTTCAGCGTTTTTTGCAGATTTTGTAGATATATGATTTAGATGGTGCAACGTTGCAGCGGGCTTTGAGCGTACTCGAATTATGATTTCTCACGTATTTTGGCCTGCTGAACACGACGACAGTACTCTAAGAAAGCTAGGATGCGTTCGAGACCAGTCGTAAAAATGATTCTTCGAGTTGCTATCAGCAAAATTTGCCTGATTTTGCAATAAATCTCAAAACGCTCACAAACTCGATCAGAAACATACTTTTACAACTCACGAGGACGTATTTCCTTCATTTTCATGTATACAACGAGGAAGAAATATTTGCAATATCCCAAACATAGACTAGGCCATCGTACAGATTTCACAACAAAAAAGGTTGAAGCATTTTTTTTAGGTGAGCTCATGCCTCCTCATAGTGAGTCAAATTTCGAATTCTCTTGTCTCACGTATGTACCTTTGAGATTATCCAAATGATCCCCTTTCAATTACACCTAAATGGTGTATCTAACTCCGGATGCTTAGATCTATTTGCTTTCGGAATGGAACTATTGAACTGCCCACATAAGCTTGGGATGGAATACAATGTAAACATGATTGACAGGATCTTAATGATATATCGAGGTTCACTTGATATTACCAAAGTATATAGATCTCCGAAATTCCAGATATCGTGTCATGGTAACAGAACAGAACTACGCAGACAACAGTTTCCGAGGAACGTATGGAAAAGAACTCACGATTCGACTCATCACGAGGAGGCTTGAGCCTTTTCCAGATAATACTCAGAACGCGTCTTTCAGAATAGTACATGCATACTGGTCCCATCCGTTCTTGGGCTATTGAAAATAACTTTTCCTCGTTGTATACATGAAAATGAAGAAAATACGCCCCCATGAGTTGTGAAAAGATGTTTCTAATCGAGTTCGTGAGCGTTTGGAGATTTATTGCAAAATCAGGAAAATTTTGCTGATAGCAACTCGAAGAATCATCTTTACGACTGGTCTCGAACGCATCCTAGCTTTCTTAGAGTACTGTCGTCGTGTTCAGCAGGCCAAAATACGTGAGAAATCGTAATTCGAGTACGCTCAAAGCCCGCTGCAACGTTGCACCATCTAAATCATATATCTACAAAATCTGCAAAAAACGCTGAAAACGCAGTTCTGTAGAAGCTCACTATTTCGCGATTTGAAAAAATTCGTGATGGCTAGGTGCAAAACTGGTTTCGGATTCGGTTTCTACGTCAAAAAATACACAAAAAAGTCATTGTCCGGTCAATGCACTATCCCTAACCCACAGTTTCGTTGTCCAGTGGAATAAGTCTCCCTTCAAAACCACGTAATTCAGCACTATTTTTATGACCCTGTTTCTAAGGTTGCAATCATAGCGGCCAATCCCATCCGAGTCCCAACTTTTTAAGAATGGTTTTCGACGTAAAATTTGACGAGGAATCCGATAAAAATATTGAATTCGAGATAAAATCTGACTGAAGGGCCAAAAAAACGTTTTTATGCAGAAAAACTACTATTTTGAGGTTATGTTGACCCTTTCCAGATTTGAAAGTATTTTTTTCGTAAAATTCAGCTTTTTTTACGTCGAAATATGTGTTTGAAAGAAATTTTTCAATGAGTCTTACATCCGTAAAAAATCAATCAAAAAATGAAAAAGTCGATTTTTTTGCAAATTTTAAAAACGGAAACAGCGCGTCAAGCCCGCACGGATGTATTTTGGGATATATTAACCATGCTTTTCATTTTCTTTCATCATGTATAACATGTACCTAAAGTTACAGAAAAATCCCTGACCATCGACCAAAAACCTGGTGATAATAAAAGAATCGAGCCATGCAAAAAGGGACCTTCGTGCAAATGACAAATTGTCGGGGAAACAAAAAAAACTGTGTTGCATCTCTACCATTCACAATTCCCCAACGCCAATGTACATACACATACTTCTTATCAGTATGTACTATAATCTTCTCCATTTTTTGACCAAGGGTGGCCTACAGAGTTGTTTTTTAATAAAAACTCGAGTGGACTTGGGTCCCTTTTAGCATGGATTCCTTCAAAAAGCTATGATTTCATATCAAGACATTACGAAACTGGAAAATATTGAATTTAAACAATATCTTGATGATTATCATGGATTCATAGCGGGATTCAGGTACCTTTTTGCTCAGATTGACTGAAAATACTTCGGATACAATTATAAAGTTCATTACAACAAACAAAACCATAATACTATCTAAATCACGTAACATTATTATTAATAAGATCTATAAATCTATGAATGTAATCATTTTGGCTATTTGAAAAAGGCCTGCAGCACGTTCCCGATCTTTTTCTCTCATTCCGTGCCCAAGATGAAGGATCG
This sequence comes from Eretmocerus hayati, assembly GCA_029851415.1. Lineage (NCBI taxonomy): Eukaryota > Metazoa > Arthropoda > Insecta > Hymenoptera > Aphelinidae > Eretmocerus > Eretmocerus hayati. Next base: position 17,796,751 of record CM056741.1, read on the forward strand.
CCACAACTTTTCCGTTTTTTGCCATCGTTATTACTGTCACAATCCATATTCTAGAAATCATACACTATGAGACAGACAAAATCAACGTCTGCAGAGCTATAGGATGATACACTAGATACTACAGCACTTTTTGATCATTTCAAAATTCGAGTTGAGTTCAGAGCGCAGAGTATACACCTATATGCCTATACATCATTCGAGGCGTAGCAAGATGTAAACATTCAGCTCGTCGACCAACTGGTGCCAAAAATCACAGCAATCAATTGTGTGAGTGATAGATGTGATGATACGCCGCGTAAGTATTAGTTTTTGTAGGTTCTTTTATCAATCCATGCAAAAAGGGCCCCATATCCTGTACTTGGGTACCTTTTTGCATGGATCGGGTCTCAGGAATTGGTTATATCGGAAAGATTACATATGCAGGTGATAGAGGAATGTTCAAAGAGTACAAATATCACCTTATCTCAATTTCGCAAAAAATGGCACTTAGGTCCCTTTTTGCATGGCTCGATTCAAAAAGAATGACTCCTATATCATCATTTTCTCCTCAATCTGTGGATTCACTTTTTTTGTGGCATAAGGGGGGAAGGTACCAGGTACCCTGGCACCGAAGTTATGAGCTGTGGAAAATCCAAAAAGACATCTCGATGCACCAAAAATCCTACCTCCCGAATCCGCAAGGGGATAAACTCTAGCTTTTTTCATTTTCTTTAAACTAGCTCATTCCGTCCATCCTGGTGCGCCTTAACCCTTGCTCGGAGCGACACACTCCTGGTCTAGAAAAATACTACCCGGTCTAAAAAAAACTAACACCTCAGTTTTTCCCAATTTTCTGTTGGGTTTTCCGTGATCAGTAGAAATATTTTCCAATCCTAAGCCCTGGTGTGGACGTGCTACATCATGTCACGTTCACACCGGCATCACGCGCCAAACCGCTGTAAATGAATTAACTTACTGCAGTTGACCACGAGTCAAAACCTAATTACTGCTTATCACGGAAAACCCAATAGAAAATTGGGAAAAACCGAGGTGGTAGAGTTTTTTTTAGACCGGTTAGAATTTTTCTAGACCAAGAGTGTATCGCTCCGAGCAAGGGTTATGGCGCACCAGGATGGGCGGAATGAGCTAGTTTCATGATAATTTGAAGAAAATGAAAAAAGGTATAGTTTTTCCCCTTGCGGATTCGGGAGGTAGAATTTTTGGAGCATCGATCTGTCTTTTTGGATTTTCCACAGCTTACAATTTCGGTGCCAGGGTACCTTATCCGCATAAGGGTGCGTCACGTTTTCCAGCTCAAGATTCAGGCTACCACACATCCGGCATACTGTATATTGTGTTGATGCAATGAAAAGAGCACAATTTCACTCAACTGCTCCTCCAACAATTCATTGCGAGCGGGAGAAAAGTTACAATGCGCTTTGATTAGTCATTATAAGATTTGCTAATATGAAAAAGTAGAAGCGTGGGAGGAAGAGGCAATTTTTTCCAGTTTTTGTAATGGACTTTGAGTTGAGGCGTAAGTAATATTTCATGATACACCGTGTGTTGCTTGATTTTCTATTCTATTAGGATCATCAGTTGACAGCGGGAGGCTGTGCCCCAGTATCAAACTCCAGTTGCTAGTGGGATGAGATATCATTATGGAGATTGAAGGTAAGGACTATTATTATTCTTAACAATCATCAAAGTGCTGTATTTTTTACCTGCCTGTAACAAGGGGAGGACCAGGCTTTTGGATCACGAATCCTATCCAAAATTTTTTTACAGTTTGGTACTACCTAGAATATGAAAAATCCAGAGTAACTCGGTCAAATGGGCCTCCTGTCCAAAGATACAGCCACTGAGATTAGCATTACCCATATAGGCTCATGTTACAAAGTGATGTATATAGATATACTCGCAATGCTAACTGTTTTGCTTGTAGCTCCGAACAGAAGGCCCATTTCACAGAGTTACTCTGGATTCTTCATATTCTAGGTGATACAAAACTGTAAGAAAAATTTGGAAAGGATTGGTGATCCAAAGGTCTGGTACTCCCCTTGTAAAGATGAGATACAGATTCCCCCGTTTTCGTCGTAATCATGGTTCAATAATCAGTAATGGGAAACGACATATCCAACAATCTTCATTCTGCGGAAAATACTATAGCGAGATTTTTCTCCCCTAATTTACACAAGTTCAAATAATGATCTATATGAGATTCATCTGTTGGTTACCAAGGATAGTGTTGATGACAAAGACGTGGCAACGCCAGCTTCACATCTTGTGTAGACACGAACGCAAAAGCATCTCTGCTGAGTTGTGTATTATTCGAGAATCTATCCAAGTGTTAATGAACGAATTTAAATCTACTCGGATTGTGTCCTGTGTCTCAAAGATTCCCACAAGGGCGTAACTACATTTTTTTAAATGTCTGTGAAATCCATGGAATTGACTCTAATCCTCCAGTGCTTGTACAGATATTTCGAGGATGACATTTTCTTTGAGATTAGTCTGGTTGTTCAATCATTCATGCCTCTGACGATTTTGGTCAAGTTTTTATCGATTTTCTCCAAAAGGCCCGTCTGTAGTGACGCCCTTTTCTACGCAACCTTTCAATTGTGAGTTAAAAGTCAAGAATTATTCCCAGAATAAATTTAGATATCCAAGAAAAAAACTCGAGCACGACTACTTCCAAGGAAGTTTAATAATGTTTGTTAACAGTCCAGCTCATTACGGCAATGCGCTTTATAATTGGGTCTCGGAATGAACAAAATAGTAGTACCGCAATGATGTACCATGAGAAAATAAGTTATCAGAGAACTCGTCATCACACGCGTCATTTTTGATTTTCGCAGCAACGTGACAATATTTTTTATGAATCTTACAAGGCTCGAAATGGTGTAGACACCATTCAAGAATTGTAACATGAGCCTTTTCCCTTCAATGATTATGGGTGATGACAGACAACCCGCTACGATACGAAACTCGAGACACGACACCGCCCAACATGACACGAGATTTGTTCCTGCGAAACCAACCATCGATGAATTTCATAGTTCAAGTCATGAGTAATGAAAATAGATCAAATTCATCGATGGTTGGGTCTGCCGGGATCAACTTCGTGTCATATTTAGCGGTGTCGTGTCGTGAGATTCGTGTCGTAGCGGGTTGTCTGTCATCATTCTATTGGGATCGCATGCGACAAATGAAAAAAAAAAAAAAAAAAAAAAAAAAAAAAAAAAAACCAGAAGCCATTGACTGTATAGCTCATAGAAATGTTGTACGTGAGAGCAAATGCAAGAAGTATTCCAAAATTGAAAATATGGGTGGGTAAAATTAAAGAGAAGAAATTTTTAATAAGGGTATAAGATACAAGTGTGCACTTCACTCTTACAAGTGCAGAGATATCAATTCTTATAAATGATACACATTTTAGAGTGATTTTTAACGCAAGATCGTGCAAAACGGCGATGGTAGAATTTGGCATTGATCGCTACAATATTCATACAAATCATCTAAGAGTCACTGGATCTAATGGTAAATACTGATTCATCACTATAATTCGTACTAGCGTTAAAGTCCCTAGTTAGATGCGGGATTTGTTGAAGTTTTCTTCAGCGGTTATTTTGCGATGGAACACTTTATGAAAATTGTTGTGGACTGTTCCATGTTTTTGAAGATGTCGTACAGGGATGAATATGCCGGAGACCTCGTCAAATTGAGGACACGTGCCAGTAATTCCAACACTCGCTGAATCGATGCACTGATAACAAAAGGATACATAGCCTTCAGAATTTCACGGATGGTTTCACAAAAATTACATTTCACAATGTGAAGACAGTGTATTCGGATTTACCTGATTACTTGCGCTGAATTCCGTTGGTACATCCACATGCATAATTGTTTCATGTTGCTGTTGTTGCGACATATTTTCAGCATCAATCGGTGAACCAGTCTTTGGAACCCGATCTTTGAACAATTCTGAGCTCTTTTCCTTTTCTCGAGGTGGTTTTGCATCTGCATCATGGGATGGGCCAGCAAAACGAACACTCAGTCTTATCTCGTCCATGGCTGATTCGACTTTGTCTTCACTGTCATTCATCACCAAATCCTTCTTTGCTTCATCAATCATCGGTATTGAGCTTGCAATTACTTGCTGGATGCGCTTTACAATATATGCTTCATTTAGTAAGCCATACCATTGGATGAAATCCAAATGGGTCTTTGGAACAAGATCGGTCAGCATATAAGACCATACTCGTTCAGTTTCTTCTTCTAATACCCTTCTGAAATGTTAATGGATTTCATTTTGTAAAAAATCCAGTAGATTGAATTCACCATGCGCGAAAGAGAAGTAATATTGGAGAGAAAAGAGTCAAAGATAAAATATCGCTCGTTTCAAAGCATTTTGTCTAGAGCTGTTACCAGTGGATCTGAAAGAAAAAAAAAAAAAACAAAAAAATTGTTGGATTGGTACTATGTTGAAATTATATGAAGAAATCCTATTTCTATTCTTTCAAGACGCCCCCCCCCCCCCCCATACTCATGAGCCGTACGGCCCATGAGAAGCCCAACTCAGGCCCCACTCTAGCCTATTTCCTGAAAATTATGGTTTCGAATTGTCTCAAACTTATATGCTGTACTTAGGCGCATTCCCTCTATCAAGGCAAGTAATTTGGGAAACAAATTATCCAACAACGGTAACAGCGCTTAGCTACTTATGCGATGAGTGTTTGAGAGCAGGTTTTAGCAGTATTTGGCTTTTTAAAAGTTTGCGGACACTACAGAGGTGATAATTGACTTTTACAACTGGCCAATCAAAAGGTCTTGAAAATCTTACCATTTCATCACTGGTAGAAGTCGGTTACAGTACATTTTATTGGAGCTCTAGACGATAAAAGATTGAGCATCTTTAAAACATGCCAAATTAAGAGCTCAATTTACAAGAACCGTTGTTTTGTTCGGCCTCAAAAATGTGTAAATATATTCTTCGATACAAGAACCATGGACTAGAAGAATGATCTGAGTGGGATAACCAATTTTCGAGCCAATTCATTTTACCATTCTTGGATATTCATTAAAATATGAGAACTCAGGCATGGCCCACATGTGCTTGCATTTCAACTAATACTCGTTGGCGTGTGTAGAATGACTATGAAAAAACACCGAAAATATATGTCAATCGTTCCACCTTGAGCTAGATGCGAGCTGCACATCATATGTTTTGGCATTGAAGTGGGAGGAAGTGCTGACATTTTACAAACGAGGTTGTGAATATTTTCACGGAGAATGTTATTGTCAGTCATAGTCAAAGGGCCTTTGACCATGACAATCACTTTACTGTAAGAATTTCTTTGAAAAACTTCAAACAACTCGTTGCAGTTTTCATTCAACCAGTGGTTGAACGAAAAATTTAATCAGCTGGTTGAATATAGCTGTGAATATGGTTATGGATACGCGGCCCATGAGATGGATACTTAGGTGGTGATTTCCGGACGACATTTTGACGTAGGGAAACAAGTTATTTTATGCTTTCTTGAGAATGAATGGGGAAAATCATCAGCGGAAGCTTCGAGAGTTTTTTCGGGCTAAAATCCAGGGTAAGCAAGCTCTCAGCTGAGCAGTATCCTGATTGGTGACCGCTCAGGTGGGTTTGCTAGATGAGTATAGATCAAACGCTCGCTTAGGTAAGCCGGCTGCCGCAGTCGAGTGGTCACCAATCCAGATAATGAATCGCAAGAACGTTGCTTAACCTAGAGATCGAACTAAGGAAGCACGCGTGACCACCGCTGACGTTTTTTCCCATTTGTTCACAAGAGAAAATGAAGAAATTTGTTTTACTAACTCAAAAATGTCGTCCGTAGATTACCATTCACCAATCTCACGAGTCTCGTATAAATATCCATAGTACCGAGTATTATTCACGTGATTAAGGGGGACAGATCTGGGCTGGTGATCATCCATCAGGATAAAATCACTGGCGATACGTTGTTCAGCATGAATTTCCGATCGACGTGACTCGGAGTTCAATCATTGTTTAATAACATTCAACGACCTGGTTGAAAGGAAAATGCAACGTTGGTTGAAAATCCAACCAATTTTTACAGTTTTCCTTATTATGACAATTACGCAAAAATAAGTCATGAAACCTCATAACTTTTTGTGAAACTCAATTAGCCCTATTTGAAATGAGCATTCGAACAGGCTAGGTGGATTTTGAATATAATCCGATGACCGGGGGTCCGATACCCGGCGATGGTGAAACGAGACTGATTTTTGCTGTTTCTAAAAGAGAAAGTCGTTTACGGAAAACAAATTTTTGATCAATTGTTTCATCAAATCGGATATCTTCTCCAACATACCTCGAGATAACGTACACTATTGTCGAGCAAAAAGTCGAAAAACATAAAAACATAAATTTCTCGAAGAGCCATCTTTATTTATTCCTGAAAATTTGACATTTGGTGTAAAATTATGTGCTCTTTCAGAAAAAAATAGTCCTGACCATTTTTTTCAGTCCTAAAGCCTATTTTTGCCATTTTCGCAAATCAGTTTTTCAAGCGATGGGGAGTCGTCCGTTTTCTGCGCATGCGCAGGAATTTGGGTTCTTGAAACCAATTCCATTAGAAAGCCAAGAAAATTTCCTTCAAAATGACCACCTGACAAAGTCAATTCCACCAATGTGGCTCGGAGCTACAACGTATGAAAGATGAAGCTTCAGCCCGAGTGCATCGATAGGCAAAGGCCATCGTCCGTGGATCTCAGTCACTGTCTCCGACCACCTCTTGGTCGTTGCCGACATTCAGTGGTCTTCTGCACGTTGTAGCTTCGGTCTCAATTGATGGAATTGACTTTGTCAAGTGGTCATTTTGAAGGAAATTTTCTTGGCTTTCTGATGGCATTGGTTTCAAGAACCCCCATTCCTGCGCATGCGCAGGAAATCGACGATTTCCCATCGTCTAAAGAACTGATTTGCGGAAAATATCAAAAATAGGCTTCAGGACTCAAAAAAAATGTTCGGGACCATTTTTATCTGAAAGAGCACAAAATTTCACATTGAATATCAAATTTTCAGAAATAAAACGAAATGGCTTTTCGAGAAATCAATGTTTTCGTGTTTTTCGACTTTTCGCTCGACAATAGTGTACGTAATCTCAAAATCAAGTTCTAGGAATGCATTTCGATAGATTTTTTGGAAACCTTTTGAATGCCATGAGCCGCGCGTCTTTATCTGCAAGCAAGCCCGACTTATTTGCATTTTAGTGAAAAAAAGTTGCTGGAATTATGAAAAAGAGGAATTTACATCATTTTCAAAAATTCTCGCCCTGAGACCAAAAAATTTCTTTTGGACCTCATAGTAATTCGAAAGTCCATGTTTTGGACCATAGAATCGATTAAGAATTCTTAGAAAAAGATCCGAGACATAACCCTTTTTCGTCGGTCTATTTCGCGTGGAATTACTCATATGAGAGACTCATCGTTGCGATCGTATGTCCGTGTGTGTGTGTTGTGTTTTATTCCTGACACGCTTTCTCTCAAACTTTTGGTTTTCTGGGAGTTCAAAGATCAATTGATTGGGAACAATCAAATGATACTTTAGGCTTTCAGTTGATGAGAAACTTACAAATGTCATCAAAAAGTTCTATTCCGTGAGAAAATATAGTCATGTTCGAAAGTGTTGATGTACTGGTAATAGCTAAAATACAGCATAAATTGAAAAGATCAATTCGTAAATTATAATGCATGAAGTAAACCAGCTTTTGACAGTGAGAGAATTCATCCTGCGTTATTGCTTATATTTTCCCCTTAGATAAAATTAAGGAATCCTTCATCTGAATTCAAGATCAAGTGTGTGCAGTTATATAGTTCCGCTCATAAGTTTACTATGGGTAAACGCTTGCACAGCATAACTTCAAAAGCCAATTCGTGAAGTTCCATGCGTTGTGGTGGGATGTTGGAAAAAGTCAGTGATTTTCTGATTGATGGCTGCTTCAACCTCCAAAGAATCTGAGTAAAATCATCCGAGATTTTGAAAAGTAATAATCTTTCCGCTCTTAAATATCCTTCTTTCAAATCTCTTGTACGACGCATGATACTCGACTCATTGCTCTCTAAAGTTGAGGTTCTCAAGCGTTCACCCATCACAAAAGTTTGAAGTTGTTTGTGAAGTGCTGTATACGTACAAATATTCAATCAAGATTAAATCGCACGAGATGAACGCATAGTGGGTTATTTCCCTTACCTGAAATCAGACATCGGTGAGTCAAGGTATTCCATAGTCTTGGCTATGCTACTCGCAAGATCGTCTGCCAGCTCACACGCATCCTCACGAATTGGGCACTCATTGATTATTCCAGGAAACAATTTTCGGATCTGAATATCAGCGACAATTTTGTTGCGGTGATTTTTCAGATAGCGATAATATTGCTGCATTGGTTTTCTTCTTATTGTCGGATAAAATATTCTGAGTTTTGCTTCGCCTTCACTTCTTGTCCAAAAGTCTAGCTTTAAGCTCTCATAGTCATCAAAAACAAAGTCAATAAACGTTGTCCATTTGACGTTATCATCGACCAAACCCAATGGAACTTGCGCCTTTCGTTTATAAGTATATAATCTTGGCTGATGTCGTGGCTTTGCACGGATTGGAGAACTGAAATAATCGAAATGGGGAAGCAAAAGGTCACAAATCCATGTACATTACTTGTGGGTTATGAAAAATTCGATTTCAACTGCGATTAACACTGAATACCGAACGGATATAGTGGAATGAAAGTATAAAACTATGAAATATGCACATGATCAGGTATAATATGATATTGGGCACATGAATTTGCAGTCCTTGTTACGACCTTCGTTACAAACCAGCTGGAATCGCATGTTCGAGCAACAATCACACATATGCATGATTAGGTACGGTTTAAGTATATTGATATCGTGGCAAAAAGGATCACCCGGATCATCGAGTCCGTAATATGTTAAGTGCAATGTCTCCTCGATAGAGTAATCAACAGAGTACGGAATGGTAAACGCTCGATCCACAAAATATTGATATGAGTTTGGTAAATGTACGCCTATCCTCTCGACGCCAAAAAACCCCAGGTTTTCGTTCCCTCCTACTTGAAATGCACACAAATGAGAAACTTAATATCGCATATGAATCGGGCCATGCAAAAGGGGACCTTCATGTATATGGAAATCCCATATATCGAAGTTCTCTTATAACATGGCTCAATTCATATCTCTTGCTCTAAAGCTTCTGAGAGAAATATTTGCATTATATATAAGATGTGACATAATTGAAAAAAGAGTTCTTGTACGAATATGAGTGATACGTTAGCGTGTGCCTTGTGAAGTAACGGGAGACTATTTTGGAAATTGAATAGAAATATGATAAAAATTGTAAATAAACAGGTCATGTTATGAAATTTTTGTGAGGTGAGTATGAATGGGAGAATACTTTTTCTTGAAGCAGAAAGACCACATTGAATATCATAAAAATATAAAGCTTCCGTGAGATCCGCGCAGCATGACATTGATGATAAAGCTACACTAGTCTCAGATTATATACGAGGGTTTCCATGGAACTTTTAACTATTGACCTCTGGAATAAAAAAAAATTTCTCATCGCACACGTTTGAAATGGGTTTCATGTGATTCTTAGACCTTGAAAACATGTGAAAAAAGTGGTGCCACTCTCTCCCAAGCCGAGGTAACTGGTTCAGAACGACATGTATGGAATTTCACACTTGAAACATTCGTGAATCAACTTCAATCGAATAGATTCGATTCAAAACATTGTGTAGACGATGGATACGAATTATATTTTGCCTGACTTGACTTTAAGATGATATTTCATCATCGATTTCTCCAAAATTCTATGTAAATTTCCAAAATCGAGTCAAGAGCTATGAGTCTCATTTGAATTCCTAGAATACACTGTGGTGTTATTTTGTTCATATTTCAGCCGTATACTATGTAAAAATCAAGAAAATCGTGATACCATCACATTTAGAGGCTTATTTAGCTTACCATCCGGATTCAAATATTTCTTCTCAGCTTCTCACAGAAATACCGATCGACAATTGCAGCTCAAAACAGTGCGGTTATACCCTTTTTGTGATGAAGAAAAAAGAGCACAACGTCCCAACCCTGTGCTTCGCGTCTCCTGAGTATGCCATGAAAAAATGGCCATTTTCAAAGCCAGTAGCCCGATAATTTTATGAGCTTTGAAGCTTTATAAAATTTGTCTGGATCAACGCTCACTCACAAACTAAACGGGATTCGATTCGTCTTCTTTCTAACTTCGAAAACTCATTGCTGAATTCCCCATTTTGCACAAGGTATTTCATCATTTTCGTAAACAATAGCCAGAGAAAATTTTTCCACAAAACTTGGTTACATCAATGAGTGAGAGCTAATATCATAGCCGAATCAGCGCACACCTCTGAATCAAACATTTTCTCAAAATATGAGATGAGTAGATGGATATATCATTCCACCGAAGTAGTTGAGGCGTAGGTATTTTAGTTACAGCCTCATCAATTCAAAAAATCGCGTTGGTTCGTTTGTAAACTGACCAGAAATCATCTTTTGCGGTCTTTTGTTGACAAATCAGGATGCGTTTCAACAAGAAAGAATCTAGGCCATATTGAATGATGCCAAATACTATACAATGCCACTCCTGCATACTCCCAATAGTTCAGAATACTCCAGGAACATTGCAGTTACACAAAAGTCAAAAGTTCCGTGGAAACCTTCATACGTGAGACTCCAATATATCAACAATAGAAGATTCTATTCATTCAAATCAATCAAAGGAGCACCCAATGAGGGCGAAGATATAAATGGATAACATTCATACGATTCCGTCAATTTCGACGAAGAAAAACACGTTAATACAACTTGGGGAAAATTGGAGAAGAATGAGGAATGTTTCCCTTGTACGAATAATTTCTGCACACAATTAGTCCTGACTATATAAGAGTAATCGTGAATAAATTTTGTGAAGTGATTACAAATAGACGCTAACGTTGCGTTAATATTGCAATAGCTATCAATAATTGGAACGAGATTTCAATAGTATTGTAATTAGATTTCACATTAAAACGTTTAATTTTTTTTTTTTTTTTTTAGTGGTTCAATAATGAGATAGTTGTAACACAGAGACATGAATGAACAACACACTAATAGGATTGGTGAAAAGTTTGTAGAAATTGAATGGAGCGTATGACTGATAAGGGTCCACAAAAACATAAGCTTCCCACAATTCATACCGAGTGTAGCTCATCAAAAATTGTGATTCACAATGGATAACGTCTTGAACCCTCACATCGATTTTAATGCAATTATCTTACACATTCTCCCCAAATATTAAACAATGGGCGAGGTATAAGATGCTTGCAGACTCCTTTGACGCAGTACGCACAGTAGACAAATTACTCCAAATTGTTCGTTTAATATCGCGATTTCGGCATTTCAAAAACCACATGAAATATTCTCTTGTCTTTTGAAGTTGATACTTTTTTGTAACAGTTATGCCACACATCACCGGGAGTTGGCTCTAAGGCAGGACTGTGCATGATCTTCTGCATTATGATTGTAACAAAGAATTTTGCCGTAGACATTAGGAAATATCCTAGAAAATACCCGAAAACCTCAATCATAAGTATCGGGCAATGTATTGTTAGACTCTTTCTAGGCGGAGCAACACCTAACCCCAAATTGCACCGCCATCGTCAAAACAAACGATGCGGTTATCACTTAGTCCAGAACGCAAATATCATGCGCGATTCGTCAATTCTGGTCAATCCATCAAATCCTATCGAATCAAATACTATCCAATGACCAAAATGGAAAATTTCATCATGATCAGATGATAGTAATGACTGTTGCGCAGCAAATACTCCAGACACGGGTAATCAAAGAGTGGTACAGTTCAGGGAATCGATTTTCAGCAACAAACCTTGCATTCAAAATTTTCGAATTCAGACTAGAAGCCAATGGAATCAAACCGAGGATCTTTGACCTAGAAATACTCAATGGAAAATTCAAGGGTCGACTAGCCAATTCGAAGAATTGATTCAGAGTTTTCTCAATCCCAATTCGCTTGAAAATCTACAGTTGGGAAGGATCCCCAAAACTAGGCTAGAATCCCCCCGAGCGTTCACAAACGCGACGAGAGACACCGGTGCATTCTAAAATGAGACAAGAGCCGCGGGTGCATTCAAAACCGAGATGGGTTCCGACTTTGTCGCTCTCGAATAGTGCAATCGTATCGACAACTAAGGACTCCATCATGACCGTCTAAAAATGATGATTGCGGCAAATACTCCAGACACGGGTAATCAAAGAGTGTTGCGGTTCAAGAATCCAACTTCTTGCATCAGTCATTGACATCAAGTTTCTCTAGTTCAGACAAGAATTCGATCACACTAAGGCAAAGATCAATGACCTAAGTTCACAAAACAACAGATTCTAGGGTCGACCAACCGATTCGAGCAGTCACCCGGGGTCTTTGATGCCGAACTTGCGCGCGACACTACAACTTAAAAGGTCCTCCGAGAAGAAGTTAAACTTCCCGGTGCGCTCGAAAACTATATGGGCTCCAATTCTGTCTTTCCGGAAAAGTGCAATCGTTTCTACAACTCGAAGTTCCACCATGTTTGAAGGAAAATAATGACTGTTGTGCGGGAAATACTCAAGACACGGGTCGTCAAAGAGTGTGCAGTTTAGGAAACCAACTTTTTGCAACAGTCTTTGCTGATGAAATTCTCGAGTTCCGACTAAGGAATCGATGACCTGGTCACACCCAACGAAAGATTCAGGAGATGACTAGTCAATTAAAGCAATAGATCCAGAGTTTTCTGATGCCGAGCTCGCTTGAAAATGTACAGTTGGGGAGGCTCCCCGAGGGTAAGATCGACTTCCCCGGTGGTTTCGAAAAACGATACGAGGGTCGCCGGTTGCGGTCGAAAACGACATGAGCTCCATTTCTGTCGCTCTAGGATTATGCATTCTTGACTACAATCCGAAATATCAACATGCCTCGATAAAATCCAAGAGTATTGTGTGGCAAATACGCCAGACACAGGTAATCGAAGAGTGTTGCGGTTTGGGAATTGGATTATCTGCAACAGACTTTGCTATCAAAATTTCTTGGTTCAGACAAGAATTCAATGGAATTGAGGCAAAGTTCCATGTCCCAAGTTCACAAAACAACAGCATCGAGAGTCAACTAATCAATCCGAGCAAGCGCCCAGAGTATTCTGATGCTAATTTTGCTTTGAAAAGCACAGTTGAAAAGGTCCCCTTAAAGAGAATAGACTCTCCGGTGCGTTCGAAGACGATATGGGCTACAATTCTGTCGTTCTGGAATAGTCCAATCGTATCAACAATTCAAAATTTGACCATACCCGGATGAAAATCATGACTGTTGTGCGGCAAGTACTCTAGATACGGGTACTCATTGGGCGTTGAACCTCACGAAACAGAGTTTCTGAAAACGGTCTTTGCTATCGTAATCGTTTATTAAGGCCTTGGGGTGGAACCCAGTGCGGCCTTGCAGATTCATACAGTGATATTTTACATTTTACATGATTATTTTATGTACTAATGAAGGTATAACTATAGAGTAGTGATTGTATGATCCACTTGAGGAAGATTCCCAGATATATGTACAGTGAACTCTCCCTTAACGGACACCTCCGGTTAGCGAACACCTCTGAAAAACGGAGACTTTTTCGCGACCGGCAGAAGTATAACCACAGAAATTAACTTCTGATAAGGGGGCACCTCTGGATGGTGGACAGTTTCGATGCGACCGGAGAGGTCCGCTCTCGGGAGATTTCAGTGTGTATATATATATCAAAAGTATGTGGTATATATGTTACCGTGAAAGCCCGAAATCCGTGATTGCCGGGCATTTACTAGTGAATCCTAAGATTCACTGGTCGAGGCCAGTGAATGCTGACATTCACTATAGAGAAATCCCGGTATTCGTAGCTGATCTCGTCGCTGAGTCCATAATTCGGGCTTTCACTAGTGATTGTCAGCATTCACTGGCCATCAACCAGTGATTGTCAGCATTCACTGGGCATCGACCAGTGAATGTCAGCATTCACTGGCCCGGCCCAGTAAATGTCGGAGATCGCGAGAGTTGGGGAATGAAAGTCGAAAAAATGTCAGACACAACGTCTTATTATCCAATGTTTTCGAGGCAGGTTGGAATATGACGAAATCAAAGTATAGTGTTCAGGACTTTTCCAACCTTTCCGAGTGAACCCCATTTCTGAGGCAACTCCGAAAAGAGTGAGTTTCACTCTTTCGGAGAATTTTACGCGGGCCCAAGTGAATCTCATTATTTCCGGATTGCCACAAAAAGGGGGTTTCACTCAGAAAGGTTGAGGAAGTATGGCCTATTTATTCATCACTCATCGAATGAGGTCAGGAGTTCCTGATTTCTAACCTTCATCCACTGAGGTAGCCGTGGCGCACAAAATTGAAAGGACAATTGTGTCAGCATGATCAGTGTGTCATGAATAATCATAAGTGAAACGTTCATGTCACTCAACTTTTGTCATTGACAACTATTTTCTATGAAATATTCCTGAGATCGACAAGTATTTGGCAAGACATTTTATTGACAACTCCTCATTGATGGATACTCAATATTTCTCCATATTCCAACCTGCCTCGGAAACTTGGGATAATGAGACAATGTGTTTGACATTTTATTCGATTTCCATCCCCCAATTCTTCCGATCTCCGATATTCACTGGTCCGGGTCAGTGAATGCTGACATTCACTGGTCGATGCCCAGTGAATGCTGACAATCACTGGTCGATGACCAGTGAATGCTGACAATTACTAGTGAAAGCCCGGAATATGGCCTCAACAACGATATCAGCTACGGATTCCGGGCTTTCACTAGTGAATGTCAGCATTCACTGGCCTTGACCAGTGAATCTTAGGATTCACTAGTGAATGCCCGGCAATCACGGATTTTGGGCTTTCACGGTAACATATACATTTCGAGAGTAAAAAATAAGCAATTTTGATCGCATACGCGGTAAATAAATCGTTAAAGGACTTGTAAGGGCGAAGATATGGAAGTGGAAAAGTGTCGCTAAGCAAGAATAATGGAAAATTACTCAAAAGTAGGGTTTTATACGTGACTGCGGACATTCGGAAATGGAAAGTACTGTACCTCGATTTAGGAAAGTAATGATCTTGGAAACATCAAGCGACTATGATGGATCTCGATCGTGGAAGACGATCGAGATCATCTTGAGAATATATTGGGATGAGAGGTGAGTCCTCTTGAGAGCGCATGCATACAATACAGTTCCGTGCAGTCGGGCGTAAGTATTTGAGGTCTTCCTTTGGCTTCTCTACATGGAATACGAAGAAGTTCGTACACCGGTCGGGGTCAGAGTGCCGATACATAAACTCTTTGATTTCCACCAGATCTGAATATGGAAATCGCAGTTTTGTCTCGAAGTTTTGAAATGCGGGAGAAAATCAGGTCACGCGCAACAGTTGATAATAACTCAAATTTCAAGGTTGAATAGAAAAAGGGTTTAAGTGAGTCGTTTTTCGTGATTCTGCAGAAGAAGTGCTTATTTCATGTGAAGATCATTCACATATTCCACAGACTTGAGAAATGCATTCTCTTGCGCCAATCGCTCCAAATACTCGAGAAATAACAGCTCGTGTAGGTTCGAATTTGAGATCATCAGAAATGCCAGAAACACGGATCTCAGGTGTGTCCACAATCAGAAGGTTAGGAGACAAATTTTTGACTTGAGTCTGGACTTCAGTGAATTCGACACGAAGGTGATTTTGAGATGCAAAAATTGGTTTTTAAAATTATTTAAGCGCATTTCAAATATACTGTTCTTCGGGTCTACGCATGAAACGATTAAAACATGCAGGGCATTCAGGATCGTCTTCGAATTCATTCTCTTGCGCTCGCATTCCCACGAAGTCAGGCTTCAATAACTGAATATAATTGCTGATACTACTTCCACTGACCCAGAATAAAAGAGTTCAGGACACTGATCTATCGACTGTCACTTAGTTTTGGAACCCACAAAGTTGCAACACGAACACCATTCTCAACTCCAAATTACAGACTCGGAAAAGTAAACAGATCACTGGGTCGGTACAGGGAGAACTCTGTAGGGAAAAAGGGCTTGTGATGCCACCTGACGTTTGACGTGGGTAGCTGGATGAAGTCTTGAACACGCGGGCAAGGCAATGTGGTGATGAGTGGCATATTTCAGCGGCGACAAATAGGTTATAACATAACCTCCAAGGATGCTTTCGTTTTCAACTTGTGAGATTGATTGCAAGCTGTCGAGATCGACGAAGATTAATGGATCAGATGATATTTTGCGAATTCGAGTCTGCAAGAATTTGCAACAGGATGTCCGTGGGTCTCCTTTGCAGTTTATAGTTGAAGAAAGTGAAGGAGTAGATAGGAGGATGTAAGATGGCGACACTTACCGGCGCAGATATCGCCCCGAGAGTCACCGGTGCGTTTGAGAAGGAGCGCCGACCCTTTCGCTCTGGAACTGTGCAACCGCATCCGGAATTGCATTTTCTTCGTGCAAAGATTAAAATCATCACAAATGATGCCAGGAATCTCCACACCCAAACCTCTTACACTTCAAAACGTAGAAGCAAACCACAGTTTGGAATGACAAAAACAACAAATTTCTATTTCTACAGTTTCTCAAAGTTGGAATGTTCTAGCATTTTGAATCACGATACACCTTCAAATGTCAATGGAACCGATGATAAAATGGAATCAGATCATGAAAAGAGTGTTAATTTGGAGCAGGCCTTGTTTCCGTCATATCCTCAATATGAGTCGGCTTGAAACCATCTACAATCTTGATATTATGACTAACTAATCGTTTACGTTCGGAAAAATTTGCTAGTATTATTAGATGTTGTCAACGAACGAAAAATCTCGCTATGATACTCTCCGCGGAATGAAGAACGTAGTATATCCCGTTTTCCATTATTGATTATTCGACCATGATAATGACGAAAACGGTCGAATCTGCATCTTATACATAGAGGCAGGTGAAACACATAGCGCTTCGATGATTGTTAGGAATAGGGATGATCCTTACCTTCAATGTCCATAATGATATCTCATCCCACTTGCAACTGGAGTTTGAAACTGGGGCAAAGTCTCCCGCTGTCAACTGATGATCTGAATAGAATAGAAGATCAAGGAGCACAAAGCGTCTTATGAGATATTACTTACCGCTCAACTCGAGATCCATCACAAAAAGAGAAAAGAAATCGTCACTCCCGCCCACGCCCCTATTCTTTCATATTGGCAAATGTTAACATGAACAATATAAGCGCATTATTGCCACCGAGAGTTAAATTGGAGGGGACAGCCGATTCTACCGTCGCTCGCATGGTGAGCGCCGCGCGCACTACCCGCGCAGAGTCACGCGAACTCTCTTTTATAAGCCAACATGGGACGATCGAGAAATGTTCCTTCTCATCTGCCTCTGATTGTCAGATTGCTTTCAAATTGGAGATGGTAGAAGCTCACATATTTCTGAATCATCAACTAATAATGTTATAAAGTGCAAATGTTCATCGTTATTTTTGGGCAAAAATAATTTAGGGTCAGCTTTCTGACTATAAACTTTTTGCTGCAAAATCTCCTAGCCAACGAACGAAGGGGATATGAATTCAATCTTGTGGGAAGATTATTGGTAATAACCATTCAATGATTCAAGTTCCTTGAAAAGACTATGGGCGATATAATGGTGGAAAATCGGAAATGTATTCCAATTTGAGAACAGTTTTAGTCAGAATTCGTTGAACGAATCATGTATTTCATAAATTTGGTCATTGAAAATTGATTTTAGTGCAGCGGATGTGCTGATTATGACATAGTGAGATACTGAGTTGCTCCAGTTCTAAGTGTTCGGGAAAGTCGGTTGTATTCGGATAAATTTCCAGAGCTTTCGAGAACGAGAGAGCCAAGGCAGAGCGATGAACTTTTCTCCCCTTAAAATCGTATGATTTAAATGCCTGCTGATTGGCACATTCAAATTTCTAGGAAATTTGGCAACATTGCTCTCCCTCAGTCCCTCTCGGCTTCGACGGCGATCTCGCTTCGGCGAACCGGCAGTTGACCACCGACCACCGAGCAGGCTAATTATTGTCAGCCTAGCTCAAACTCGCGATTTCCAGTGCCGCGAGCTCCATCGCATTTTCTTCGCGACTTGATCTCTCCGCGTCGCAATTTCACCCCTCACTTCCCTCGCGCCTTTTCTTCAACCAAATGTAGTGAAACGGAAAGTGAATAAATTCCACTGTTTTATTTTCACAGAAATCGAGTGTTATACATTTAAGCTTCCACTGCCCTGTCCTCGAGTGCCCCATCGCGATCTTATAATTAATATTCTGGGCTTCACCCATTCACTAACCATGTACCTTTACGACCCCTCTGTAGAAACCTTGCATTAGAGGAGCCCCGTCGTGAAAGACACATACATGACTTAAATTTTACATGATTTAAATTGAGGTGATTTGGTATAGAACTATGTGATCATCAGCATGATTATCCGCTGATTATATTGGCGCTTAAATGCCAAATTCGTGGGATACATTATTGTAGATGGACATCCGCGCAAAGATTTGATATTAACAAGGGTCATATTTTGCACGCGATTCTCAAAATTTCAAGGACCGAACTCAGCAATTTAGGACATTTAAAGGACTTTTTGGATCAAATAAGCACTATATAAGGACTTTAAGGACAAGTAGATACCCTGAGCGTGTCACTAGTACCCGGTCTGAGTCTAGCTAGCCAGAGCCAGCCTCTTGTGGCTCACCGCCATTAGCCTGAGAGCGACCGTGAAAAGTGGATAGTTCCGAATCGAGGAAAACACCTCCATACCGATTCCTCCCATTCCCACTGTTTTGTTACTGAGAACGTTTGACTTGTTGCCGCCGGCAGATTGCCTACCATACTATCAAGTTCCAGGCTCCCACGTCTGTGTGGTTTGACCTCAGAACCCTAGTAAGACTTTACGTCGTCTGATACTGACCCCCGGCGGCCGCGGCGCTAGTGAGCTAGACAACTCGGGAAGGCTCCTATCCATCACTCGACCTCCGGAGGCTCAGTCTTACCAAAAATGGAAAATTATACACATAGAGCTTATCCCAAATGCCGCCATCTACACTTAGAATGAGTCAACTAGCACTAGCCCACCTAGTAAACCGTGAAGGTTCCACACACACCCTCTTAATAATTCACCCAAGACACAGCACCGCACACCAAACCCTAATGAGAGAGCTTTTTGCTCGTCATTACACAACGAATTTTTGTGTAATGGTTGGCAGAGAAACATTACAAATGTCAAGTTAACTCAAGCATTACAAATGTAATGTTTCACGTGACGTTTTTGATACAAAGTCACATAAATAGGCGATGATAACGAAAAATTACGGAAACGTCTTCGAAAAATCCAAAATTTGTTAAATATCCGTGTTCCGGTATGTACACTACTTTAGGTAAAAGCTGTATATCGTTAATGTTGAGTAAAAAATGTGTCTTTCTCGCAAAACCTCGATCGTTGATTGTAGATCAAAGTTATGAATATTCAAACAATTAAAAGATTAATTACCTATTCAATTTTTGATTTGTATTAAAGGGTTGCTTTGGTTTTCCATCCAAACTCGATTGCTTGTGAGGGTGTGCAACTGAATTACTGACAGTATTTGCACAAACTTCATCTGCTGACTGCAATGAACTGTGGCAGAGAGATATTAGAATTAAATTATGAACGTCAACGAATAAGATCATCAATGAATGTAAAAATAATCACCAATTTGATCGTGCTAGATTTGATTCTTGAGATGAGTCTGACGTTTGGCTAGATAGGTCTTGTGATTGAAAGCCCGTTTTTTTCCTCCGTCGATAATTTTGCACTCTTTCAATTTCTTTTTGCCTGAATACGGGATTTTTCTTCATTATTTTACGCCACTGCCTCGCTTTTTGAGCTCGCCTCCTCTTCAGCTCATCTTTGGAGCATTTAACACGATATCCATCTGCAACATTACATTTTTATAGTATATGGTAGTATACTATATCTCACGATTTGGATTCCATTATTAAAAACAAATATTTCAAAGTCATCACGACTATGAAAATGATAAGGAATGAAAAAAGTTATGACCACACACAGAAAGACGATGATTCTGGAGTTGAGGGCCGAACAATCGACAAAGCGATCGACGAAAGTGACAAAAGTTGCCCATCTCACGTCCTTACGTCTGAGGTCATAGTGATAGAAGTAACAATGTCATAGTAATATTACCACTTTCTGCTTCCGAGGGTAACTCTTCTTTCGGAAGAATCGGCAAAACATGAGCTTGAGAAGATTTTGTCATAAAAAAATCGACAGATTTCTCGTTGATTTGCTGTTTGTCTTGCTGCGGTTCTTGAACTGGTGGGTCATCCTCCACAATCAGTTCTTCTTTAATGATCACATTCTCTTGTTTGATATCAATCGTTGATGATTCCAACGCTGATTCTGAGATGGAGTTTTGCTGCGGATCTTGACTCAGAACGTCATCCTCTTCTATCGGCTCTTCTTTGATAATCACGGGTTCTTCTTTGATATCAACCCTTGCAAATTCCAATGGTGGTCCTGGAATTGCGTTTTAGCATGATAATTGATGTATATACCTCCAATTCAAGCTTAGCTGATAGATTACTCAACACTAAGAAAATTATTTCAGGTAAACTTTTTTATTTGGGAAACAAATCTTGATCCCTTCAAGAAATTTCTCTGAAAAAAATCTGGCTTATCGGGAAACCCCTCCCTCTATCTGGGATGAGAATGCTGTCACCTCTAAGTTACATTTAGATAAGTTCAACTGTATTGAAGAAAATGAAACGTGGAATAAACTTGAATGAAATTGACACTTTTTATAAGCTTTGTAATCATTTGGATGATCCTGCTCAACCGATGGGGAATCACGGCGAGCCTGAAGCAAATTTTAATCCGACCAAAAGAAACTCTCGAAATTCTAACTGAGTTATGGAATTTAGGTCAAAATAAATGATTAAAAGTAAATTTCACCGTACGTCTCTGGGCAAATTTCGAATGGATTGGCTGTCAAGTCTCCGAAATCGAAATATGTAGATCACGGGTTTATAATTATAATGCACCTCATCACACGAATAATGCTTAATAACTATTAATACACTCTTGTTTTCAATTATTCCACAAAAACGAATAGCATAGTATATTTCTGTACTGAGCGCGTTAGCCTATTTTGGGCACTTAGGCCAGTTTGTCATTATTGAGCATTATCGGACCATGTGATGAGGTGCGTCATAATCTTAAACCCGTATTCTGAACCTTTCGCTTTCAGAGACTTGAAATTCGTTTTATTCAGAATTCGCCTAGAGGATTACTTTAAAAATTGTTTGTTAACTTGTTTTGACCTATATTCCTTTATGGTCCATTGGAATTTTGAGTTTCTTTTGGTCGGATTAGAATCTGGTTCAAGCTCACGATGTAATCTTTGCTTATCGGATATAAGACTCAAATTGCCTAGGCATCTCTAAAAAGTCTATACAGTGCATTCAAATTAAATTGCACTGAACAGACCATCGAGGGCGATTACGAGAATTTGCTCTGATGGCAAAAGCCGACTTTTGAAGTTATTCAACTATTAGAGAAAGTGATGTAATACTTGTTTATAAAAAAGTATGATACTACGCATCTAGGAATAATAATACGAATATATATATATATATATATGAGTCATTCTGGAGCAAGCTGGACAAAACCGTCACCAGGGGGGTCTGGGAAAAATCCGCAATTATTTTTTTCCATTAGTACCATGTTAAAATAGTACGAAAAATTTTTTTTCAGATTTTTTCGGCCCCCCCCCCTGTGGGCCCCAGGGCCCATGAAAGGGCCATTTTAGGCCCTTTTTTAGCCTATTCTAGAAAAATCATAGTTCCAACGCAATTCAACATTTTTCAACGTACTTGGGCGCATTTTCCTCGTCAAGACTAGTACTTTTGAAAAAAAAATTTTCCAAGGCCACTTAGTGAGCCTGACGACTTCTGCAAGCTAATTATTGAGAGCAAATTTTAGCGATTTTTGGGCCTGCTTCTAAGCGATCTAGCTCCTACTAGACATGTGATAATCGACTTCTGCAGGTGGTTATTTTGAAGGTCTTGAAAAAACCTACAACTTGACCACCTGCAGAAGTCGATTATCGTACTTTTTATAGGAGCTATAGCAGATACAAGTTGAGTTATTTACGGAAAAGTCGAAAATTCAGGACTCGATTCCAAAAATATATCTTAATTTTTTTCCACCAAACTTGTGCGAAAATGTTCTTTCAGACATTTTCTTTCAGCAAAAAAAATTTGGCGGAGGTTATTTTTTTTGATTTTTTTTGCCGAGCGTTACAAAATGCCGCATTGCGTGGTTTTAGCAAAAACGGCATCTTTGACCACGGTCACATATGCTCTGATCTGGACTGATGTGCACCAATCTGTGTGAAAGTACTCCCCAAAGTATCCCCAAGTATGTGTAAGAAGTTGCGGGGACGAGCCTCGGGCCAGGAGCGAGCTGTAGGTTCTATTTACCGTGTCAAAAATAGGCATTATTTTGGCTATTTGAGCGTAAGCGACCGAGAGCATGATTTTACTTGTTCTGGCTTACAAATGAGATAATGGGCTAGAATGAGGATCCGAACATACTCCTCCGACTCAAAATGACCATCTGAACACAATCCCGAGGTCAGTTCAGCTCTAGAATGTCGTCTAGTGCCTCAACGGTGTCAGAACCCGTCGACAGAATCTATGTTCTTAAGGGGCAGAGGGACGACTATTTAGAGCAAAACTGACCCCGGAATTGTGTTCAGATGGTCATTTTGAGTCGGAAAAGTATGTTTGGATCCTCATTCTAGTCCATTATCTCATTTGTAAGCCAAAACAAGTAAAATCATGCTCTCGGTCGCGTACGCTCGAATAGCCAAAATAATGCCTATTTTTGACACGGTAAATAGAACCTACAGCTCGCTCCTGGCTCGAGGCTCGTCCCCGCAACTTCTTACACATACTTGGGGATACTTTGGGGAGTACTTTCACACAGATTGGTGCACATCAGTCCAGATGGGAGCATATGTGACCGTGGTCAAAGATGCCGTTTTTGCTAAAACCACGCAATGCGGAATTTTGTAACGCTCGGCAAAAAAAATAACCTCCGCCAAATTTTCAATAAAAGTGGATGTCTGAAAGAACATTTTCGCACAAGTTTGGTGAAAAAAAATTAAGATATATTTTTGGAATCGAGTCCTGAATTTCCGACTTTTTCGTAAATAGCTCAACTTGTATCGGCTATAGCTCCTATAAAAAGTACGTTAATCGACTTCTGCAGGTGGTCAAATTGTAGGTTTTCCCAAGATCTTCGAAATGACTACCTGCAGAAGTCGATTATCACATGTCTAGTAGGAGCTAGATCGCTTTGGAGCAGGCCCAAAAATCGCTAAAATTTGCTCTCAATAATTAGCTTACAGAAGTCGTCAGGCTCACTAAGGGGCCTTGGACAATTTTTTTTCTCAAAAGTACTAGTCTTGACGAGGAAAATGCGCCCAAGTACGTTGAAAAATATTGAATTGCGTTGGAACTATGATTTTTCTAGAATAGGCTAAAAAAGGGCCTAAAATGGCCCTTTCATGGGCCCTGGGGCCCACAGGGGGGCCGAAAAAATCTGAAAAAAAATTTTTCGTACTATTTTAACATGGTTCTAATGGAAAAAAATTTTTGCGGATTTTTCCCAGACCCCCCTGGTGACGGTTTTGTCCAGCTTGCTCCAAAATGACTCATATATATGCTGCTCTTGTTGATGGTATTGAGCTTTGTTTGTTTCGAAATTGTATCTACGAATTTTACTAGTTCTGAATTTGCATGGTTCAAACAAGTCCATTTGGCATGAGCTTGTTTCCCTTGCTTTCATAGGATCAAATTGTGCAGCAAGGCGCTTTTAGTATGGTATGAAGTAATTTCGAAGACAATAACAATTTTAGCTTAGTAGCTATTACGTATACTCGTTCATCATAATGCCTCAGCTAGAACGAAAAATTTGCAATGATCTGTTTGATACGTAGCGTAAGAAGACTATGAACCCATTGGATCGAAAAAGGACGTCAATATCCGTTGCAGATCATTCCATAACAAAAAGTGCACAACTACGCTAATGAATTGTGGTTCAAAACTAGTTACCGAAGTTGGGCCAGAAAACTCGAGAATACTCCGGGACGTAAAAATTCGTTATCGCAGGGGTTTCTGACATCTATTTTAGTCAAGATAAAAAAATTTGAAAAACCAATTAACACGTGCAATGAAGGACTCTAGCCATTTATTGAGCGAACTTGAGATGGAAAAATAGTATATCTCGCACCGAGTTCATGAGGTTGTAGCTCGCTTCTGAGCGATCGGTTTTTGGCCCGAGCCGGAGGCGAGGGTTAAAATGATCGCTCGGCAGCGAGGAACCTCATGTGCGAGGCGCAAAAGTTATTTTTCGCCATTTTGTCGCCATCCAAACATCGGAAAATTGCGAAAAACTATCTTGCTCGGTGAGATGCTTCATCACCCGCTTATGAGTGAATTGGTCAACTGTTTGTATCCGAGACTAAAAGAATATGTTGAAGATTCTTGAAACAGAATTGGGCACAATATTGAAAAAATTTGAGGATTTTTTGCATGAAAAACTGCTTTTGTGCACAACGTGAATAATCTTTCGGGCTATGCGTAACTTTACATATTCGTCAACGTGACATTTTCGGAAGAATCTCATATCGAAAAAGTTACAAATATTGAATATCTTACCTGTGTCCATATTCAAATGCTGAGTATGAGCGTTTGTCGGAGAGAAAGTTTTGCAATCCGCTTTAGATAAGAGAGACTCCTCACTTGTGTGCGACCTTTCGATGTGAGAGATCAATCTGTCATTCGAACTAAATTTCATTCGACATTCGTCGCACGAAAAATAATGCATCTCCCATCTATGATGATATAGGGAGTTGCTACTGGAATATTGATCGCCACAAAATTCGCACGTGAATTCCATCATGGAATAGTAGGACCGATGAACTTCTTACAGGAAGTTTAGTTCGGTATTATATATATTCCATGAAAGAGCCTTTTAATCCTATGTAACTCAAAAATGTTTCTCAGCTCTCGTTCTTTCAGCAGGATCTGCAATTCTAAAGTTTCCTGGAATCAGTCAGGTACTTAATTGCTGTAACAAAACGATATGTTGCCTTGTAGAAAGCTTTGACCATGGATAATGCATAAAAGCAACGGGTAATCCATAAATGAAAGTTCTTGGAAGTGTTGGGTGTTAGGTGGTCCAACCTGTTCTAGCAAACAGAGCTCTGGACACACGCATCGCATTTTTGGAGGTATTCAGTGTGTAATATACTTTGATGCTGGTAAAGATTGTGAAATAGTCAAATGTCAGGTCTCAGAATCATTATTGCAAAAAGAAAATTTGCCTTAAGGATGACCATCGATCGCTTGAGTAAATCAGGCCTACATATCAAAGAAACTGGTGGAATAGTGTAAGCTTGGGCTTTACCCGCTCATGCCACAGGCTCATGTTGACAGAACCCCAGGCTCGAACTAATAGTAAATTTTGTTGAAGATAAGAACATGAATTATGAAGTGTGACTCCAAATTTGCCTTATGTAAAAACTATTGATTCTGATTCATTTAGGGATAGATTCTTGGGGAGTAGTACAGGATCAGATTTTTAAGTTTACCTCGAATAATATTTATAATTATTGTTCTAAAATCACGATTGCAATATGTTTTGACCAAGAATATGTCTTGGCTTGTGGATACACAAAAAGAGACATTTCGTTTCTCAACATGAAACAGTTCCTTAGAGCATCAAACAATTTGAATTCATTGCACTGAGCAACTTTTCTTATTAAATACTTCATCTAAGAAACTTGAAGCTCACTTTACATTAATAAAACTTGTCACCAATGGATTTGCTTGCTCAAATTTGATGCTCTGACAATACAAGCACTTTACTACTCATTTACTCATAGACATTCAGAATTCTGGATTTTATGGCAGGTGCAAATAGTAAGTTTGAAATATATAAAAAAGCGTTATTGCATGAAAACTTGTACCTTACAGAAAAATCAAGATTGGCAGCATGATGGAACTGACTGGATTTTGAGATATTAGATCAAGCGATTGACCAGATCACCAATATGCAAACAGTTTAACGAGCCACAAGATTAAAGTATTCAACTATAAACATTCTATTTATTGAGATCCCATCTTCAATAGTCAGAAATCATACATTCTATGTGCTTTCACAAACAAATAGACTGTAAGAAGTTACTTGGAGAACTACCATCAGTATTAGACTAGAAGTCATAATTTTTCCAGTTGTATATGTTGTAATTTCAAGTTTGTCATTTGAATATAAAAGGTACAATGCAGATTGATGAATAGATTAGTCACTACTGGAAATCTAAGTCGTTGATGACGACAAGAGTTTTATATTATACAGTAGCTTGACAGTACCAAATTCTATCTAAATAACACCAGGAGCATTGGTAGCTTCATATACATAGGATGGGTTAGGCTTGTTACAGTGAGAAAGACTTGAATTGCTGAGGTTGGGCTGATGCTACCTAGCTGTCAAATTTTAACATTTTTAATCATACATCAGATTGAGGATTCATTGTGAAATTTTAAATAAAAAAACAATCAAAATAGACTAACCTCTACACTCCCAGTAAAAATCACGTAAACTTGATCACCAAGTTTTCACTGGGCTTGTATAAGACTTTCGACTAGAGAAAAACTTGCGAAACTTAGATATTCAGTCGAATTGTTAATTCAAGATCACTACGTTCAACTTGCGGAATGCTGCGGAAAAGGCACAGCGATAAAAGTGAGGAATCAAAACACACCAAAATACAAACAAGAGACTCGCGGCAGACGAAGCCGATGTCCACCATGCCGATGTGTAGATTATGAAAAGCCGCGGGAAAGATCGAAAGTTGAAGCATTGTTGTTCTGAAAGTTGCTCTCTGCTCTCGGGTTGGATTATAGAATCTACCAGAGAAATAACACCGGTCTATATTCGTTAGAAATACCTACAACGAGTACTACCGAAATCTATTGATGAGGCACGAGTGAATTTTGAATTTCTTGTAGAGTCTCCAGAGCGAAATTCTTATGAATACGGAGGATAATGATCCATAATCTTCCACTGAATTCTTTTAAATATATATGTATATTGTATAATTTTTTGAACCATTATGCATCCAACATGAATTATCACGAAAGTACTTATCAACACGAATGGATTTTGGAGATGTGTGGTTCTGCAAAATTATTAAGTCTAATAAAAATGAGGTCTCTCGCTGACCTGGGAATTTTATTGAGCATCGCATGCACGCGCTCTTCTCAATACCTATCCATCAGAGCAGGAAAGTGTACTAATTATTACAGGCAGGGCTTGAAAGAAATAGTCGAATTTTGATGAATCATGTTGTGGTCGGATTGACTCGTTCCGATCCAAGTTTAGAGCCATTCATCTAATACGTTGTGTACAATGAGCAGATAAAAAGAGAGAGTAGGGGATAAGATAACTCCCAGGCACAATTTCACAATTTCATCTGTATAAGAGTGAGCTGTGATCATATATAGTATTATCTACTCTCAAGATCATTTTGATTTTTGTGCTAACACTCCATCTCACACATAATATCCGTTTCGCTTCGACCTTTTTGGTGATGAAGAAAATTTCACAAAAACGAAAGCTACTTTACAAAGTTATTCGGCACCTTAGGCTATTATCTGCGATAGAATTATGTTCAAAGATACACTAGCCAGTGTGTGGGTCGATGCTCAAAATCCACACCTTTCATGTTAATGTAAGCACAGGTAGAATAAGATAGGATAATTCAAAGCTTTATTCGGCCATTGAAAAAACATTGGAATATAAAACTTATGGATACACGGATATAAAAATATTTCACTATTGAAATTTACAAAACATATTGTTGTCAGGCGTTGTCAGATGAATGTCGCGAGTACTTTCATCCGAAAGTTTTTGCACGTGTTCGACATTTAGAGATCTTGACATCTTCGGCTCGTGCGAAGATAATGTGCGCTTTCTTCTTAGTACTCCTATATTAAAACTGTTTGCCACAAACATCACGCGGCAATTCCCTCATACCAGTTTGGATATTTAAGTGATCCATCTGGAAATTTTTTCTATATGCTGAACTATAAAACCTTCCTTAGACCTCGCAAAAAGTGAAAAATTCCGTTCATTATGCCTTTGACCTCGCGTGCGAGCAGACTTTATTATCACTCTGAATCGGCGTTTAATATTATGCGTCTGCTTCTGATGTGCAAACTGATGATTTCCACTCTTCGAGTGTCTCCCGCGTTCAATTACAACACGGATCGAGTGGTTCACTGTAACTATCATACTGTATCATCATATCAGAACTTTCAATTATTGACATCTTTGCGGTCCATCCGGAACTAATGAGCATTTAGTCATAATAATCATGTAGCCTCATATGTTTTGTCAAATTTTTCTTATGAAAAAATACCTCATTGCAAACTGTACAAGTGGGACTTTTTTCCCCTAGGTGCAACCTCCAATGTTCATCTAATCTCCGTTTGTTACAAAAGGCTTGTGTACAATGATTGCATTTGAATTTCGCTCTGATGTGTCCAAGATTCTCGTGTGACACCACATGATACAAGAATTTGACTTTTTTACTAAAACTTGTATAGCAGATATGACATGTAAATCGATGTTGGATATGATGGGTCTTCTTATGATGTTCAAAGTCATCCTTGCTCTTCAACACTTTTTTACATTTATTGCACGGAAACAGTTCATTTTCCGAGCATTTTGTCTCACGGATACTCAAAACATTTTTACACTCGTTAGTCTGATTTGAATTTTTGCATGAAATATTGCAGGGAAACAGTTCATTTTCCGAACATTTTGTCTCACGGATAGTCAAAACCTTTTTACACTCGTTAGTCTGATTTGAATTGTTGCATGAAATATTGCAGGGGAACAGTTCATTTTCCGAGCATTTTGTCTCACGGATACTCAAAACATTTTTACACTCGTTAGTCTGATTTGAATTTTTGCATGAAATATTGCAGGGAAACAGTTCATTTTCCGAACATTTTGTCTCACGGATAGTCAAAACCTTTTTACACTCGTTAGTCTGATTTGAATTGTTGCATGAAATATTGCAGGGGAACAGTTCATTTTCCGAGCATTTTGTCTCACGGATACTCAAAACATTTTTACACTCGTTAGTCTGATTTGAATTTTTGCATGAAATATTGCAGGGAAACAGTTCATTTTCCGAACATTTTGTCTCACGGATAGTCAAAACCTTTTTACACTCGTTAGTCTGATTTGAATCGTTGCATGAAATATTGCAGGGGAACAGTTCATTTTCCGAGCATTTTGTCTCACGGATACTCAAAACCTTCTTACACTCGTTAGTCTGATTTGGATTGTTGCATGAAATGGGCTCTTCACTCGTGTGCAGCGTATCACGTTCGATCAGATGGACCTGTGATTCAAAATCTTCTTCACAAAGAATGCTAAAAGGTTTCTCAAATTCATCCGTTTTGGCTTCAAATTCAATGTACAAAGGGTCATCCGTATACTGTTCCACCAATTGGTATGAATTGGAATCTTTTTGTCCATCTGCAGAATTAGGGGATGGTGTTGCATCTGGAACAAATATTATCATAATTGCTATTGATGATGGATAATCTTGAATCATTTGCATCATGCTTTACAACAAACTGAGTGAGAGCATTTGATCAGGAAGGGCAAATTAGAGTACTTTTAGAGTTTTCTCTCATACAAGCAGAGTGGTAGGATACTATGCTATATACCCAAGAACAATTTCATCCAAATGCAAGGAGGAACAGCTGTTCTACAAATCATTTAATCTCCACATTTAATACTTCTTTCAAATCTTCAATTCCAGAGTTTCGGGAAATTGAGCAGTAAAGTTCAAACCCACGCCTCGAAAATTTTTATAAAAATGTAGTTCACTAGTCACTTAGATGTTGCTTAGATTGAGTTTTCAGTAGTAATTTTTCAATAGCCCCTAGCTCTCCATATCTCAAAAAAGAAAAATTCAAGTCGCTTCTGGACTCAATCTAAATTGTGGCTTAAAGAGCCACAATTTAGAATGAATGTAGCAAATGTAGTTTTTTGACGGAATGGGCCCACATTTAAGATACAGACGGAAGTGGGACAAGAAACACAATTGACACGTCAAATACTTGTACATCAATAATCAAAGGAAATATTCATCAAAACGAAATGCATACTCAACATCGACAATTGTGAATAAAGTTCAAAGAAATCTATCGATTTGGAGTACACCTAGGATAAGACTTTTAAAACCGAATGAATTGAGCTAGTCATATGAGATAAGAGATGCAAGAATCGATTCCTGATCCAGTTGATAATGAGAATTGAGATAAATTGAAGTCAACGTTGTTCTTCGCCATTTTACAAACTCTCTGATGATTTCGAGTGTGTATAACTCCGATGAAACTCTTCTTAGTTGCGATTGTTATGGGTGAGGCCAGTAGGGTCAAAATGTATGTTCAGATTATACGAAATTCAATGACAGATATTATAGCATATCTTAGTTTGGATACTTCAGAATAATAGATATAACAATGTAATAACAACTAACCGCTTTCTGTTTTCAGAGATAACTCTTCGCTGGTGAGATCCAACGAAACATGAGGCGGAGAAGATTTCGGTGCCAATGAGTTGACAAACGACTCGTTTGTCTCATGTTCCTCTCGTTGCGGTTCTCGGCTCAACGGATCATCCTCTTCTATCGAATCTTCATTTATGGATTCTTCTTTGATGCTCACATGGTCGTCTTCAATATCAATCCTTGCAATATCCACTAGTGGCCCTGTGATGAAGTATTCACACCATCATCAAATTTTGAAACACCTCAAAAATAAGACTAATCGCAGGCCTTCATAATTATTTTGTTTGATACATTGAGCTCGAAATTGTACTTTGCGCATAGTTTGACGAATTTTACTCACAATTTATCAAAAAATGTAGTTCGATACACGGGAGTCGAATATATTTTTGGGATTCTCGTGACGATTCCGACCCTGGCATGCGGCTCGAGCCGGAAACCCATCACTTGGACGCGAAGAAAGGTTTTTACACCATCATATCGAAGTGTACTATATTTGTCCAAATATCTATTAAAAAAATATCCATCCGAAGGGAAAGGTTAACAAACGGATATTTTCAATATGAAACGAAGGAGTCATGTGAATAATTTTGCTTGACTGGTGAAGAAATTTTTGTTCATTCAGATTGATTCAAAATTATAACAAGTTGTGTAGAGAGCGAGCGAAAAAATGGGAATTTTTGAAAATCGTGACGCTTGTGGGTGTCCGTCTGAAAATGAAGTAAAAGTCACATTTTTTATTCTATTTTTCAAAAGTCTTCAGCGTCTATACTGACATCCGAACTCTCTTATTAAAAACACAGTGAAATTTTTTCTTGATCGCTGTGCAGAATATCAACAACGATGATCTCAGGGATACCAATTTTCAAAAATTTCCATTTTCCAGGACACTGTCTAAGCGTCTCTAGAGTTTATAATTTAAGCACATTGGACTTGACATTGGAGGTCAATTAAACTTATAGTGATAATAAGATCGATTGCATTGTATAGATCATTGAGAACGATTATGAGGGGTTATTCCAATGTTCGGAGCCAATTTTCAAAGTTATTCAATTCCAAGAAAGAAGGGAACATTATTCAGAGTTGATCTATGACCTAAAGCCGAAATCAACGATGAAAGAGCAATTTCAACTTGGGATTCCAAATCTTGACTTGAACTTCCATGACTCTCGCTCATTCTAATGAACTTGCATTCGATGAACGAGACTCAGACTTTGTACACCTTTCGATATTCTTCAAAGCGGAATCGAATAGATGTGGTACGGTGTATTTAACACGTTCGCTGCGGAGGCTGAGATCGGTGATCTTTCCCCAGGTGCGGCGGGGCCCACCGGTGGGCCCCACCCAATGTTATTTCCCATAAGGCCAGAATTCTCAGCACTGGGGGAAAGACACGCGGGGCCCACCGGTGGGCCCCGCCGCAGCGAACGTGTCAAGGATTCAGTTCGTGGAGATTTTTGAGATAATAAATTTTGTGATACAGTCCTAACATTTTTCTTCATGAAGACCACTCGGTCAAAACAACAAAGTTTTGATAATTTTTCCGTTCCATTCTCAATAGATTAAATTGATTCTCATCGTAACGAAGGCTTCAACTCTGATGAGCTTAAAAGTTCGAGATTTGGGTTTCAGGGTCATTTCTAACGTACAGAAAGCAATAGAAATTATCCAGGCACTTCAAAAGCAATCTCAGCAAATGTATACTGCTTTCCTTCACGGACGATATGGGAGTGACAGTTTTTTTGAAAATGAGATATTGATACCATCACGTATAGTCATTGACATAGTGTATCTGGATATTATTGAATGCAAAAATTAGTAGAGTTCGACATGTCTTGAATATGAGTTCGGAATTCGAAAAATATACTCATGTTAACATAATTATGGGTCAGGCAAAATTTAAAAGAAGCTTGTTTTCTCAATTTCGGGTCCGATGCACTTAGGTCTTTATCGATTGGCACGGAAGTAGAGATAAGAAAGTTTCAATTTGTTAATTGTTTTTGATTCGTGTAAAATCTAAGACAATATAATTCCAAATGATATTATATTCGGACTAGGAATATTTTTAGGAAGGCCTTACATTCGGGCTTACATCTTTGGAAGTTGAAATTCGATCACCCAGTCTGCGCCCGTTATTGTCAGGTAGGTCTTATAAAAGGGCAGATTTTGTAACCTTACATAATCGGCAACATGACATTTCCGATGGTATTTCATGTCTCTTACGAATTATAATAATAAAATATCTCACCTGTATGATTCTCCACGTGCTGAGTATGAGCGTTTGTCGAAGAGAGAGTTTCGTATGCCACACCAGACGATGACGGTTTCTTACTCGTGTGCAACCTCTTGTGTGCGATCAATTTGTCTTCCGAACTAAACTTCATTTGACATTCATAGCATGGAAAATAATGCTCCCTCCATTTGTGATGATATAGAGAATTACTGCTGGAATGTTGAGAGCCACAAATTTGACACGTGAAGTTCAACGTGTGAGAACGAATGTGTGAAACCAATGAATTTCTCGTTGTGAATTTTTTCTGGCATATAGAACACGAAAAAACTACCGTACTCTTATGCCTTTCCATGTGTTGAATGAAGTCCTTCTTTGCATGAAACTTTAACTTGCATTTGACACAAGTAAAAGACGTCTGGTTATTGCATGTCTCAATGTGCTTATTCAAGAAGCATCTATTGCTAAAGTATTTACCACATGTTTCGCACGACGGGTACACCTCATCTGGGTGTGTTCTCATGTGTCTTTCCAGATCATTTTTTGAAGTGGCACCTCGGCCACAAATCTCACACGACAACGGATATTTCCCACCGTGTGTTTCTACGTGACTTCTGAATGCTGATTCATTCACCATTTTTTTTCTGCAATATTTGCAATAAAAATATTTTTTCTTAGGCTTCCTCTCACTGTGCGTCAGCTCATGTGTTTCTAAAGACACTTTTTCAATGAATTCCATGTTGCAAACCTTGCAAGGAAATGGTTTTTCACCAGGGTGTATCATCACGTGCCTTGCCAATCCACTACTGTAAGTGAAACTTATTCCACACTTATTTACAAAAAGTTTCTCGTTTGCATGCACCTTTGCATGGACGATCAGATCTGCATTAGAACGAAAGTTTTTGTCGCAATTCTTACAAGGAAAGCTTTATCGCTTATATTGTCTGCCTCAAGATTTTTCAGTTTACTATCGAAGTCAGCGCATTCGTCACGATCGACGCACTCAGCAAATATCCCATCGGCTCTTTCATACTCTAGAAAGTATTTCCAATCTCACTGATCTTCTCAATGACCATTTTGCTGGATTTGTCCACCAGCACTCAAGCAAGAATCTCTGCAACTGGAGGCTCTTGGTTCTTCGTTTTGCATACTAAGATCGATACTTTTGGATCAAGGAGAGACTATAGAATCCCTTACAGAGAAGTAAATTTCTCTGAGCAAAATTTGATGTAACTGCATAATGCATCTCTAAACAAGTTGCTTTCGCTACATCTGAAATTGTGAAGTTGGGCTGCTTGTATCATCAGGTACAATGAAATAATCTGTGAACTTGTAGAAATCTGTTACCACCGATTTTGCAAGCAAGTTCGTCAAATGCATCAGATGTCTGGTGAGCCAATTAGTCTCAAGGAACAAAGCTTTTGTCACCTGCATCATGTTCTTGGAGGTATTTACTCTACAAGAATTGTAATGTTATGAAAGTTCTGGCCTCAGTCATCCTTGGGAAAGAAATGGTTAGCCTTTACAATCATATTTGATTATATGAAAGCAACAGATTTGATTAGTGGGAAAAGTTTCAATAAGCGAGAACTAACAGCAACTATTATTAAAGAATACAGAAACGCAAGTTCTTGTAGAATTTTTTTGAGGAAAATTGAAAATATAATTTGCCAAGAAAGCTAAATCAGCAATATACTTGATTTGATTATGAGCATTTGATAGTATTGGCGAAAATAAAAGGGCTCAAAAAGTTCTAGCTACTGAAAGAAGATGGTGTTAAAGATTGAAACGTTTTTTTGCAACGATAAAATAAAATTTTAGGAAAATGAAGAATTTTTAAGACTCAAATCACTAACCATTGGTAGAATATATCACACCGAGCATTGTTTGCTATTGTTCAGAACAAAAAGACCTCAGTTTATGCTCTGAAAACTCTGAAAACTATCTAGAGGTGTACGGTTATCCATTTCGTTGTATTGAAACGTTTCAAACTTCAACACCATGAAAGAAGAACACGATCTGCAAGTCAACTAGAGTAACAGAAAAATTTGGAAGCATCAGGCGTGATCATGATTGATATATATATATATATTCATCTGATTAATTAATCATTAGAAACTACGCTGTGTGCGTATAGAACATATCGTCATTCCCAAAAAAGAGGAATAGCAATTCCCATTGCTATCTCAATGTATTTTAAAATAGGGACGTGTTTTTCTTTGTCAAGGACGACGATATCGTCTCAATAACATTATTTCACAAATGGAATTGTAACAATTGAGAATTTACCTTAATATAATACAAATTCAATTCATTGAGAATTCTTGCTTGTATTGTTCAATATAGATTACCAGGCACACCAGAGTTTCCAATAATGTCAAGTACCTCAATCGGTTTGACTTTTCATTCAGTTTTTGTGGAATACTCAATGTAGGAAAAATTTGAAATTGATTTCGAAGTTTTGTTCCACATTCATTGACAGTGAGTCCATGTAAGATCAGGTAATGAAATTTTGTATAAATCTCAGATCAGTTTCTTACTAAACCATATGTTTCTGAAGACCAACAAGAAGACCAGCATACCCTCAGAAATTTTTAAACAAAAGTCACCCAGCCAATGAAAATAATGATGGGGAATCTCATGTTAATTAATGAATACAATTTACACAACAAGTGTCTTACAACTTATACACTTATGCTGCTGCTGTGAGATGGGACACAAGACTGAAGTGTTCAACTAGATATACTCCATACAATCATAAAATTCCTATTTCTACAGTCAAATATGATTCATTCAATATGCGTTTACAAATAGATAGTCTTGAATAAATAGCTTGAGTATCTAAGAACCGCCATAAGAATAGTTGTAATTTCATTATCACCGCTAGATTTTTCCAATCATAAGGCGGGTCTTACTATGATATTTTTGCACGTAAAAATGAGCAGAAATGTTACCTCGAGTATGTGAAAATATAACTTTGGGAGGTAAAAGTTGCTTGATTCTACATAGGAATTGTGTAAACAGACAGAGGCACTGCTTGAGCATTTGAGTTGATGCCTTTTCCTTCTGTATAGCCGAAAAAGGCTTTTGTGTGTTTTTAAGAAAAATGTACTTTCATGGTAGACCTTACTACAAGGAAAACAGATTATCCTTTAAGCTTGAACTCATCATTGGAATACAACTGGAATACGATTGGTACAGTTTGGATTGAGAGATGAAACTGGTAACTAGCTAGAATCAGATTTATTGAGAAACAGATTTTATCTCAAGACACATGTGAGCAGAATCCCCTAGTTTTCACACAAAGGATCGAGTAAAGGATTGTTCACAGAGACAAGGGGATCGTTATATGAATTACAGAAGCTCACGCTGATGGCATGAGCATCAAGTGTTGTCAAGAGCCAACCGTGCATATGTCATAGAGATATAATCTCTATGACATATGCACGGTTGGCATATCAAAAGGCGCGGTAGCGCCTTGCTGGCGAGTATATAACTCGCAGCACTGCCGTAGCCTTATATATGCCAAGTTGGGGCTTTTTAACCTCTCGTTCTGCCTCGATCATATATTATTATGGATTCTTGCGCTTATCAGCCACGATGTGCCCCAGTAATCGCGAGCTTGATCATTTCTCTATCGAAATACTATTTTGTTCCGTCGATGTATGAACTAATGGCATCGTTCCACGTCCGACAAATTTGAGACCCTCCTCGACGAAATTCATCGTAGATTTTCGTCTCCAACCACTTTCGAGATTCGACTCATCTCGAAGTCGACACTGCGTCGGTGTGACACAATCGGCCTTGTGTGCGTGAATGAGCGACTAAAGCAAGCTAGCAGACCATCAAGTTCTGTTCCGGATGAGTGTTTACTCCATAGAGATAAGGTAAAGTACCCAGTAGACGAACAAACGCGGATGTTGACCTATAGTGGAACAAAGTGATACTCAAATACCAATAACTCAACGTATGGACTTCAAAACGTAGTTTTTATTATATCAGATGATACTTTGAAGCCTCCTCTACATGACATGTACAATTGTTTGTCTATACGGGATATTGCTTTGTTTTTATAATTCTTCAAAAAAACAAGTGCTCAGAGCGCGACCCCGGCAGCTCCGTCGGAAGCCGACGGAGGCCCAAACGCGACTTTTTGAAAGCGCTACAGAAGTGTATTTTTGTGATGTGGGGTCTAGAATTTTGTTGGAACACTTGATATGAACCCTCAACACTCAAATGCGATGGTTAACAGGTGTTGAAACGGAATCATTATTAAATAAAGAGCTGTTCTACTATCGGTCACGAGTTTCACCAATCGACCGAAAGTCGAACACTTGTCAGTTCGGCGTTCGCCTACAGGCAAGCGTGCATGAACGGTGACTTGTAGATGAACACATATGCAGAGGCCGGGCACAGAAAAGCAGTTTTCTATCAATCTTTCCATTTCAGCCGGGAAAATGATGATCGACTGTTGCAGAAGAATCTCTGATCATTATTTAATGGATCATAAGTGCCCTGTAATACAGAAATATCTATGAATGTGCAACAGAGAAATCATAACCTCAATAGGTTATGTTGTGGATTATGGACTGTGCAATGTTGTAACTGGTGCTAGTGCAATTCTCCATTAAGCAAAGTCCTTTCTCAGACTTCAGATTTCTTAGGAAGAACTGAAGTACTACAAGAAATATCCTTCCCTCGAAAGTGAGTTCACCTGTGTCGCAGCCAGTGTAAGCTAGATCTTGAGTCGAAGGCTTCCATGTAATGCCTGAGTTTTACATTGAATTGATTGTAAAATACTGATAGGAGTATCAGCTGGGATGAACTAAGTAGTATCTCTTGAATAGTTATCTTGATGGAGAACTTCACTAGTACTTTGACGACAAGCCAGTCTTATACACTAGGATGGTAATACTTCACAATCCTGACTTCAGTTTAGATATAAACTGATGATCATTTATAGTAGCAAAGAGCTTAGTGAATAAGCTATCTATAGTAACAATACCTGAAAGATTTTACTTTCTTGGAATACTTGCTGGAATACATATTTCTAAAAATAGTTTGAGCAGTTCACAGGCATGTGCATAGAAGGAATTTCAGTCAGTTATCACTAACGCTTATGCAACACTAAAATTCAGACTGTTGTACTGTGTGAAGCTTTCTTACAAAATCTGTTTAAGAATTACAGATTTATAAATCCTATCCGCTAGCTGTACAATTTCTAATTGATTTTGGAAGTTGCATTCATTGTAACTGATGAAATCAGCTATACCTCACCAAGATTCTCAAGGATGATTCATACCAACTCTTTCCATTTAAATCATACATGTTGAGATGAGAACTTTCTACATTTGATGAAATTAGAGCTTGTCGCACTTATTAAAGAGATATATGTAGCAGGCTCAAAAACAATAGATTTGATACTAGCAAATTATCCGTTGAACTTTTTCCCATAGTACCCAAAATCATGCGATGCTTTAGATCTTATTCCTCCCTTCAATCTAGACTGAAGCTGGGTTACACTTAAGCAATATATCTTGGAATATCTATACAATCTCATCAAATATCCATCGTTCCAGCATACTATAGCATACTTTTGATCACTCTTCTTTATGAGAGAAGATTTGTTCATTCTTGAAAATTTTTCAATCTTGTGACTCATAATCAGATGAATATCTGTTCTGAGATTGTAAAGTTCATACAAAAACTATCTCAGCCCATCAAAATCATAATGAGAAAATGTTCTCATTGTCAGATAGAAAAAAAATCAAACAAATCAATCAATAGTACATTGAGTAACAAGGGCGCAAAGTACTTTTACGCACGAGTTCCCGAAATGAGTGCGTAAAAGTGAACTTTGCGCACAGTTGTAACTTCTGCGACGTGAGCAAAGTGTTTTGCGCTGTGCGCAAAATAACTTTGCGCACAGTGCAGAAGACTTTGCGCACCGCGAAGCGTGCGCAAAGTTACAACTGTGCGCAAAGTTTCACTTTTACGCACGAGAATTTCGGGAACGAGGGCGGAAAAGTTGCGCCCGTGTTGCTTACTATACTTTTTGATATTGGTGCGGAAAGTTGTCCTCCGCGGTCTATCCCTTGGAAGGCGGGGGAAAGGGAGGGAGAGGACGGGGTCCAGGGGCGGAGCCCCTGGTGGGGGTGCAGGGGGCGAAGCCCCCCGACTGAAAAAAAAGTTCTGAAAATGTATTATGAAAAAATCTTCATGATATATCATATTTTACCGCATCGCCAAAAAATTTTGATTTCAACTTTCAGAAGTACTAATAGAAGACAAATGTAAGATATGCAAGTACTCGCACTGAAAAAGTATTTTATACGTCCATACGTAGAAACAGCGTGTTTCTAGGCCTCCTCGCTGCGCGAGGAGGCCTGGAAACAAGCTGTTTCTGCGTACAGACGTATAAAACTGCATACGCGTCTCGTGCGGAAACATTTTTCCTTCGGGAAAACCAAGCTGGACGGTGCCATCGCCCACGTCCAGCTCGGTTTCCCGAAGGAAAAAATGTTTCCAGCACTCGACGCGTAATGTACTAATCATCCATATCAAATAAGAAGTTCTCATCTTTATAGAAAGCTACACCATTAAATTTCATGGCAAAAAATTTGATCTCCGAGTCAT
This sequence comes from Eretmocerus hayati, assembly GCA_029851415.1. Classification (NCBI taxonomy): domain Eukaryota; kingdom Metazoa; phylum Arthropoda; class Insecta; order Hymenoptera; family Aphelinidae; genus Eretmocerus; species Eretmocerus hayati. The sequence continues at coordinate 17,836,436 of CM056741.1, forward strand.
CTGAATGTTTGTAAAATTTTTTGAGTTCTTGCAAATATGGAAAATTTCGACTGAAGAAAACGGATATATATTAGGAAAGAAATATTCAAAATTACTGGACAGGTATTAACAATTAAAGTTGAAACATTACATGAGTACGCTATGATTAGGATGAAATTTAGGAGTGAAATACACAAGAAACTTTCAACATTTTATTAATGAATAGGTGGAATTTTTGAGTAATTAGAAAGTTTTGAATACAAAAATAAAAATTATCCTCCAGGGAATGGTTGGCATCAACCATAATTTGTCAATTACCTTTGCGCACGATTATGGCAACTTTGCGCACGATCGCGACAACTTTGCGCACGATTTCAAACTTTGCGCACTGAAAATTGTGCGTAAAAAAGAATTCGCTCAACTTTGCGCACCGCACACTCACCCGCAAAGTACTTTTTCGGCACAACTTTACGCACACAATATCAAAAATAGAATTTTGAACTATTTTGATCAAGCTATTCATTCAACCTCAAATTGAGAATGAAGATGAATTTCTTGTTCAACTATCTGAAGCTGATGCGTCATAATGTAGCTAAGTCTCAAAATTCATCGAAATCTAACCTAAAATCATGGAGCGGAACTTGAAAATTAATGTGTTCATCTTTAGGTCACCGCCTGTTCCACTACTGGCAGAAGTCCGATCTTATGTGTTTATCTATAGGCGGAAAACTCTTCTCACGGAAATTGCTCGCATTTTAATACTATCAAACTTTTCTGCAATTTTCTTGCGGGAATTTCTTCAAAAGGCTCCAAGCTAGCGTATTATCACAAGGAATTACGATACAGTCCCATAATTAGCCTAGAACCTTCCAGCAAAATTCGACTCTATCCCGTTTTGCTCTACTACTGGGCACTTTACCTTATTACGGATAGAGGCGGTGAGTGGCGTTCTGGCGCGTGACTGATTGTGAGAGAGACAAAAGATTGCTGGGTAAGAGAGAGGGGCGTGGGTGGGGACATCCGTGCGTTTTTGACTGAAGCTACAGATCTGCACGTGTATCGAATACAGTGAAGATTTAATACAAATTGATGCCAATCTCATTGTTGGTCTACTAGTAAGAATACGCTGCTAAAAGTGATTAGCAGAATGCTTTCTCACAGCGGTATATGATAGTAACTATAACGAATCCCACATCCATTAGCATTCTAATTGCAGATAATCTCCTCTATTTTGCAAGAAGTTTCTATGATTAGCATTCTAATCTCAAATAATTTTCTATATTTTGATAAATTCTTCCAAGGGAGCTTTTGCGAGGGATTCAGAGAATCTGAACTCAAGCTCTGTTGGCAATATCTATGGTTTGGTTGGGATGGAATTTGGTACGGTCAGTTTCAATATAATTGTAATGGAGTTTTTGTAGAAATTTTCGATTTTTTTGAAAGATAACTGAATTTGGATGATGTTTCACGGGTTTCAAAGAATTTGGTATCAACCAATTGATTTAGGATGCCGAAAAAATATGCCCTTAGATCATCGGAAGTGAGATAAATGAGTTGTAGAGAAAGATACGGGGAAAAATGAGTATCAATGAAAATGTTTTCATAAATTTTGAGTTATTCTTTTGAGAAAGCATCTTAGACCGATTCGAGGCATCTGAAGTGAGGTTTTTTCAACAGTATCTATCGTTTGGTTGAGACGGAATTTTGCTAAAATCGGTTTTTATGTGATTGAATAGGAGTTGTTGGTGGTAGTTTTGATTCTTTCGAGAAAAAATCTATTTGAATGATATTTTACGAATTTCAAAAGAATTTGATATCAACCAATTGATTTAGAATGCCGGAAAAGTATGCCCTTAGATCATTGAAAGCGAGATAAACGAGTTGTAGAGGAAGGTATGGGGAAAAAATGAACATTAATCAAAAAATTTCCATATATTTTAAGTTATTCTTCTGAGAAAGCATCTTGGAAAGATTCGGGGTATCTACACTCAGGATTTTTCAACAATTTCCATCATTTAGTTGAGACGGAATTCCGATAAAATCAGTTTAAATGTGATTAATCTGGAGTTTTTGGTGAAAATTTTGATTTTTTCAGAATTTCGAGTTCTATAAAGATCAAATAGATATTCGGTATTAACCAATCGATAGATTATGCCGAGAAGAGTATACTTTAGGTTACCCAAATTCCCGTTAGACTCTGTTAGAAAAAGATATTTATGTATCAAAAGACGAAATTTCATCAATTTTGCTCTCGGAAGCCCATGACTCAAATTTGACTGGGAGGTGAGAGCTGTCAAATCACTGGTCTCATCTTTGAGTGATCCTCTAAAACTCGTAGAAGAGCAAAAGTTGATAAGATGAAGGGGAGAAGAGAAAGCGTTGACGAAAAAAAACAACATACATACACACATACACACACACATGCAGAGAGTGAGAGAGAGGAGTCTCTCATTGGTTTAGGAAGCTATAAGGGGGAAAAGTGTTACCTACAATCGATAGATTATGGCGAGAGGAGTAAAAAGATATAGGTCTTATCCAGATGGAAGGAGATTCTTACAAGAAAATATTGGTTTAAATGGAAAATTGAGCAAAAAATCTGCTCTCTTCAGAGAAAGGGTTGTTTTTGGCAAAAAGCCATCTGATGTATGCTCTCTTGTTTGCAATGATTTAATAATGATGGTCTGATGGCCAAAATGTGTGCGATATATTCTTGCTGTATCACACAGCATGGAAATATTTCAAAGAACGATTCAGGGAAATATTTCATTGCAATCTCCCGGGAATCTTGCAGGGATATTGCAGGAGACATTTCAAAATGTTCCGTAGCAATATTTCAGAAAAAGCTTCCCGGAAGCTCCCGTAAATATTCCAAAGAATCTTACACTCAATCTTTCAGTAACCTTGCACTGGAATATTTCTGAGAGATTCACGAAAGCTTTTTGAAAGATTCCTTGGAACAATTCACTGAAATATTTCTGAAAAATTATCGAAAGCTTTCTGAAAGATGTAAGTGCAATATTTTGGGGAGAAGTTTTGGAAGAGTTAAGAAAGCCTCTTGTGAGGTTTCACTGCTATGGGGAGAATCTCCTGGAAATGTTTCACCGATATTGAGTATAATATTTCATCAGGACGAGGCCCCAAGATTTTCTGGAGGATTTGCTAGCTTCTACGGAGGGCTACATTTTGAGACCAGTTTCAAATAACATCGTGCTTGCAGTCCTTTTAGGCTGGGAAATCTTCGAAAATTCTATGATGGATTTTCAAAACTCACCACGTTCTGATGCTCTATATGGAGAACTTTGTGGCTGTGAGTTATCCTTCTAACTCACGATATGAAACGTACCACTTTGCATTGAGCTTGGAAAATCAATTTGATTCTGGTTTTAATTGAATCAATAGATTTCGGGAACATTTCAGAAAATTCCCCTATAAGTAACCTCTCTGCCACTCAATTGCACCTAATGGAATTGAAAAATTTCTGAATACCTTCTAAAAGATTCCAAAAATATTTCTAGGGATTATTTCACCGGTAATCTTGCAGAAAGGTTGCACTGAAGTATATTGTTGAAATCTTTACGAAAGCTTTCTGAAAGATTTCAATGCAATATTCTTAGGAAGAATTTCCGCGAAATTTTTGTACGATATTGAGATCAATGAAATATTTCATTGCAACCTCCCAGGAATCTTGCAGGGATATTGCAGGTGATATTTCAAAATGTTCCGTGGCATTATTTCAGAGAAAGCTTTCCGGAAGCTCCCGTAAATATTTCAAAGAATCTTACACGCAATCTTTCGGAAACCTTGCACTGAAATATTTCTGAAAGATTCACTAAAGCTCTCTGGAAGATTTCTTGGAACAATTCACTGAAATATTTCTGGAAGATTTACAAGCCTCCGCTGTGATATAGGCTCATTGAAATCCTAACTTGTTCAAATCTCTTTTTCAATTTAAGCTAATCACGAGTCGTCGCATATAAATAAAGCCATCATAATAATATATTTGTGGAAGCTCTCTGACTGATTCCGTACATATTTCTTGGGAAAATTCCACAGGTAATTCCCCAGGAATCTTGCACTGTTGATAGATTCTCGGAAGCTCCCTAAAATCTTTCAGAGCAAAACTATGTGACGGGGTACTGCATATTAATACCGAAAACCGTTCCAACCGAGGTAACAACATATTATACTGGTAAAGTATTCCGAAGAGTAATTCTTAACGACTTGAATCTGTGGGATATGACACATAAATATTGCGGTGGAACATTCTGGGAATCTTTCAGTAACATTGCAGTGAAAGATTGTAGGAATCTTTCAGAAACATTGCAGTGAAAGATTGTAGGAATCTTCCAGAAACATTGCAGTGAAAGATTGTAGGAACCTTCCAGGAATATTTCATTGGAAGATTCCATTCCCGATAGATGTCGCATAACACACTTTAGTTCTCAAATTTCGTTCTCATAAATTATATGGTTTCTGGGAAATTATGTATCAGGAAATTTGATGGTAGTATCAAATGATCTGTCATGTGTGATAACATACCCAGGACCAGCTATGCATAATGGTCTGTAAATGATACGTGAGGATTATTTGAAGATGCGTAAAGGCTTTCTCGCAAGCGTTCACAATAGACGCTGGTTAGTGTATAAGACAGGAGGACGGCTTATCGGTTAGGTGTCGCATACACCGAAGAGTTCATAAAACCTGGATGAATCTAACGTGAAGCTTTGAATTCAACGTCACAATGGAGTTGAAGTACGAGTCAGAATCATGAAGTCATGCATTAGAATGATTAAGGTAGTTGTACACCAAAATTATTCATCAACAGAATTTCTCGAGATTCTGCAGAGAGATAGTTCTAATATCGAAGAGTACGTGTGCAGAATTCCAGACCGGCTGACCATCCCGTTTTACAGTATCGATCGTCACAATTTGGCCAGTTATGCACATTTTTAACATTGCGCTTATGGGAGCGGGCCCCCAAAAAAGCACAAAAATGGGTCCAGCGCAAAACCTGATCAACAGAAAATGTTAGGACTGCGAGAGATCCGAGTTTATGTATCAATGAATCATATGGCCAAGCCTGGAGATGACGGACCACGTCGTTTTTTAGTAATTGTTCATACAAAGCGTAGAATGCAAAAAATGCGACACGTGATTTTGATTTTAGGCTAGATAACTTTGGAAACCATGCCTGATTCGGTTCAGGAAGTCTTAGATGACCGTTTTTGTTTGTTGTTTGGTGGAAAGAGTGCAGTTATTAACAAAAATAATAATTTCGACTATTTTAAAGTGGGCAAAAAAGTGAGGTTAAGTCTCTTTGACTCACGTAGTTGGTGTACAACTACCTTAAGAAACTTATCAAGCAAAATATGGATTCCACAGACAGAACATTAACGCATATATTTTTGTGAGATTTCATGAAATCTTGCAGGAACATTTCTCTGAAATATTTCAATGAAATGTTTCTGAAAGCTTCCCGAAATATTCCCGGCAATATTTCATGAAATCTTGCAGAAAGGTGTCTGAAGTGGGACATATCTTTATTGAGGGAAGCTTTCAGTGAAATCTTTCTGAAAGATTCCCGGGTTTTCCTGAAAGCTTGCAGGAAGGTTTCCGAAAGATTCTCATGCTGTGTGGGTAGATCAAGAAAAAATGTGTTTGTAGTGGTGTTATTGCGCGTGAGGGATGTCGCATATCAGCGTGTTCCCCCTATTCCAGGACATGTATTTCCTTGTGTCAGCTCACAGTTTTACCACAGAATATTCAATATCTGACAGAATAGGGTTGTTTAAATCCAAAATGATTTTAAAAATTTATCCTAGTGTTGGAAAGTGGAATGAAAAGGAGTAGTTATGTAGAAGTCATTTAAGTTGAGTTGTTGGAAATCGTTATTCAGAATTCCCAGGTACCATCAACCTCGAACATAGTCCCTGACCTTGACGTTGGTCTCTTGATGTTTAATGATGAATTCGGAGCCATCTTTAACTCTTAGAGAACTTTATTTACCAGTCTTACGACTCCACCAGACTCTAGCAGACTCTACGCGTAGATTCATGATGAGTATACACCCATTGCAAGGAACCAAGGAATGAGACTTTTAATTGTTAGAAGATTCTGGGGCTCTCAGGAATGGAATGAAGAGCCATTCGTATTGAGATGATAAATTTGAAAACAATTATAAATCCACTACGAGAATCATACAGTTGCAGCAGCTGATTGTTGGTCATTGCATAAGATCATGATTCAAACAAGAATTTGCCAACTCACAACCATTCTCTCAAATTTCTGACGACTCAACTATATTTAGTATCAACTTCAAACTTTTGAATCAGGTGAGATATTTCAAGTTCATGGAAAACCCTTGAAACTACCAACAGTTTGAAATCTCAAAAAATTGGCGGACAGAGAAAGGTTTAGGATGATGTTTAAGAAATAAGTTCTAGCAGAACTCCACGCTGATATTCATGTATTATAATGAAGGGGTTTGACTGAATGTGCATTATCTGTGACTACTCTCGAAAGTTACTTGGCAATGGAGATGTCCAAGAATCAAATCCATTTGTTCATCCGAAAGGGACATTATCGAGTTTTCTAATCAGTTGGTATTCCCAAAAGTAACTTGTTATCAAAGATGTGAAATGAGTGGATAGACAGAACTAATGATGAAATCCATGGGTGCTATCATATTGACTTCAACTAAAAAGAGCAAAATAAAATAAATAAAAAAAAAAATTTTTAAGGCAAATGCTTTTATGAAGGCTCATCTTTTGTACTAGTGAGAAGTTGTTCGTTGTAGTTCTCTTGAACCCTCATAACTCACATAATTCCACTTACTATAAAGTGAAATAAGTGAAAGTCTAATGATCAATTGTGTTACAACTCAATGAAAGGACACTATTGAGGAGCTGAAGATGATTCTCCCAGCTCCTGATTAAATACTTTTTAAATTCTCACTTGAAACTTTAGAACAAATGATCAGAAATACTGAAAATATTACCACCTTAACATGTATATATCATGAAAGCGTGGGGTGCCATGGAAAGGAGAAGTACATGGCATTCTCTTCATGGCTACTCCACGCTTTCATGATATATACATTTTAAGGTGGTAATATTTTCAGCATTTCTGATCATTTGTTCTAAGGTTTCAAGTGAGAATTTAAAAAGTATTTAATCAGGAGTTGGGAGAATCATCTTCAGCTCCTCAATAGTGTCCTTTCATTAAGTTGTAACACAACTGATCACTAGACTTTCACTTATTTCACTTTATAGTAAGTTGAATTATGTGAGTTATGAGGGTTCAAGAGAACTGCAACGAATAACTTCTCACTAGAACAAAAGATGAGCCTTCATAAAAGCATTTGCCTTGAAAATTTTTTTTTTATTTATTTTATTCTTCATGCATTTCACATTCAGATTTTGCAAAAAAATTACTCGACATACTTTCCCTGATCTCATGTCTCTCAAGAATTGAAATCAATATTTTGCAATCTCTCTTTATTTGTTTGACACAGTTTTGATACTCGCCAAGTTAGACTTCTGGAAAAAGTAAAGTGGGAGGGGGGAAGATGTACCATACATTGAGATGAATTGAAAGCTTCTGATTAAGAGTAGGTGCAAGACTAACCTTTGTTTCCTTAATAATGATGGGGATCATCTCAACATTTAACAATCACTACTTTTTCACTGTGCACGCCCATCACTCTCCAAAATAAGTGAAGTTGGGTTTCGGAAACGAAATTGGCATTGAAGAATTAACGTCATGAATAAGTACTTAATGTTAGGTTGCAAATGAAACAAGACGAGCCTAATGAGAAAAAACTGAGAAAAACCTTTCAAGACTGACAACGATATGAGAGAGGTAAACGTAAGTAAACAGACTGCAGCAAACGATGCCTGACGATGCCAGCAGGCCTGGATGCCAGTAACTGCGAGCGAGCGGAGCGAGCACGTGCATGGGTCGGGTGAGGCTCCGGAAAGCTGGCATGACAAGGTCAGAATTGGGTAAAACTAATTAAACCAAAAAAAAGTTCTGACATAGCGGACCAAATTGACCTATGTGCAATTTTTGTGTTCTCCGCTTCTTTTTCGAGTTATTTACAAAATAAGTTGGGACACCGTGTGTAAAAGTCAATGAACATTTCTGTTGGTATAACGCAACTTAAAGAAGATGTAGAAAGACGGAATGATAGATTTTCTTGTGTTCCACTAGCGTACGTTAAAAAATTCGCGGAATCAGTGATATTAAATAAATAAAATGAAAAACAAGGTTTTACTTTTAAACTCCCCGCTCGGGGGGAGGTCCATGACACGATCATGCGCAGTACGCCATCTCACGATATCCACGTGTCAGGGCTGTATCGCGTGATTGATGCATCACACCGACGACCGACCCCGCACCGCATCCCGCAGCGGCAATGGTCCTTATTCCTGGCTGGTTGCCGCGTTCACGGCGTGCACTAAACACAATTATTAATTAACTAAAATAATCGATTCGGAAATCGCTTCGAATATAATGGATGAGATCAAGTGGCAAGAGAGAGCAAAGTAAATCATGTTAAGGGTTTTTTTTTTTTAATCAATAAACATACATGGCTGATCTTAACGACCTCGTGATCGAGGCCGCTGCGAAAATTCACAGAGATATATGAGCGTTTCTCTGGAACTTTTGCACTTTGCTGAAAATCGTTGAAAAATGAAAAATGAAAATCGCTCAACGCACATCTGGGGACCTTTTGCTCACATATTTGTGTAGTATTGAGAGTTACAAATCCACTATTGAAACTCATATAGAGTATAAGTTAGTATGTAGTAAATATGGAGTAGTTAGTATGGAGTAAGTTAGTAAGTAAGTAAGAAGGTATAGTTTCTCAGAATTTCCTAAGCAATTATTTGGCAAGATTGACAATTCTGACGAATGCCTTGGGCTTTTTGCAGCTTCGTAAGGACAGAGTATCCGATCACGATTGGTTTCATCAACATAGATGCGCCAATTTGAGATGAGAAAAACTGAATTTTTTTTCGTGAATCACGTTTTGTCTATCTCACTTCAGAACGGTCGTATTCTAGACAGAAATATCGCACCAACACGAGACTCGTCGCAAAATCTCCGCAATTGCATATCCTTTATAGATATGCATTCCAAAAATTGCGTTCAGAGAGTCACGGCAGGAGCTTGGCGTAATCATCTTTGAGTTGAACGAGACATGATTGATTTATTATTTCCAATTTTCAAAGTCATACGGTTTTGGCTGAATTGGTAGCACACCATTGCGCATCTGGGCCATTTTACTCCAATATATTAACCACCAAATGCAGCTTGAATCAACCCGAAAAGTTGTGCGGTATCACTAGAATATCCATATAAGACTGCACGAGAGTACCAAGTATTTCCACAGGATCTTCCCCACGTTTTCTCTCTTTGAGTGAGCTAGAATGAATCAACTTCTTCTGATCATACAGAGGCCAAAGATATCTAATTTTGAGACTTAGATAATGATATTTTCACTTCGATTGGGGCCGATAGATTTGATTGTTCTCTTATATCATCATCCATAGCTGGTATTTCAGCAGGTGTAGAAGTTCCAGAGAAACGCTCATATATTTCTCGATGAAATTAACCATATTACTCAATGACATCCTTGATTCTTTCATTTACGGGCTATGAAAAGAAAGATGAGGCTATTTTATACGTGTTTTTGGGCCCAACTCTACCCTTATTTTTGACCGCTCTTTGAATTGAGAATATAAGTATGGTTCTCATCCGAAGTTTTTGAGGGAATCGCGTTTGAAATATACCTGATGCATATTTCGGTTGTTTCGTGATTACCTCAGATTCGAAGCGTTCTATTGAAGAAATGAAGAGAAATGAAAATGTGTATACTCAAAAAGATCTTTCGGATGCACGACCCCCTTTTTCAATTTCGGGTTCCGCCCATCCGAAAACTACGAAAATGTAGGTTTTCAGTATTCATAGCTTGTCAGGAGGCCTTCCGCTATGTTTTTTATCTGAGACGAAAGTCCAACACAACACAAACATTTTTTGTCTTCAAGATTCCTGTGAAACTGCATCCAGGTCGAGCAACCATGCTTTAAAGCGTGGAAAATCCGAAAAATTAACAACAAGAGTGGTTTTTCGATAGCAGCACTCCGTTTCCCATTCACAAAAACACCGAGATGCGAGGTTGTCTTTTTCATTATAGTAGAATACAATCACGTTGGATACAGAGCAGGAGATATCGTGGCTTCCGAGACTAAAAGACGAAAAATTGCCTTACCGTCAACCGGGATTACTTCGAACAATTTTGAAAATTTTGCTCGTAATTTCTCTGTAAGCTGGATGTACGTTATACATCATAAAGGAAATGTATTGAAAGTGTCTTAGCTTTTGATTGCGCAGTGTGTGAGTCCAATTGAATGTGCTAGGCAAAAGTGATGATCATTTGAAAAAAGTTCAAAGTTAGACCCCCATATAACTTTGAACACTTGAATAATTTAACGTGACGGCGATTATGGTAATGATATTTTTTCATCTCTATAATACGAGAATTTAGAATAGTATTCAGGAAAGATATTCAGAGCTCATTTTGAGTTTTCTAAAATTGGAACAAAGCCTCAAACAATGGATGAGTAGTTTCCAGGATCATCTCAATTGTAATAATTACTATTTGCATTTGAATTCAAAAATTCACTTCTACAAAGTTTCCATTGAATAAAAAAAAACATTCACTCCTTCATGTATAATAATTGGGAGAGTCGAGGAGAGCATTTTGAAAATCAAATGATCCTAACGAGGAATCCAAAAGCCGATAATCATCGAAACAAAAGAACTAATTTGTATGATACAGTCACCCGGGTTTCCGAGTGTCTACGATTTTTTTAAGTGTTCAAAATTACCTCATTCCTCGAAAAAGCATGTATTTTCCCATTTAACTTTTTAAAATTAGCCCGTTTTGAGAGAAAAATAGGTGTTTTCAGTTTCTACACTACAAAATTGATTCAGGGTCAAAAGTCAAAATACACTAGTATAACGATGTGTTCTTTGAGATATCGACATGGATCGCCAAAATTTAGCGCCATTGACTTAGATCCACGCGGGAAGTTCTTGAACGAGACCAACTTTCTTGGAGCTACTTTTCTTCGTGCCAAAATCAAGCCCTCCAAAAATTTTGTTGTAAACTCAATTACAGCTGATAGGGACCGCCACACCGGTGCTATAGGTTGTCCACGCATGCCACTCTCAAGCGAATAAGTACCAGAACCCTTCCGCATCCCTACTTTGCTGATTTTAAGAATTCAAAACTTGTACCTCGAGTGTTCAAACTTACCCCATCTGTTCAGAGTACGCCTGGTTGACGGTTCATACGTATTTTAAATGAGGAGGTTATTTGTCTGTAGCAATAAACTGAGTAATTTTCATGAAGAATGAAGTTATCTGCATACTCAGACACCCAAAATAAGTATCCTATATAATGTTGGGCCCAAAATATTTGCGTCAGATTTCGGCTCATTTGCAACAGTTCCTTTTTCGACACTGATCCCAGATCGCTGACACCCGAACATTAACAGTAAAACTGCCGAACATGAACAGTAAACCTGTCGAAAATGACAGATTTTTTCTGATCTTATATAAAATCTAGCTCAAAAATAGTCTTTAGTCCCCTTGCTATTTAAGAGCCAGTCAAATGAGCTGAGAATAAACACGTAACAGCAAAATCATCTCACGAACTAAAAACTATAACACAGAGCACCCGGAGCTCCACTTTGGAGTAAAAATTTAAAATTTTCTATCGGACAAAAGGCTCGAGCCTGAGATCAGTGCGCTCGTTGATCGTAAAACCTTTTTTTTTAAGTGGGCGGGGTCGTTTAATGGAGCGAAAGAGATGGCGAGATTATAGGGCAAACTGTATGGGGGCTTGCATGAAAGACGTCCGCAGTTCCGCACCCAGAGGGGAGGGGGGTGTCATCGAAAGTGTGACTTTTTGTGACTGATGACGGCAAGGATTTCGTGAGTATTCAGAGGTCTACTTTCTCGGAATTGAAAATCAGATATTTCATTGATCGCTAGACGCTATGATGAAAAGCTTCAACTTTCAAAGCGTACCCGAATGTTCATGGAATGTTCGCGTGCAATAAGCTTTGGTGCGGCATCAAAATATAATAGCGATGATCCAATGTCTCATCCATCACACAACGTCTCTAATCGTAGGAGTTTTGGATTTCAAAATAATCATCAGGCGTTCACAGCTCGATTTGAGAGAAATATCGTGCACATATCTACTTTTTGATAATATTCTCGTCGCTGCGGATTATGTTCATATTGATGACCCTTCGCAATAAAACTGTATCTGATCTTTTCTAAACTTTGCAACCTTGCCTTTTTGCATTATCATTTTCGATATCCTGAATTTTCCCAAATCAACCCGCGCGGTCTTTTGACGGAGTGTACACTTGTGTTCAATATTGTTGATTCGAAGAAATTCTAGTTGATAATCGCTTTGCATAAGACAAAGGAGTTTTCAATTGTTGGCCAAGGAAGTGCTCTAGGCTTAAGCCTATATATCGTTATATAATTATGTGGGCGTATGAGTGAGCGAGAGCGCGTGCATGTGTATTGGAGTATGTGTGTCTGCTCTTCTGCTCGAGAGGCGTGCGTTTCATGCCGCGAGCTGGGGAACGCGGGCTTGCGGCCGTTATGCCGCAGCCCGGCAGTTAGTCTATATGTAGCCCCGTCTGGGTAAACATATACCGCACGCGTGATTTCTCCGTCCCTCAAGTAGCATACGTCTTATGCAGCTCGTCCCCTAGCGAGTGCTTGAGTGAGAGTCCGAGTGCCTGAGGTTTATCAATAAACCACTGTCTTATCAAAGTGTTTTGTCATTTCGCAAGCTCCTATCCGATCCCGGTCCCCACATTTGGGGGCTCGACCGGGATAGGAGCAAAAGACAAATCGAGCCGTGCACAAAGAAAAGTGTCAGTGGTGCTTGCGTGCTTGCGTGGTGACTTGGTGAACTTGCAAGTTGTGCTTGCGAACCTGTGCCCGTAACAGTGATCCGTGGTGAACACGGGGCTAAGTGCCGATGTGATCCTCAACGCGGCTGAGACCGCGAGGATACACGTCTGAAGAGTGCTGCGTGGGGCTTGGCCAGCCCAGCGCCGTGTCCCGGAGGACAGCTCATCGCGGGTGACGCCGCGAGAAGTATAAAGCACGAGGCACCGAGCATTGGTCCTGTTTTCTGCACCCCGTGTATCCTGAGTGAGCCGTAGCCCACCAGGAGCTGAATCCAAAACGATCACTGGGTATAGAAAGACGCCAAGCGCGCGAGTCAAAACTGTAAGTTTTTATCACATAAGAAAACGCGCGAGACCCTGCTAGCTTCCACTTGTAAGGAGACATAGTTTGTACAAGGGAAAGCGCTGAGGGTCCACGCGGGTGGTGTTAAAAATAGCACGTACAGCTGCGTGTGAAGGGGAGAACGAGCAGCCAGCAGAGACAGTGGGACTCATGTACCGAGCTTCCACGCTTTTCACGTGTCTCTCTCTCTCCTCATTCGTAGGTCTGCTGGACTGAGCCACTGTGGCGCGCAGTAGCAGCGAGCAGCTATAGCTATAGGCAGCGTGTCGTCTGCTAGAGAGTGAACGTTACTATAGCATCAAGAGATGAATACGCGCTCGCGTGCTAGAAGCCCACGGGCAGATCCAAGTTCCAACGGAAGATCGGTGGCGTCGCGGTCGCGCGCACCGACTCGCATTAGGGCTCAGCTTATGGTGGAGCCAGCCGAAAACTCGGTTTCGGGCGAAGCTGCACCTCGACCAGCTGTGCCTATGCTTGCAGCAGACGAGCTTCGACGCCGACTTGTAGAGTTGGAAGAGGCGCGCGCTCGAGACAATGAGGTACGGGCCCGTGAGCTTGCAGCGTTGAATGCGCGATGGACAGCAGCGAATGAAAGTCGTGTAGAAACTAGTCGTCTGCTAGGCGAGCAACTTAACACCTTGCGCGCGGAGAACGAAACTCTGCGTACGCAAAATGATGAATTGCTAGCGCTAATAAGGGACCAACAAGCCGCGCTTCGACAAGATTCCGGCAATCGGGTTCCGGCGGGGTCGCCCAGTTTACCTCAGAACGCGACGACGGGTGCTTCCACACCAGAGCCAAGACAGTTAGTGTCCCCGCACAACTTTGAGCAACATACGGAGGTGAGGTCGAGCGCAAGTACGGTTTCGAATCTCGCGCAAACCATACCAGTTGCTCAATTGAGCGAGTTGAACTCCCAACCGACAGTCGCGGGACCTCAACCCACGATGGGAGCAAGCACCTCCAATCAGACTCAGGATTTGCTAGCCGCGGTGACCAGCCTCTGCGCGGCTATGCACGCTTCAATGAATGCTCAGAGTAATGCAGTGGGGCAAAACGACAGACCATCTCGGAGTCGCGTGACGTACCGAGAGGAGGTCAAAGCACTCGCAAAATTTTCAGGCGAGGACAATGAGATGCCAGTAGATCTCTGGGTCTCTGAGTTTAATATGGCTGCTCGGCAAGGCGCATGGGATAACCATGAAAGGCTGACTGCAGCCAAATCAGCGTTAGAGGGAGCTGCCGCTAAATGGCTCCGCTCTCAAAAGCCTTATGAGACGTGGGATGATCTCAGCCGTGATTTACTTAATTGGTTCAATCGAACCGCAAGCCCGATGGTGGCCTATAGACAGCTGAAGGAGCTGACTAAAAAGCCGGAGGAACAATCTATTCAATATTTAAACCGGGCTATGAGTTTAGGTAAGGCGGCAAATGCTACTGAAGAGGTAATCCGCCATTACGTTGTGACCGGATTAGGTGGAGATCCCCTTCAAAAACAGGTCCTAGTCAATGCAAAGGGCATGAACGAGTTTAAGGAGGCTCTGCTTACATATGAGGAGCTTTATAGCTCCCGCAAACCCAGAGCAAATAAAGATGGGACCGGGGCGCCGACGGATTCGAACAAGCGACCGAACCAGTCGCAAAACCGTGGACACGGTCAAAACGATTCGAAGCGGCGCAAGTTATCGAATTGTCGCAAATGTGGAGCTCGTGGGCATGTTGCGGAGGATTGTAGGAAAAACATCCCCGATAATGCCTGTTATAAGTGCCGTAAGCCCGGACATATCTATAGGGATTGCCCGGAAAAGAAAAGAGACAACCCTCCACACCCTGGTGGATCACGAAGCGGACCAGGAGTCCTCACAGTCGGAACTGAGAAGCCTGATCCAGTTGATCCGGACCAGACAAAGCAAAATTGACATCTAGATAGGCGACACACTCGAGCCAATGTCGGCGGAATCGACGTAGAAGCTTATGTTGATCCGGGAGCCGATGTGAATGTTATACGAGCTGATTTTCTAGCTCGAGTGAAAGGATGGTCGCCCAATAAATACAAGATGACTGAGCGTCCCCGCAACCTCAATGGATTTGGTGGAGGGACAGCTCGCGCAAAAGGAACTATCGTTCTTCCAACCATGATAGATGGTGTGGAATATCAATTGGAATATGCGGTGGTTGCCACTAGTGCTTCGCCGAAACGGGTTATTATTGGCGATCCTTTGCGCGACGCTGCTGTAGTAACACTGAAACCGGACATCATCGAGATTGAGCCATTGGTAGGTGCCAGTTATGTAGGCCTTATCGATGAAGATGAGAAGTATCGGTGTCTGGAAAACGCTCCGAGAGAATACGTAGACGACCTCCGAGACATGATAGATGGCTACCACCCAAAGGCTGTCGAGGAAGCTCCTATAGAATTGGAAATTCTTGTCACCGATGAGACTCCAATTCATCGTCAATGCCGCCGACTGTCGCCTCAAGAAGAGAGAGCAATCGAGCAGCAAGTTCGTGAATGGCTAAAGGGAAAAGTAATTCGCCCGAGTACTTCAGAATGGTCAAGTACAGTGGTCGTAGTTGCGAGAAAAGGGGGAGCCCATAGGGTCTGCGTGAACTACCGACCTCTCAATAAGAGAATGATAAAGGAGCAAACTCCAATGCCTCTCATGGAGGACATCTTAGACGACCTAGCAGGTGCTGTATATTTTATCACAATTGACTTGAAAAATGGTTTCCATCATGTAAAAGTTGCTAAAAATAGCATTAAGTACACTGCATTCGTGACACGGACTGAGCAATTCGAGTTTCTCAGAGTTCCGTTCGGTTTGTCCACAGCTCCAGCGGTGTTCACTCGCTTCTTAAGGTACATCTTTCGAGACTTGATTAAGCAGAAAAAGATAATCTTTTTCATGGATGATGGGATTATCACAGGCCGAACTCCGGAGGAGGCCTTGGAAAACTTCAGGTTAGTCCTGGAAGTTGCGGCACGTTTTGGTTTAGAAATAAACTGGAAAAAATGCCAACTGCTTCAGACGAAGATCGAATTTCTAGGTCACGTGATAGAACATGGGAGAATTTTACCTTCCCCAAGCAAGACCGAGGACATGATCAAATTCAAGGAACCAAAAACTGTGAATCAGTTGCAACGTTTCTTGGGATTGGCTGGTTACTTCAGGAAGTTCATCAGAGACTTCGCCAAGATCGCTAGACCTCTGAGCGATCTAACCAAGAAAAATGTGAAATTCACTTTTGGGCTTGAACAAACCAGAGCGTTTCTCAATTTAAAGAAAGCACTGGTCAATGCTCCAGTCCTGCAAATCTATAGCCCCGAGCGGGAAACGGAATTGCACACTGATGCGTCAATGCATGGGTATGGGGCAATTTTGATGCAAAAGAATCCTGACGACCAGAAATTCCATCCGGTGTATTACATGAGCCGGAAGACTACTGATGCAGAGAAGAAATGGAAAAGCTACGAGCTTGAATTCTATGCGATAGTGAAAGCTCTGGAAAAGTTCAGAAGCTATCTTTTGGGCCTGCAGTTCAAAATTATAACTGATTGCAAAGCTTTCCAACAAACAATGGACAATCCAAATAAATTGTCTCCACGGGTTGGTCGATGGGTGATGTTTGTGGAACAATTCAAATACGAGATCCAACATCGATCGGGTGCCCGCATGAAGCATGTAGATGCTCTCAGCCGCGTGGACTCTGTCAATCTCATCCACGATCCTATAATCCCAAGGATCAGACGTGCTCAAGAAGGAGATGGGCATTGCCGGTCAGTAAAACTTTTACTAGAGACCAGGCCTGAACCTTATGAGGATTATGAACTGCGGCAAGGAGTACTGTACAAGGGGCGTGATGGTGACCAAAAACTGGTCGTGCCCAAAGCTATGCAGACTGAAATTATCAGAAAAGCTCACGAGGTAGGACACTTTGGTGTCAAAAAGACCATGGACTTATTGCAACGAGACTACTACATGGAGCGAATGAAGCAACGAGTAGAGCATTTTATTGAGAATTGCATTGAATGCATTCTGGGCTCTCGCAAACAAGGTCGTGCCGAGGGGCGTCTAAATCCAATACCAAAAGGAGATACGCCTTTGCACACATTGCACATTGACCATGTAGGACCTCTCAGATCTACTCACAAGAGATACCAGTATGTCCTTGTGATGGTAGATGGATTTACGAAATACACGTGGATTTTTCCAACAAAATCTACGGGTACAGCTGAAGTCTTGGATAAGCTGCGTATTCTTCAACAGCATTTCGGGAATCCACACCGCATAGTGACTGATCGACACGGCGCTTTTACCTCTGGAGAATTCGAACAATTCTGCAAGGACGAGAAAATTGATCATAGTCTCATCACAGCAGGAGTGCCACGAGGCAACGGTCAGGTGGAGCGGGTAAATGCCATTGTCACCGGTGTTTTGACAAAGCTCTCCGAGACTGAAGCTGAAAAGTGGTACAAACATGTGGGCCGTGTACAAAGAGCCATCAACGGCACGTTCCAGCGAGCCATTGGGACAAGCCCATTTGAACTGCTTTTCGGAACTCGTATGAGGACCTCTCAAGATGATCAGATCCTAGAGATCATGGATCAAGAGATTGCCGCTTATTATCAAGAAGTTCGCGAAGGTCTTCGTGCCCAAGCTCGTGACAAAATCGAGCAGATTCAAGATGAGAATAGACGTCAATACGACCGCCGTCGTAAGCCAGCCACAAAATACGAGCTTGGAGATCTCGTGGCCATAAGGAGAACACAACAAGGTCCAGGTCTCAAACTGGCTATAAAGTACTTGGGACCGTACAAGGTCACACGGTGCGATCCTCACGACCGATACGCTGTCGAGAAGGTCGGCCAAGAGGAGGGTCCAGCTCGCACCACTTCATCAGCTGACTCTATGAAGCCGTGGCGCGGATTTCGAGATGACCTCGAAGAAGATCTTGAAGATTATGCAGCTGACGCAGATTCAGAGCCTGAGCCCGAGGAAGAGGGCTAGGGCCTTCTAGTGATCGTGATAGTGCGAGGTGTGCCTAGCCTCAGTGTAATAGTGGAGCGCTGTATGTAGCGAGCAGTGTGAGTTTGGAAGCTCGCCGTGTGGGTTATGAAAAACTATCGATGTATGAGACCAAGGATGTAATTGTGTGCAGACATCCTCATATGTTAACCTGAACCTCTGCGAAATTTTAGGTTTCGTAAGAATATGTAATCAATCTGAATACGTATGAACGATTTTATGAGTCGACCGAGGGCGTTCGATCGCCAGGATGGCCGATTGTGGGCGTATGAGTGAGCGAGAGCGCGTGCATGTGTATTGGAGTATGTGTGTCTGCTCTTCTGCTCGAGAGGCGTGCGTTTCATGCCGCGAGCTGGGGAACGCGGGCTTGCGGCCGTTATGCCGCAGCCCGGCAGTTAGTCTATATGTAGCCCCGTCTGGGTAAACATATACCGCACGCGTGATTTCTCCGTCCCTCAAGTAGCATACGTCTTATGCAGCTCGTCCCCTAGCGAGTGCTTGAGTGAGAGTCCGAGTGCCTGAGGTTTATCAATAAACCACTGTCTTATCAAAGTGTTTTGTCATTTCGCAAGCTCCTATCCGATCCCGGTCCCCACAATTATATCTATCGTCAAGCATAAATTGTTATGAATTTGAATTTTTTCGCAATTAGTTACAATGTTAGGCCCAAGTTTGAAGCATTTCGACGCCATAGAGAAATTATCAAATAAGACTGGAAATATTTTGCGGGGAAACAAGCGTATGGAGTCAGTTAATTTATTCGTTCGAGATGTTCAGTCGATAGTAAGTGTAAACAGACAGAATTTTGATATAGTTTTTTCATTGAAATCACATTCAGTTCGTACAATTATACATTTGGATACGAAATTCATTTATAAGATATTGCGGAAAATACTTTACGTAAAATCTCCTCGGAATAATCATTCAACTCGGATTATCAAATTTGAGAAATCAAATAAATTAGGTACGAGAAAATTGGAAAATCAAATAATTATCAAACTAGACAGACTTATTTCCACAATGAACCAATTTGTTACATTGAATGAGTTGAGTCAATATTTGAGAACTAATAATTGAATGTTTCAGAATCGAGTCTAGGAATAGGCTATTAGCACGTCGGTTACATTTTCAGTAACCATAATCACAACCGCAACCTTTGATTAACTCATCTTCGGATCATTTGCGAAAATGATATTATTGACGCTACGATCTACTCATACCTTTTCCAGCAATTTCCAAGCGGATTTTACTAATGTATCTTGTAACCAGATGCAAAATTTTGTATGAACTGAATCTTTTTTCCAATGCGCACCGCATATGATGCGGCGTAAATGATAATGAGTGTGATGGGTAGAAGGGTCGATGGAAATACTTTCCTGAGGAATCCAAGATATAGTAGACCACTGTTGCGAAAACTTTTCGATTGGCCTTTTCTAGAGATAGAAAAGGCTGGAAAATTGCGACACAGGTGATTGGCTTTTTCTGAAAATGGGGAAGGTTGGAAAATTGCGAAACAGGTGAGCCCATGGCCAGGATTATTCGTAAAAAAACTAAGAGATTTTTTAAGGTGATGGGCTAAAACTTATGTTGAATCGATCAGGGAAAACGCTGGGCTCGCCTTCTCTTCCGTCTCTAAATTTTTTGATTGTGTTTTTGATTGTAGAATGAATCGAAATACCTCCCTCTGACTTTGAAGAACGTGTGGACGCGTTACCAGGATGAGGTGATTGGAAAATTGAAAGATTTTCAAAGACGAAAGGCTGATGAGACATTTTTTTTGATCGCAAAAAACGAGTTAGTCGCCTTCTTTTCCATCTCTAAATTTTTTGATTAAATTTCCAATTGTGGAATCATTCAGGATACCTTCCTCTGACCTTGGAGAACGAGGGGATGCATTACCAGGACTATGTGATTGGAAAATTTAAAGATTTCCAAAGACGAGAGGCTGATGAGTGATTTTCCTCGATCGAAAAAAACGAGTTACTCTCGTCTTTGAAAATTTTCAAATTTTTCAATCACGAAATCCTGGTAACTCGCACACAAGTTCTACGAAGTTGGAGGGAGGTCCTCATTGATTTCACAATTGAAAGTTTAATAAAAAAATTTAGCGATGGAAAAGAAGGCGAGTAACGCGTTTTTGCTTTCTCGAAGAGAAAGTATTATATTGGTGCGAAAAGTTTTGCAAAAAAATGTTCCGAATTTCCCATTTTTGACCCCTTAATTGGAACAATAGCCAAATGACAGCCAGTCCATCTTATTCTTCTCGCCGAGATCTATAAAATGGTATCCCCGTGCATTCCCTCCGACATGCACAACGCTCTCTGTGGAATATTTTCAAACACGCATTGCTTATGTCCGTATGTATGTGTGTCTGTATGTTGTCTTCTCTTTGTCACGCGATATCTCCTGAACCCCCGGATCAATCTTCTTTAAACGTTGAGGGTTTGTTCTAAATTGATCAGCGATGAGCCCAGTCTATCAACAGCTCTATACTCTCAATACTCCCTCTCCCACGTTCAACTGATTGCCTGAATTTCAACACCATTTTGAGACCCTGTTGGTCCAAATGTCCTAACACCTCCGATTCTCAATATAAATGGTCACTCATTGTTGTCCAAGTATTCTTTGATCGTTCTAAAGAGATTGGTTAATACGGAATTTTGATAGAAATTTTCATTTTTTCAAATTGAATTTTTTTATTTCACGTTCTATGTCACTCGAAATTTGGCCAACGCCTGTATGGATCTCTCTGAAAATTTGACACATTAGGGGAGAGCGGGGTATGGTGGGCAGCTCGAAAATTTGGGCACCCCAGTTATAAAATACAAAAAAATATTTAAAAATGCGAATGTTCATGAATTCGCATCAGTGTATCACCTAGTTTTTCCCTGGGGAGTTACAAAAAATTTCAATATGTTTTGACCCTTCAAAATCGTATGTCAAAATTCGAGGTAAAATATCGCGTGTCACGCCTGTATGCACTCTACCGTTCGTGCGTCAATTTGATCGAAATTACTTGGCTACTCGTCTCTCATCGGTAGCTCTGTTCGTTAGCTTCAATCTCCAATTTGAATCGAAGTGATCCGATAAGTAGTTTTTCAGCAATAATAATAATACGAAGATGAGTGGAACGGGGTATAATGGACACAAAAAGCGGGGCGCGTTGGCCAGTTCCAACATACAGCCACAGCACACGTAGGGTCACTAGAAGGGGGTCTCGACACGGTTCTCCCACCCCTGGGTAAATCGCCGCCATATTCAGACAAACTAATACTTTTTGTATACCCATATCTACCGGATTTGTCTGAATATGGCGGACCGTGTCGAGACCCCCTTCTAGGGACCCTAGCACACGAGCCGCGTGGCGCCACCCAACCTAACCTAACCTCCGCGTCGCCTCGTGTTGTTGATATTCTGCTCTCGCTGCACCACGGATGTGATTGTTTATCGATATTATTGATAATTTTACCTTGATGTGAGTGAAAAGTGAGTGCTATCAATGCCGTGGGTGGTGGATTAGAAGCTGTATCACATAATATGACCCCCAGATTCGTGCCATGCATCATAAACTCGTGTGTGCGAGCGAGTGAGATCCGAGCTGTGACATCTTTTTGTTGAATTATCGAGTTTTACCATCATTTCACGGCATGACATGGACCTGGGGCATCAGATTAGGTAGAAAAATGTTCAAATATGCGAATGACAACAATTCTGTATGTGTAGTGATATTATTATACTTAAAAATCGTGAGTGTCCATCATACCCTACACGACTGTCCGCTATACCCCGCGATTACCCATCGTGCCCCAATGATTAAGGTTTAGAAAATAGCATTTCTATGAAAATGTGCGAGTGAAAAAATTAAAAAAAAAATATCCCATCATTCCTGAGATGTTTCTCTGTCGAATGACCACTCGCAGATCCGATTATAGTAAAAATCGTAGTTGCCAAACGGGTTTTAATTAGCTATGCCCGACATACCCCGCTCTCCCCTATTCAGCTTCCTTGGTCGGTGGGACCAGTTACTTTTGACGATTACCTGCCGCTCCATATTAATACAAATAGTCGTTTTTATATGAATTTCACTTTTCGTCTTTAAATTTTTTCATGAAAAATTTTTAAACTTTCCTTTTTTGACCCCCCAGCTCAATCCCTACCTAAACGAACATTGATTTACTTCATTCTACTTGCCGAGATCTATCGAATGGTACCCTATACATCCTTTTTCGATCACATAGCACAGTCAGTGAATTATTTCAAAGTAAACCTTGTGTGTGTCCATATGTATGTATGTATGTATGTTGTTATCTCATTGTCATCGTATCTCTTCTAAACCCTTCTACCAATGTCCATAAAATTTTCAGGATTCGTTCTCAATGTATCAGTGATGCCCCCATTTCAATGTCAGCTCCTTTTTCCTTATAATCCATAAATCAAGAAAAATTGATTAGAATAGATTGAGAATCATTATTGGAAAATATTTGTACAAACGCTCCAGCATCCAATTATGAACATATAAACCTTTTTGTGATCGACTTAAAATATCTCTCTTCATTCTAAATAGATTTGTTAATACGAAATTTCGATCATAGTTTCCTTTTTCAAAAAAAGTAATTTTTCGATTTCTAGTTTCATGATACGTGTAATCTTACAAAGGCCATTCGAGGATCTTTTGGAAATTCTGAGTCATGATTCAACTTTCTCGTTCTATGGACCCTGTTGCTTCCAAGAATCAGTTTTAGATCCAAATTTACCCCAGAAATATTTCTCACTCCAATTTGGAATTTTCTCTCATTACAAAATTAATGCGTAGTCATTCATTGGAAATAATAAAATCAGGTGTGATGAGTGAATTCCCATGTGAGTAATTGATATGAATATAAGGTTTATGATTATTATCACAAAGGTGAAAAAATTATATCTGATAATAAAAGTTAATGACAAAAAGTTGGATTCGAATTCGGATGAATATCAAAAATTAATCGATACAAGTTTTCATGGTTTTAAATGATGGAACGGTTAACAGGGAACGAGAAAGCATTCTACGAATGCCTTTTTGCAGCGTATTTTTCGATCGGGAAGAATGTCTTATCAGCCTCTCGACTTTGAAAATGTTTGAATTTTCCGAACACGTAATCCTAATAACGCGTCCACACGTTCTCCAAAGTCAGAGAAAGGTATCCTGATTGATTCCACAATTGAAAGTTCGATCAAAGAATTCAGAGATGGGAAAGAATGTCTTATCAGCCTCTCGTATTTGAGAATATTTAAATTTCCCAATCACATAATCCTAGTAACGCGTCCACGCGTTCTCCAGAGTCAGAGGAAGGTATCCTGATTGATTCCGTGATTGAAAGTTCGATCAAAGAATTTAGAGATGGGAGAGAAGGCGAGTATCTCGTTTTTTTCGATCGAGAAAAATCATTTATCAGCCTCTCGTCTTTGAAAATCTCTAAATTTTCCAATCACATAATCCTGGTAACGCGTCTCCACGTTCTTCAAAGTCCGAGGAAGGTATCCTGATTGATTTCATATTTGAGAGTTTAATAGAAGAATTTAGAGATGGAAGAAAAGGCGAGTATTTCGTTTTTTCCGATCGAGAAAAATCATTTATCAGCCTCTCGTCTTTGAAAATCTCTGAATTTTCCAATCACACAATCCTGGTAACGCCTCGACACGTTTTCCGAAGTCCGAGGGAGGTATCCTGATCGATTTCATATTTGAAAGGTTGATAAAAAAATTTAGAGATGGAAAAGAAGGCGAGTAATCCGTTTTTTTCGATCGAGAAAAATGTCTTATCAGTCTCTCGTCTTTGAAAATCTTGAATATTTCCAATCACATGATCCTGGTAACACGTCCACACGTTCTCCGAAGTCAGAGGAAGGTATCCTGATTGATTCCACAATTGGAGTTTTGATGAAAAAATTTAGAG
Source organism: Eretmocerus hayati (assembly GCA_029851415.1). Classification (NCBI taxonomy): domain Eukaryota; kingdom Metazoa; phylum Arthropoda; class Insecta; order Hymenoptera; family Aphelinidae; genus Eretmocerus; species Eretmocerus hayati. The sequence continues at coordinate 17,860,727 of CM056741.1, forward strand.
ATGGAAAAGAAGGCGAGTAATTCGTTTTTTTCGATCGAGAAAAATTACTCATCAGCCTCTTGTCTTTGAAAATCTTTAAATTCTCCAATCACATAATCCTGGTAACGCGTCGACACGTTTTCCAAAGTCCGAGGAAGGTATCCTGATCGATTTCATATTTTTAAGTTTGATAAAATAAATTTAGAGATGGAAAAGAAGGCGAGTAATCCGTTTTTTTCGATCCAGAAAAATGTCTTATCAGTCTCTCGTCTTTGAAAATCTTCAAATTTTCCAATTACATGATCCTGGTAACGCGTCCACACGTTCTCCAGAGTCCGAGGAAAGTATCTTGATCGATTTCATATTTGAAAGTTTGGGGAAGGAATTTAGAGATTGAAAAAAAGGCGAGTATTTCGTTTTGTTCGATCGAGAAAAATCATTTATCAGACTCTCGTCTCTGACAATCTCTAAATTTTCCAATCACATAATCCTGGTAACGCGTCTACACGTTCTCCAAAGTCCGAGGAAGGTATCCTGATCGATTTTACATTTGAAAGTTCAGTAAAAAAATTTAGAGATGGAAAAAAGGGGAGTATTTCGTTTTTTTCGACCGAGAAAAATCACTTATTAGCCTCTTATCTCTGAAAATCTTCAAATTTTCCCATCACATAATCCTGGTAACGCATTCACACGTCTCCCTAAGTCGGAGGAAGGTATCCTGATTGATTTCATCTTTGAAGATTCGATCAAAGAATTTAGAGATGGAAAAGAAGGCGAGTAATCAGTTTTTTTCGATCGAGAAAAATGTCATATGCGTCTCTCGTCATTGAAAATCTTCAAATTTTCCAATCACATAATCCTGGTAACGCGTCCACACGTTCTTCAAAGTCAGAGGGAGGTATTTTGATTCATTCTACAATCAAAAACACAATCAAAAAATTTAGAGACGGAAGAGAATGCGAGCCCAGCGTTTCTCCTGATCGATTTAACATGAGTTTTAGCCTATCACCTTCAAAAATCTCTAAGTTTTCCTTACGAATAATCCTGGCCATGGGTTCACCTGTTCCGCAATTTTCCAACCTTCCCCATTTTCAGAAAAAGCCAATCACTCGTGTCGCAATTTTCCAGCCTTTTCTATCTCTAGAAAAGGTCAATCGAAAAGTTTTCGCAACAGTGGTCTACTATACCTTGGATTCCTCAGGAAAGTACTTTCATCGACCCTTCTACCCATGACACCCATTATCATTTACGCCGCATCATATGCGGTGCGCGAAAACCATTTCTCGTTTCAAGTCATCGCGAAGATACGCGGTGCCCCTCGCTACCTGCATGTGAGTGAGCTGGGCTCATCTCTCCTCCGCCGCCGACCGAGTTGCCCGCGGCCGGCACCCGGCGGCGCTCTCGTCACAGGGGGACAAAGTTCCTACCGTCCCCTTGTCAGGGTGACGATGATGACGAGGACGAGCACAGCTGTTGATGGCCTGGTGGTGAGGCTGCACTTGGTGCGGCGCACCCTGGGTTGCCTGCCATAGCCCATACGCAGCAACCCAGAGTCAGCTGCATCTAGACTGTGGGAGGTTATGCGTGGATGCAGCACTTGCTGACTGCACCCACGCATAACCTGGCCGAAAATTTCCCCGCGCACTATCACACCACCACGTAGGCGGTCACCCACGACACCGGTGACCCGCTGGCCGACGCGGGTGAGCCCGGGTAGCTCACCAGAGGACGAGGATCGCGGAGCCGATGTTGATGCACGGCCGCGCAGACGACGCACTGCTAACTTGTTGCTGCCGGTGTGATGGCGCTACCTGATGGTGTAGCATGGCTCAGGGCGGTTATACCTGAGCAGGCCGACATACGTACATATGAACATGCTGTGAATATGCACCGGCCCATATAGATATACTGGCGCATGGGAAGTACTATATACTTATAGTAATACAGGCCACGGATAGATATAGATATACAAGGCCATGTAGCGAATATCGGATGCAGTGAAAGACCAAAAGTGGAGGCAATGCGAGCCGCGCAGCGCCTCCACGCCGGCCGATGCTTACTATAGGTGCAGGTGAGATAAAAGACGGCACGAGTGAAGGCCAAAGGCAGTGCCGTACACTCGCCGGACAAAATATCTGTACAAGCCATTTAGTGATTTCTAGTTTTTGGGTTGGCACGGCCTATCTCATTCCGTGCTAAGGGAACGCGGAAAATGGAACGAATGCATGGCGATACCAACCCAGAAAGTGAAAATGACTAAATGGCTTGTACAGATATTTTGTCCGGCGAGTGTACATATATTTCCGTGTTGTTTGGCCGTGTAATTCCGTGAATTTCGTGCGCATGCTGGCCGCAATGTGCCCTTATGTACTTCAAATTTTGCCGCGCAGCCCCGACAGAGGGTGCTGCCAGTTTTCCGGATAGAATACATTGGGCCAATCAGACCGCGTCTTCTTCGTTTGAAGAAGACGGAACTTCAACTTGAAGAAGAAGCCGGCCATTAGGCCACTTCTTGAGTAGAAGTTGCCTAGCGTACACGCGTCTTTGCTCTTCGCTTTTTCAGACACCCATGTGTTTGCCGTGTGCCCCCCAGGAGTCCCGGAGGACCGCACACGAGACTCCAAGAGTCCACAAAATTGGAATACGACTTCGAGAGTCTAAATTATAGAGAGGAAATTGCAGTTAGTGAGAATTATGGAAAATAACGATGAGTCTTTCAACTGCTCATTTTTGATATAGTGAATTCCCTCGTCCCGGCCGAAACTTGAGCCTCGTGCGCGCGTACCCCTGCCGACTCCCAGCCGATCCGGACCCCTGGAGGAACACGTGCTAAGGCCGAACAGTGCGGGATAAAAAAGCACGCCCAGGGGGCCGCGAATATTGTGTGACCAGAGGCCGAAAAGTCGAGGTGAAACCTCGTGAAGACCTAGTGCGCGTACCAGGTAGTACTTTTGGGGGGAAAAATCGCGTGGAGATTCCGTGTTGCTGTCGTCCGGACGACGACGAGCAAAGCCGTACCCCCGGTGGATCGCCACCCCGAGTAATCGCGAAATACTTGGCCAGTAAGATTCGGTGAGTGCGGAGCTCGTGCTCCAAAAATTGGAGCAGTTGGCCATTACCCCAACGCGGTAATTATTCGTAGCGTGGAACGGCTATTTTGATTGAATTTCGGAGCAGCGTGCTCCTTGAACTTGGAGTCAATCGTGAACGAAATCGACTAAGCCGCTGAATTAATGACTAGGCCGATAGTTAAATTCCCAGGCCGTTAGTGGAGTGTGTTGTGATTTGTATTTTCAGGATTGTGAAGTGAATTTTCGTGTTTTACAGGGGATTTCGGAAGATTTGTCAACAAGTGAGAGACAATTCCTAATGATTGATTTATCCTGAATCTTGGCCGTTAATTGTCTCGAATATAATCATAATATGTCAAATTCCGTGTATCGTCCGCGTAGAAGCAGGGTTTCAGAATAGAGACCGAATATTTATTATAAATCTAATTTATTATTATTTCGAGTGCGTGTGTGAGCGTTCCCCACCCCCTTTTCCGATTTTCAGGTAAAATCACGGTAAGTGATGCAGTGAAGCCGAGTTGCTGTTGAATTCCAGAATTGCGTTCGCCGTCCATTGCGCGAGACCCGCGTTCTAGGATAAGAGTCCTTAAAAATAAATGAGTGTGACCCGTAATTAAAATACCCCGTCACACTTATTTTGTGAATAACTCGAAAAAGAAGTGGGGAACACAAAAATTGCACATAGGTCAATTTGGTCCGCTACGTGAGAACTTTTTTTTGGTTTAATTAGTTTCACCCAGTTCCGACCTTGTCATGTAAGCTTCCCGGAGCCGTCGGGTGATTCTGGTGTGGTTCTGATTCCTAGGGTCCCTAGTTCTGATGGTTGATGAGATGAGACCGCGGAAAAAACAAACGGATTAAGGTGAGGCCGTAGTCCGCTGGATAGACGTAAATCCGTTCGGAGAATAAGTCGAATTTTACTTGACCAAATGACTTGGGATTTCACATGCATGTATAGAATGCATGTCTAAATCGCGCTACGAAGCCAAACATGTCAATCTCACTGAAAAAAAAGTGTCCAGATGAGGTTTACTCGAGATGTCGTAGCTTGCCCTTTCTCTAGCAGACGACGTTTGTGTACATCTCGTTTGGATACTTTTTTGAGTGAAATTGACATATTTGGCTTCGTAGCGCGATTGCCCTATTGAAAGAAATTATGTCATGTACATGACATAAAAATGTGATGTCACGTTTTTTCGAAAAACCATATCACGATCTTGGACATTCATGACATAAGTCCATTATCAACTTCATGTCATGGAAACTTGTCATGATCATATGTCATAGTTTTATGTCACGAATTTTCGTCATGATTTCCCGGATTTTCCGCGCATGTCACGGGACTTTGTCATAATTATTTGTCACGATTTACTGAATTTTCACGTAGAGCGAGGCATGTCATGTGACTTTGTCAAGATTTTTGTCACGTTTTGCCGGATTTTTTACTAAAACGCAACTGAAAGATCCAGTGGATGGACAAAAAATTTATCAATAACGGTCGACCAAAAAAAAAGTCATGACATAGTTCCCGTGAAGATGAACTTTGCCGTCACCGGGATTTGAACCCACCCGCAGTCGGATGTGTCGAATTCATAGTCCAATACCTTACCGTCGTGGCCAGCGAGGAAGGTTAAGTTACAGTCGCTAAAGGGCTTTCTTATGTTGCGGATCGCTATAGCGGTTAGTATATAGGCCACATATAGGCGTTTTGATGCTCATTCGTTGATATAATAATGATGAGCAGAATATTTTTGTCGCTCGCAGACGAGCGAGCGGACGCTGTTTACACACTTTGGATTCTTTTCCAGCTTTGCTCAAAAAACTTTGTCAACTGCGTCCGCTCGCTCGTCTGCGAGCGGCAAAAATATTCCGCCCGTCATTATTACATCAACGAATGAGCATCAAAACGCCTATATATGAAGCCTATATATACTAACGGCTATAGCGATCCGCATCATAAGAAAGCCTTTTACCTACTCTTTACTAACCTTCCTCGCTGGCCACGACGGTAAGGTGTTGGACTCTGAATCTGACACATCCGACTGCGGGTGGGTTCAAATCCCAGTGTCGGCAAAGTTCATCATCACGGGCACAATGTCATGACTTTTTTTTTTTTGGTCGACCGTTATTGATAAATTTTTTGTCCATGCACTGGATCTTTCAGTTGCGTTTTAGTAAAAAATCCGGCAAAACGTGACAAAAATCTTGACAAAGTCACATGACATGCCTCGCTTTACGTGAAAATTCAGAAAATCGTGACAAAGTCCCGTGACATGCGCGGAAAATCCGGGAAATCATGACGAAAATTCGTGACATAAAACTATGACATATGATCATGACAAGTTTCCATGACATGAAGTTGATCATGGACTTATGTCATGAATGTCCAAGATCGTGATATGGTTTTTCGAAAAAACGTGACATCACGTTTTTATGTATACATGACATAATTTTTTTCAATAGGGTGAGACATGCATTCTATACATGTATGTAAAATTTCAAGTCATTTGGTCGAGTAAAATTTGACTTATCCTCCGAACGGATTCAGGGCTACATTCGATATGGCGGCGGACTACGGCCTGGCCTTAAGTGATATCTCGACGTATGTAGAGTAAATTTTGAATTCCTGGCTTTTACTGTGTTTGATCTGAACCGTTCAAAGATGGTCGTATTTGTGAATCGCGCTCATTATGTTCAATAATTTTTCACGTTTCACACATTTAATTTAAAATTGTCGTGTAAACAAAAAAAATGAGGAAATTACCACAAATTTTCAGTGGCACAAATTGGGGCCTCAAACATTTTCCCGATCGAATATATATATTATGAACAGAGTTGCGGAAAAAAAATTTTTTCCTCACAATGGCGTTTCCGTGTGCCAGTCGATAAAACATTAATGAACGAGCATTAATGCAATTACATTTTCGTCACCCACAGTCTCGCAATGGAAGGATAGATTTCGAAACTATTGGGCAGGATTGTTGTGATTTTTTTCGATCTTTGCCTCCAGTACGGTACGAGAAAAATCAAAACACGAAACTTTCGCTACACTCGAATCAAAAACTACTATTGAAGTCCTCGATAACTACAATTTATATCATTCCGAGACGTCTAGACTTTTTGGGTGGAAGATAAGCTGTGACAAGCGATAGGAAAGGATCAAACCACTCCTAGGGTTGATGGGATAAAGGTGGGGTCTAACATTGTGCTTGTAATCAATAACTATTATAATAATTTCTATGTAATCGATATTTATATTTTTAATAATTATTCCACTAATAACTATTTCATCGCCGATCATTTCACAAGAACCCAGTTAGCAGATAAACTGGACAGAAATAAAAGAAGTTCACTTGGTCATTCGCAGAATTTGGAATTCAAAATCATATGAATACACATATGTATATGCGTGTTCCACACTTACTTCTCCGCCGGAACAGGGCAAAATTGATCTCTAGCAACTGACACCTCACGGATCCGTCTCATTTATTACTGACTCATTCCTGATTTTTACAGTAAAATTTGCCTCGAATCAATGAGAGCATTAGCGAGATTTCAATGATTAGAAATTAATTTTTACTGATTCCGGGGGATGAAGTTGAGCCTAACTGTGCGTTGCAATGGTCGTGCAGTCTCAGATTAGTATCTAGAGCTTTTTTATGAGTAAAAATTTCTGCACACACCTCGCATTTCAAATTTATGATGGTCAAACACGTGATTCCTCATATGCTGTATTCGTTTACATATTTTTTTTCCGCAGATCTCACAAGAAAATGACTGTCCATCGTGGGGGTATTGACGTGACTCCTCATCAAATGCATTCTCAAACACGACTCAAAGTGAAAACTCTCACCACATATCTGACACCGATAATAAGTTTTGGTATTATCGTGTATTTTTATATGTGTTGAAAGAACTGTTCTTTCCCCGAACTTTTTCCCGCACTTTTCGCACAAAAATGAGTTTTCGTCATTAGTATGTATCTTCATGTGGCTTGTCAAATCAGTTTCACTAACAAATGTTTCGGAGCAAATTTTGCAAGAAAGACATTTTTCGTCCACACGTTGCTTCGAATGCTTTTCTAAACTCTGTTTAGCACAAAAGTCTTTGTAACAAACTTCGCACCTGACTGATTTGATGCTCTCGACGAGGTTTTTGTGCAATTTTGTGTGACCTTGGTTATTGGATTTTTCTTCCAAAACCATTCCACAAATATCACAGGTGGATCGGAGTTGAAAATAATTCGTGCTCTTCTGCTCCCCTCTCTGATCTCCAATTTTTAATAATACTCCAAAATCAGTGACAGGAAGCCGCCTTCCTTCCGTGTGATCCAGCATACGGGCGCTTAAAAACTTATTTTTATCGTGTGTTTGATTGGTGATTGTGCTCGAAAAACTTTTTTTTCTTGCGCATAACTCAGAATGTTCAGTTAATTTGCACTGTGATATGAATTCTTTGCCACAAACATTGCAAGGAAAGGTCCGATTTGTTTCATGCAACTTCATATGGCTCTCCAGGAACTCTTCACTTTTGAATGTGCTATCACAACGATTGCACAAAAAGGTCCGTTTTTCAACTTCATGCTGACTTGGCGTGGAAACCGAGCATCTATTTTCTGTATTCGTTTTGTTCGTTGAATTGATATAGAGTTGAAAATCATTTTCTGACTCCAACTGCCCCTTGTCACCTACGTAGGATAAAAAAATTCAAGAGGTTTGTTTGTAAGATATTGAATGAAAAATGTTATGGGCATGCTTTTGGATAGATACGGATGATTAATTAATTTATTCGGCTCATCTGACGAAAAAGACAATGAATTTCAAGATACTGTGATCCTAGGAGCAGAATCATTGAGTGTGAGCTATCTAGTATTCAAAAGTAGAAAGAATGATAATCAAAGAAATACCCTTAACGAGGGGCCAGATCGATAATATGCCAGTGAAATTCGTCTCTAACTTGAGTCAAATTCCTACGTTTGATAAAGTCCAGAATACTCTTTCACCAGGATATGAAGAAGTCCATATATAATGGCTGTGGTTATAGAAGATATTCAATCGAGTAGTTGTGACTTCGTTGATCATAAAGGAAAGAGAAGAGGGAGAGGCACTGTACACATAGTTGCTAGTTTTGAAGTTGAAAACAAAAGATCGTCACCTATCTTGGTGTTAAAAAAATCTTCTTCTCCGGGAAGATCTTGAGAGAGGCAATCGAGAATGGGTTGTCCCTTCAAAAGTTTCGTCAGATGTCTCCTCGCCACTTCTACGCATTGCCATGAACCTGCATTTGCTGTACAGCCTTTCATCAACACTCCTTTGTAAGATTTTCGTTGTACGCGTTTGAATCCTGATTCCTTATCTGTCATTTTAAAATCACTGTCTGTAAGAAATTGGTTGCATTAGCTATAAATACTTCAATCAGCAGACCCAGACTTGACCAAACGGACCTATCATTATCATCTATCTATAGTACCGTAACAGAAATCATCGGACCCTTGATCCGACCAGCTCCATACGAAGGACATTTATTTTCAGATAGAACCATCATGAATGATGAATTATTGAGATCTAATCGCAGTAAGTATACAAGACTCGTAATATGGATCGTGGCATGGTAGAAAAGTCACGCCTGAATGTTTTGATAGGTCGAACGAGTCAGAAATCTGTTACTCAATTGATAAAACTAACGCTTAGACCTGATGTATCTCTATAGTCTACTTTCATATAGATTCTTACATATAATCGTTTAAACGTCTCCGTGCATTGGATCAGTAGGATATCAAATACGGATACTTGCACGGTAAGTAGTTGCGAAAATATCACACTAGAATCTGTTTAGGAACCTCGGAAAACTTCTCTGATTGTGTTAACTTTGCTGCAGCTGGGTATAAAATGTATTCCATCAATTTTCGAAGGAAGCTGTTTGTACAAGCAATAACTCGAAAACTGTTCTTGTAAGGTTGGACAATTTCTCTGAATTATCATCCCACTAGTATTGGTCATGCGAATATATGAGTATTATCGCGAAATTTTACACGCTTTGGTCCTCACAGTCCACAGGTTTAAAATTGATGCCACGCATGTCTGTACCGATTTTTTTCATTTATTTTTGCATAAAAATCGATAGTCTATCATGAATCTTATTAATAAATTGTTTTAGAACGAGTTAGAACGGTATATGTAATTTTCACACGTATAAGACATAGGAAAAGTAGTGTGTACATTAGGGTGGGCCGAAATCACTTTTTTCGAGAATCGATACGGGCTAGTGTGCAAAAGTTAGGTTTCTATATGTAGATGTGGAAAAACTTTTGCTGGGCGCTGAGAAATGAGATTTTAGGTTCCAGCAAGAACCATGAAGTTTTTATCAAAATTAAGACGGGTTTAAATGGGAATGTGCCTAATTCGACACTTTTTTCTTGCTAACTTTATTTGCATTTCTGGCGCATTCAAAGATTTTTCAACGTACTTTAGCTCATTTTGAAGCTTGTTTTAAAACCTACAAAATGAGCTGAAGTACGTCCAATTTCGACTAACCCAAGCCAATCTATCTCAACTTTCCCAAAAAGTGATCATTATTAAAAATCCCAAAAATAGGGCGATTCTCCCTTCAATCTTTGCTTGTATTTCTGGTGCATCTCAACATTATTCCACGTACTTCAGCTCATTTTAAAGCTTGTTCCAAAACCTACAAAATGAACTAAATTACGTCCAATTCCGACCAACCGGAGCCAATTTATCTCAATTTTTCTAAAAAGTGATTAGTCTTGAAAAATCCGAAAATGAGCGACTTCCCCCTCCCGCCTCACTCCTTTCAAAACTCGAAATGGAAAAGTTGAGATAGATTGGCTTGAGTTAGCCGAAATTGGACGTACTTGAGCTCATTTTGTAGGTTTTGGAACAAGCTTTGAAATTAGCTAAAGTACGTTGAAAAATGTTCAGATGCACCAGAAATACAAGCAAGGTTTGAAGGGAGAATCGTCCTATTTTTGAGATTTTTAATAATGATCACTTTTTGGGAAAGTTGAGATAGATTGGCTTGGATTAGTCGAAATTGGACGTACTTTAGCTCATTTTGTAGGTTTTGGAACAAGCTTTGAAGTACGTTGAGAAATGTTTGGATGCACCAGAAATGCGAGCAGAGTTAGGAAGAAAAAAGTTCAAAAGCTTGATGGCTCTTGCTGGGACCTAAAATTTCATTTCTCAGCGCCCAGCAAAATTTTTTTCACATCTACATGTAGAAACCTAACTTTTGCGCACTAGCCCGTATCGATTCTCAAAATGTCATTTTTCGGCCCACCCTAGTGTACATGAAACTGACATATACGGTTTTTAACGTTTTATTGATTAGCGAGAAATCCTTACGCGATGGGACCATATGACCTAAAAATTCGTTTTTAGATGGTTGATTTGAGTCGGAAATCCAAGCCCTGGAGCAGATAATTCCATTCCTCCGTCTTTTTTGTGCTATTGAGTATCCCAGGGGACGCTTTCTGAGTACATGGAACTGACATTTCGCCCTGAAAACGCTCGCAAAAATAGAGGAATCGACATGGAAACTTCTCCATGTAGATTTCATCTAATCCCATCATATTTTAGTGGAAAAAATTGTTCTCGACCAGATGAATGGACTTGTTGTAGGGCAACGTAGTTTACATGGAACTGGCAAAGTCCACTGTCAAGTGTAATTAGATGGCTGCAATTATGACTATTTTATAGTTCTGCGCAATGAGTTGACCGAGGATTTGATATTTCATACAAATGATGTCAGTCACGCTAAATTTGGTTGATTGGGTGAAAGCCAGTTCAATGATACTCTGAACTTTCTTGGAATGAAATCGAAGAGAACCACAATTTTATCATTTTTTCCATCACTTGATGAACTTTACGAGGATGTGGGATACCGAAACTACCGGAATTACAAATGCACCCTTTTTCTATACATATTGGAATCAATTTTGACTCTAAGAAAGTCTTTGTGCGACTCCCAGCTTTGAAACTCGTAGTGACTGAATTCAACAATTTATAACTAAATATGGATTTTTGAGGTTTTTTGAAAGAAATGGGTTCCTGCAAAACTGAGGCTATTCACATATTCACATATTTTCTCCAGGGTTCGTCAATAAACATTGAAAAAATGCCGTCAAGACGTATTTTGATTGCATTTCCGAGGACCTTCTGAATGCATCCATCCTCGTGTGCGTCAAATCGGAATTACCCACATTTTAATAGAAAAAGACTGATATTAGTTTTTTCAACACTATTAAAAATATATTTCTGAGGTATAAAGAAAATTTTTTCTTGGAACCCATAGCATGTGAGAAGTTCATGTTTTGGACCATTGGGTAAAAAAACCATATGATACCACGAAATAGTAATCAATTCACGTTTGATTGATGTCTCGTAACCAATTAAGGTTTCAGGTTTTTGATTTTCATATATGTTTGTGTTGAGGTGAAATATAGATTTATTGGGGAGACTCTTCTAAACCTTGAATATTTTTCGTGGAAGTATACAATTATTTACAGCGTTGTTCTGTCAGTTCTGTACTGCGAACACCTCGGAGGGTGGAGGGGTATGACAAAATGCGACCACATGTAGCGGAGGGGGCTACGGACATCTCCCATATTTCTGAAAAAGTGGGACCGTCTTTCATGAAAGACCCCTGAAGCGTAACTTGGTACTTTGTTGTGGTCATGCATTTGAACGTCGAGGGAACAGATACAGATAAAATTCCATAACAACACTTCCTACATGGAATAGCTGCAATGGCATTCAGTCTACAGCAATGATTTCATTTTTTTTTGTGGTTTCCATTCAAACGTCTTACAGCACGTTCCAAGTAATGCTTGGCACGTGCACTATTAGTAATTACTGTGGTAAGCCGATCACGTTTTCAAAATACATTCGTAATTTTCTAAAAATAAGTAGAAAATATGCTTTTCACCTTATATCCAAACTGTCTGAGAACGAAGTCAAGTAGTCTTTGGCGAGGGCGATTGCTTATTTCTCTGTTGCTCCAAAATTTCGATTCCGAAAGATGAATAACAATGATGGTCCTCACCTATATGTATAGGTATTCCATTCCGAGATGCCCGAGGGACTGTTTGTTTGTGTTGTATGAGGGGTATAAAACTAATGAGCCTACCTACTTTAGGCTGGTGAAGCGAGGTAAAGACCCTCTCATCTCTGCTAAAGCTACGCAACTACGCGACTGACACTTCTCTCTTCTTTCTTCTATCCCTACTCGACAGCATTTTCTCCTCGTGGTCTCAAAATTTGCTAAGTGGGAGGATTCATGGTAACCCGAGATGACTCTCAGTGGTTACAGTCACGTTTGGCTTACAATCTGTAAGTGATCTGGGCTGTTGGGACGAATTTTTTAAGGAGCAGCCTTCGGGATTTTTTCTCATAATACCCTGCTGAAAATAATTCCGTGGGACCCCATGGGACTTCGTGGAACCTGGTCTCGAGAAAATTTTTAATCTTGACACTTGGGAAATTTGGAATCCAAGATGTGCAGCATACAAATATTGACTATCTCTCTTCCAAAATTTGTTGAATTTGGTTGATTATGATCAAAATGTGTATATGCTATACGTCTCCAATGCCAAATTTCGTGAAAAACAAGCTTGGAAATGTTCTCAGGGCCAGATCCCACGAAGTCTCATGGGATCCTCTATTTATGGGGTCCCACGGAATTATTTCCTGCAGGATCATGTAGATTGAAACAAGTCGAGAAACAAGTTGATGCGTTTAAACCTTTTGATGGGTATAATAGAAATTGACCATTTTTGGAAACCCGTAGGACATGAAATATATTAGCGCAATATGTTCTGAGTTCAACGCACGATGTCTTTCCAAGTGCCATAAAATATGATAAGATTTGCATTAAGGAATTGCATTAATAAACGAGATCGCTATGTAAAATTTCCCGAAACATCGCGGTTCTCAGTCTCGTCGAAAGAGAGTTGGAATGAAACGAGCAGACGAATCTCGATCTCGATCTTTGTCCTTGAGACTCGAGCGACAGTACTGGAGATTGTTCTTTCGACTGGATAAGCTGATATATCTTATTCACGATTTTCAGAATATTAATGGTCGTGATCTCTTGCTAAAAATGCAGAACTAATACGATTAGTCAATTGGTTCTTTGCCGACGGAAGAATTATTCTTCAATGAAAGATAGTAGATTGCCCAGAAGTACAGTTCGTATGGGTGTCACTTCACAAGGGTGCAAAACCTATTTTCTGCAATTTTCCGGTGTTTGGGTACCTATAGAATTGCGAAAAATAGTATTCGCGACTCGTTTATGAGGTTTCCTGCTTCCGAGCAATTTTTTCGACCTTCGCCGGCGCGCTGCTGGGCTCATGTCGAATGTTGAACTCGAAAACCAATCGCTAACCTACAATTTAACCTCATGAACTCGGTACAAAATGTACTATTTCGCATCCTTGTGATCGTCCCGGCCCATCGCTTACAGCTTGCATCGGAAACTTATTACTCGGACCCGATTGAAACTTCCTGTCCTATTTGTATCGAGATGCACTAATAATACCGGTGTATTCAACTATATTATTAATTAAAAAAAAAAAAACTATATTATCATTTGACAATGTATGAGTAAAAGTTGATAAACTGTGCGCAAAGAACTTTTACGCAAAGTGTTCGAAAAAAAGCTGTACTTACATCAAGCACGTGCTCAACGCCTTTGACTCTGGTCTGTATCATCAAACTCATTTAGCAAGGAACACTTTTAGGTCAGTGGTTTATTAATCAAGCCGACAACTTGAATATTCCTTTCTATATCTATAGAGCTACGTGCTCGGCTACGTGGAACTCTGTAAGAAAAATGATCATTCGAGCACGAGTTAAGAATTCAAAATTTAAATCTGTAGGAAAGAGTTTCGTCTAAATGAAGGAAGCGGACTATCAAGATCAATTATTACTAGCAATAGTCTAGTGTTGCAGAAGATTTTATCCAAAGGTGAGACCGCATAGTTTGAATTTGAGGTTATGTCTAGGGATTATCAAGATCTCGAGATTCATGTTTCAATACCTCAGAGAGGGGTAAGTGAATAAACTAGACCTTAGTAGAAAAAGAACATCAACTTTATTATCAATCATACGAATTTTAAATAAAAAAATTTATTCTAGGAAATTTGGACATTTTTAAAAATATGAAGTGAACACTGTGCCACCAGGGCGACGTACCCAATGAAAAATTCCATAAATATTTTAGAACTGTTGCAGAGCTTCTGCCAATAAATGAGATGTTTTCTCAAAGACAGTGATCAACTTATTGAACTGGGTTCCAACTTGAACAAGATCATTTGACAGTTATCCGTTTGCGTGTCACAGGCTGAGATGTTTTCATTTAGCATTCCAGTTCTAGCATCATTGTTAATGAAATACTAATCGAATTTCTTTTAGAGTACTCTTGACAAGCTTCATCGGCAAAGCCGGTTTGCTTCTGAAGCTCATTTTACGTTTCTTGAATTTACTCCTTAAATGCATGATCAGAGTTGAGTGTTTTTCATATGCCATGAAAACAAATACATCTCGAGACACGTACGAATTAAATATTATTCAGATTCGTTCGTTTGCCACAGGAGTGGCGAGGTAATATGGTTTCGTATCTTTGTACTCTTCCAATGTTTTTCTAGTCTCTTGGGTTCTAAGCTTGTCGATATAGAACTTACACGAGGAGGTTAGATCTTGTAAGGTACACTTTTTGACGTGCAAGTTTGAAATTTGGAAAGAAAACTTTTACGAAATAAACCGGGCTCATGAGCTTCAGTATCTAATAAATTGTCGCATGGGATTTCAAAATGTAACTGGCATTCGCAGAAGATTTTCGATCATACCCGACATTTGTGGCATCAATGAATATTTGCTCTAGATTCAAATTCTCACAGTAAAGATATCAAGAAAAATTCTCGTCATTGTTATGCGTTGATGTGTAGTTTTTCAAAGAGTCTTTCTCTTCGTGTCTTCACCATCAGGATGGAGCTCTCGACTCTTGACAGATTTTTCCAATCATGGTTCCAAATCCAAAGTTCAGAGTGTTATGTGTGAGTTTATCCGCCGATCTGCACCAGGTTGAGTCTTTAAGGACTTTTCTGTGATCAAACTGACTTGCAGAATCTGCAATAAATTTTGCACAAACATTAATTATTAAATTCTTCGATAACGTTCATCAAATGTACAAAGATGTCTCATCATTGCTTCGAACAGCAGGCAAAACGTTCTACTCGACTCCTGGGAAAATTTACTGACGATCTGCTCGAAATCCGTTCTCGATTGACAAAGATTCGATCCAATTTTTTCATTCAAAAATTTCGTCTCGAGGGTTTGAGAGTTTCACGCAAAGCCATATAGTATGTCGCCATGTTGAATATACTATAGTGAGATAGACCCACATCCGTTCTGTAAATATCTCGAGTTTTATTCAACCAAATCACATGAAATTTGTTATGAGTGCCAATTAATAGAGTGCCAGTCAAAATTGCGCTATGGAGAGAAAATCCGTAAAAATCAAAATGAAAAATTCAAAATGGCGGCAGACTTCGGTCTCGCCTTCACTGCGAAGGTGTATTATGAACACAGAGTGGATTGAATCATAGTATTTATCTCCATGATCCCGCAGATCGCAACATTGTTACGAAGCTTTCTCGACGTAGTATGACGAACAAAAATCCAGTGATTTAAATGTTGACCGTCCCAAATGTCTCCGACACTAGAGTGAATATTCCGAGTCGAGTAGTGCAATAGTTACATTCTCCAAGAACCTGAATTGTACTAGCCACGATGGCCAGAGTCTAGAGTCCGTTGGAGATCGGATGCCTTTCTCGCATTCATAGGTTATGGTACGAGTACGAGTGAGATTAGAGATCTTAAATGGTTATTGACCACCATGGACCAAGAGACCAGGAGTTTACACACGGAATATTTGTGGGTTATAGAGATACCATACGAGGATACCATATATTTGCCTGATAACGTATACGGCATAAAGATAGGTAAACGTGTTTGGAAAATCATGGCATTACCACTTCCTAGTTTGAGGAATTGCTCTTCTCCAGGGAGATCCAACGATTTGGATGTTAGAAGAGACTGTATTGTTAAGAGATTTTTAGGCAACTCTATGGTTTCCTCTTGCTTCCATACTCTACATGGCACATCATCCTCCATGAGCGGCTCTTCTTTAGTAACCAGAAGCTCGTCCTCATGATCGATCTTTGGAAGTTTCAATAGAGATACTGTTGGAAAGTATTTTCATGATCAGAATTGAGACTGCTATTAGAAAAAAATATGCAGATTGCCGATCTGGTCAAGGATCGGTTTTACAAAGCCGAAGTATTTGTATCAAAGTGGAATACAATGCGTAGTACATATGATAGCCACAAAACTTTGGGTACATCACAATGTTTCGAGTACAGCAGCAAGAATTGTGACCTCGATTGTATCAAACACGATTACATGTGACGATCATTTCAGGGAAATTCCTGACAATGAAAAAAGGATTCATTCGAATGATTTTTGTGTCTTTCCTCTTTTGAGGATATTGTAAGACTAAAATCGTATTCTTTCACGTGGGACAATGTGATGCATGCAAGCCCACTATTTTATTGTCTAACTTGAATGTTACTAAATACAATGTCCTTACCTGGTCTGGGTGTAAGATCACAAGATGGTGACTGAACTTTTTGCATTCTCGTTGGTAAATGATTTTCTCCAACTAAATTCCCCTTTCCTCGAAATTCTTCCAGCTCTTCACACCGAGTCAATACAATCCTCACCTCTCGTCTGCAGGCATCTGCAGAATAGTTATAAGAATCAAAATTATCCGAATTAAGAACAAAAATTTAATCACCAGATCTCAACTGACAGATGCATTTAATAAACTGAGGTGTGAGTTCCATGGTAAATGGAATCATTGCTCCAAACGAAATAGAGATGGATCATAGAAATTTATATTAATTGTACGATCGTGACAATTGTTGTACATCCACTGTGTTGAGATAATAGAGTGAGGGTAGAATCATTGAATTATCTAACTTCCCGGATACTTGGAAAATTTTTTATGAACACAATCACCGAGTAATAAAAAAAGATGAGTGTCACAAATCTTTGGTGCGTGTTTTCTGCATCAAGTTTGTATCTTAGTTCGGGCAGAATATGAACATTTCGCGTCTGTATCATTTTAGATCATCCCGAGCAGTGATCAAAAAACCGAATTCTCTTCTTGTATTCTGGACGCGATCGATTCCACACCTGCTTATGTCTGCTTTTGGAAAAGTGCCATAAAGTATCAAAAGATGTTCACTGGTTTACTGGTTGAGGGTGATAGAATTGTGAGAAAAGTTAGAACCTATCATAAGCCATCTCAATAAATTCAAAATAATACACACCTATGAGTGCTGCTTTGATGTCATGTTTCTTTTGACGTCGGACTTGCATCCGCTTTACAACTAGTGTCTTCTCTGGAACTTTGGCATCAACAGTATCTTCAGATCCATTCTTTGCGCTCATGTGGGTTTTGATGTGTCTTAACAATTTTTGTTTGGTAAAAAATCTCCGGTTGCAAAGGTGGCATAAAAGTTGTCGGCCCTCCCCGTGTACCATCTTAATGTGTCGATGTAAACTGGATTCGAAGCAAAACGTCGAATTGCAGTTCTTGCAGGTGAATGATCTCTTAGCTGAATGCAATCCTATATGGTCATTCAACTGGTGGTCACGGAGGAAACCGTTTTCGCAAACATCATACCTAAAAAATTCCTTTCTTGTGTGCAGATTCATGTGCGAAACTGAGTTGCTTTTCGCGTTAACTTTTTCTCCGAGTACTTCAGACAATACGGACTGTCCGTTTGACTGCATATCGATAAGCGTATTATTCAACTTGTTTTTTGTCAGGGATTTTTCATGAGATACATCTGGCGATAAGATTACCTCATCTGGATGCTTCTCTTCGGTATGCGTTTCAAAGCTTTTATTACTCTGGAAATTTGTACTCGTGTGCGTTATCACGTGCTTAGTAAGGATTTTTCTCGCGTTAGATTTTTTGCTAGAGGTACCACGAGAAAATGACCTCTCGGATTCGTGTTTACTTGAGTACTCTTCCACTTTGCAATAAAAAGAATCATCGTTTGAATTAACTATGATGTACGTTTTCGTCTTATCAAGTTTGTTTGTACTGGTTTTTGTCACACGATTGCGAATCAATAGAAGTTCCTCTTTCTTGTGGGTTTTCAGATGTACGTTCAGATCTTTGTTCCAGTAAAATCCTTTTCGACAAACTCCGCAAGAGAAACGTTTTTCTTTCATATGCATGAGCTTAAAATGAGCATTCAGGTTACCCCTTTCACAAAATTTCACGCCACATAATTCACATGAGAAAGGTTTCACACCAGTATGCGTCTTTGAATGTCTTTTTAAGCACCAACGAGTTATAAAGCTTTTGCCACATTCCATACAAGTAAAACGTCTCACACCAGTATGACTCCATTTCATATGCCTTTCCAAGGTATTGACATCGCAGAAAGTTTTTTTGCAGATCACGCATATTCCCGCACGATCCTGAAGAACAGGTGATTCGTTATTTGGCACGCGATCTTCACATTCTAAATTTCTGTCCGGATGTCCGCGGTTTGCAACCACATCTTTATGCGTCAACATGGACTCGTTTTCCATTTGCACCAGAATGTTAGACCCCGGATTAGAAGGTGTAAAATCATCGTGGCGATTCTGGTGAATAAAGGGTGGTATTGCATCTGCCGCAAGAACATACAATTGGTCATCTATTACAAGTCGGATACCTTCATCTTGAACGCTGACTTCATCATCGACGACTATGATGGGATTTTCTTCTCCATCAGATTGATTGTGATTCGTGACAGGATCTTTGAGAGAACTTTCGTCCGCAAAATCTGTGATTGACGTATTTGACTGTATGTTATATAGCACGTCAAAACGATCTGCTCTGTAGCAAAAAGCTTCTGTTGCAGGCTTTGAATATGAGTGGTCCATTCTTGATAGATGTCTCTTGGGCTCTAGATGATACACTTCAGCAGAGGGATTTTCTTCTCAAGTACGGTATGTGATTTTTCATTCTACCTCTGACCATCCATTTTCCTCATACATCAGACACGAAATTCACTTGTTTTGACAATATAAACTTTTTATCTCAGAGATTGCAGAAAAGTTCGCTCCTCATGGACCCTGATGATGTTAGCATAAAACTGATGATATAACCGCGAAACTCCCAACAATTTCTTTGCTGTGTAAACCTTCATGTGGCTCTTTCAAATGTCAATACCACTATAGCTTTGCCTCAAACTGAAAAGAATAGACTTTTCATGTTACGCATTAGACGACTCTGCATACTTAATTCGTTGTCACGGAACATGAAACATGATGAACATTTGCCCATGTGTCAAGCACATTCGAGTGGCTTATAGCATCAGAAGTCTAGATCAAAATACAGCACAAAAAACAAGGAACTGTGACTCAAGTCATTATTTCCAGTGAGTAGCTCGGTTATGTCATTTCTCTGCTTTCCTTCCCAGTGATATTGTATGAATGGATCTCTTGATTTCCATGCCTGCTAAGTTCATTTCGTAACTCTGTTGACGTCGGAGCCTTTGTCATTGATGTTGCGGGAGGTTGGATTTCATCGGCATTTTCATGTGCCTCTTCTTGCACTTTTCAATCGGAGGTTCCTTCAAGATAGTACGTGACTTTCGGTAAAATCTGCGACATTGCTGACATTGCTCATCTCTCGAGACTTCTACAAACATTAAGATAAAAATCATGGTGGTAAATATCAGTGTTTATGAATTGGGGAATGAGCCGAGTCGAGCCACTTTTTGTTGCTAACTCAAAGTGTTCCTTTTTTAGCTTATAAACCTCATGAGATCATCAAGGGAACATGGATCCAATGCTCCAAAAGGATATTAGGAAGATAGTCGGACTAAGCTGACAAATATTACATATAGAATGAATTCCACAGCGGAGACCTGAGAAATTACTGTTTCGTAATGGCTACTGATATGAAATTGGAACCGAGATCGGGAACTCACTGCGAGGATGGGCGTACGAAAAAGGTTATTAAACTGAAATCTGCTCTGCTCAGAAAAGTCAGTATGTATCATTGATGTCTGCCCGAGTAATTGCTAATTGAGTCATTGTTATGTAAAGGACTACGAGTTGAAACGCCCAGATAGCATAGAAACTCTATGCAGGGTTGAGATTCAAGCGTCAAATTTCTCCTTTACTAATACATTTTTCACCCTTGAGAATCATTTGCGATCAATTTCACTAACTGAGTCTACCGGACATTCAGTCCTCTATCACCAAGAATATGGTTGAGGTACTCTGATAAAGGGAGGGTTGATGGAAAGTTGGCATTCTTAGAGAAATTGATGAAGTCAACTCTCAACACAGTGATCTGCCATTCAAAGAGTGTGATGTATTATTCATGCAAAATTGAAGCAACAGTATTTTGAATTTGACCATCCTTGACGTAATCTTCTGTCCACAGGAGTACAGGACTGGTGGCATATTAATTTTATTCATGCTTGTTTGAAGCACTCACGTGATGTGACTGTCTATCATAGGAGATTAGGTATAATAGAATAAAAAATGAGATACTCAGATAACCCTGAAATTGTCTGGATTGTTGGGTGGGTCTTGAAACAAAAGGGTTTCATAACCTGTCAATCTCATTCTCTCACCTTCAAAGTCGAGCTTGAATCACGAGAGAATGTTTCCTTCTCCCAACAGATTTTCAAGTGTGCCACAAAATCTACAGAATTTGATAGTTTAATATGAAGATGAAAGTCGTTGAAAGTATAAATTGTTCACCAAGTATACATGTTATGTGAGAACTGTTACTAGTCAATTTCTCATTCAGGTTCCATCAACGTAAAATGCTTGAGTAGAAAGTTTATTTTGTGAGAGTTTGTGCAAAACTCGTTCAGCCGCTGAAAAGGTTGTTGCTTGTGGAAATAACTCTTTTAACTGGAAACCATGAGAGGCATGTTTGGTGCATCATTATATGCAGCATCCAGTCTATGGGATTCAGATCTTGTAGTTCAAGTTATCTTGCTGATACATTCGATAGTAGACTGCCAGTTTGTGATAAACATCAGTGATGTTCACCCAAAATTTTCTTTATAGCTGGATAGGCGCTTCTACCACAACTGATACATTTATTCTTTGAGATTGGATTGTTAATTATTCAACTATTTCTTACAAGTCATGAATTCAACTAGTATACTGCTTGAAAATTGAAGATTAGTAAGTAATTATGTGTAAGCCTCACCACATATTATGGTACACATTGCTTGAAATCGGAATTCAGAGGTCTAATACTCATTTAGTAGATGGTAACTGAAAATCCATGTCAATAACCCAACTAATTGTAAGCCAACCAAATCCTTAGATAAACGAACCATTGACCCAAAAAAAAAAAATCTTGTTGAAGCAAGTGGAGTAATAGAATGGAATTTCACCATTCATTTTTGGGTTTGCAAATGGCTCATCACCAACCAAGTATTTTCAGATCATTGTGATGTTTGATTGACTCTATTCATGGCATCATCTTTTCAAAAAGGGAATGTGGCTTTTGCTATAAAACGAAGCAGAGATTTCTAACAAATCAAACCATTTCGATTATGATTGCTTTCAGTTTGGAAACAACAAAATCTTTCCCACGGTTCAAAATCATATGTCCACTCAATGTGATATTATGAATAATTAGGCTGGCACAAGTATCTTGGAATACTAAAATTGTTGATTTAAAAGGGAAAAAATTACTCATTTCATCTCTGAGAAGTGATCTCAGATTGATAATCTGCACAACAAAGATAAATTTTGGATTGAGAGATGATGCTGGTAAGATTTTAACCTGATAATGATGATAAATAACCAATAGTTTGATCGCTTGATAGAAACCAGTACACTCACCAATATTCTCCCTCTCACACACATTGTCAGCCTCGATACTGTTGTGATGTCAGATATGATGAACTAAGAATGAGTTTAATTATCGAGGAACTTGAAAGAAAACTTGCAAAACCCGATTTCGAAATGCTTATACTCACATCGCTCAAGGAGTAAAAATCTTGCATCATGAGCATGAACACTAACCTCTGTATTCTCAGCCTCGGAAATTATTTAGCTTCAAACCTTGAGTTAACTCTTTCTCACAACAGTTGTCCATCATTCTCAATGATAGACTCACAGTATGGATTCAAGAACACATTCACTTTGGAATGAGCAGAATTTATTTAAAACCGCAGAATAAAGTACAACGAGTAAAAAGATTTGGAGTGAACTGAAGCAGACGACACAATGTGCAGCATGTGGGATTCCGGGCACGTGCGGTCCAGTGCGCTTGCGTAATTTTGGCCAAAATTATAATTTTCAGGGCAATTGCAAAGAAGCCATTCGAAAGGGGCTGAATAGCTCACCCCTAAAATACAGCCCGTTCTAATGGCTCACCCGTACAACTTGTTTAAACAATTATCAAACGCCCCCTCATTGAACCCATTATTGTATGGGTTAGGACCTATCTGGGTGTAAGCCGAAGATTGCAGGTAATTGCTCACTCTTTCGAAGTAATGGCTCAGGACTTTTTTTGCCGAAAATCATTCTCGTTTTTGCATACAAGTCAGATTTGTCCAATGTTACCCCCTCCCCAACGAGTCTTTCCAGGCGGTCCGGCGGCGGAAGCGCACCGAGAGCACTGTAGAATGCTTGTGATGGGAATCGAAATACGAAATCTTTATCTTATGTCATTTCATTCATCTATATTATTTCTCTTTACCAAAGCTCTATGTATTACCCTAAATCTTGTTAAAGATCTCAACAATACAAGAACACAAGGCCAGTGGAAACGGGTCAGAGAGGGGGTAATGCTTATGAAATCTGACTTGTTTGCGAAAACCAGAACGATTTTCAGCAAAACAAGGCCTGAGCCATTATTTAGAGTGAGTGAGCAATTACCTACAACATTCGGCTTGCACCCAGATAGCTCCTAACCCATGCAATAAATGGTTCAATTAGCGGGCATTCGATAATTTTTTTAAAAATTTCTAGGGCTGAGCTCTTAGAACGGGCTGTATTTTAGGGGTGAGCTATTGAGCCTCTTCAAAATGGCTTTTTTGCAATTGCCCTTAAAGATATAATTTCGGCCAAAATTACGCAAGCGTCCAGTGCGGTCTAATATTAGTGCATAGTGCGCATGTGCGGCTGCCATGATGTTCGCGTTTGCAAGCCGGCCGCATGGTGGCGATATTAGGGTTCGTTCACCTGCTACCGGTTCGAACTAACTAAAAATTCAACAGTAGCCTAGCAAGTAGCCTCGGAAACTCAAAAAGTGCCAACTACTTATGGATTTCTTACTAATATTTCACGCATAATTCGTTTGGAATCTCTGTAATCTGCTGAAGGCATTCGAGACTTCAATCAAGTAAATAACTGAAATGGAAAAAGTTTTTCAGACCCAAATAAGTTTTGAGAGTAATAGTTGCTCCTATACAAATTGCAAGAAAATTTAGAAAATCCTCAGTAGGAACGATTAATTTCAAGCTAATATGATTCACGAATTCATTTACAAAGAATTGGAGATGGTCATGTGTAAAATAAATGAATCATTAGAGATATAATTTTGGCCATAATTTTTTCAATAAGAATGTCTGAATGGACTTTTATCATCCATAATATTTCTTAAATTTGATTTGTATACATATGTCAGTGATTCAGTTGAAAAGGGAATATCCGTGTTTCAAGTTCTCCCAAATTTCTAAAGGTTGGAATGTGCTTTTGTAGCAATTTCTTGGGGTAAGCTCTGATGGTGCACAACTATGTTGATAGTTTTTGAGGCGATTCTAACGTCCCCGTATTTTATAGTGCTTGCTAAAGGGCCGAAATGTCAATTCTGTCCCCTGGAGGCAACTCAACTTCGACTTTTAAATCCGTTACGACGCACATGCACCTCACCTGCAAACAGTGAATGTCGCATCAACGTTTCTGGGACGTTGCATTCGCAACCCCAACGTTCCGAAATAATAAAGTCGGAGAAACCGTTGCACAAAAGGTTATTGGTGCAACGAAAAATGTCTACCAGATGCACGTTGCCTCGACGTTTCCAGAACGTTTCTGGGACGTTGCGAATATATTTATATCGCGATTTTCGCCGTCCCAGTGAACGTGTTAATATGTGTTCGCAAATGAGTCATTTTTTGGATTATTTTTCAAATAAAAGCCATTAATTTTAGGCAAGGGACGAGATTTTTTATAAGTCTTGGGATTTTTCTTCTTGACAGATTCGAAAATCGAAGACAGTTGCAGAAACGTTGATAATTTAATATCAATGTACTCAGCTATGTTGCAAAAAGTAACGACCATGTTTGATTTGCATTTTACCACAGTCTCTGGAACTGCGTTTATTGTCTTAGTGTGCGCTGTTCATAAACTCAAACTCTATACTCACAGTTTTTGAGCATAAGTCTGGATTCCTAGAAATAATGTTTGAAGTATGAAAAATATATTTCATCAAAAAATCTGTGTCGAAAATCGTCACGACTGGGAAACTGATGCGACCGAGTATGTCACTCCTTGAAGTGCTATGTTTGTCGTAAATCCAATTATTATCGGTCGAATCCTTGAGCAAAAATCAGAACTAGCAAGAGAGGAAATAAATATTATGCCTACTCGCGTTGACCAGTGACTCTGAAATGAGATTTTTCCGATCAATTATTCGAAGTACAATGTTTATTACTATATACATAAATTGATTCCTCAATACAAATTTTGCACCAAAAGGGTTACCCGCGTAGCCCTTAATGATTTGTCAACATTTTCGTGTCACGGATTATTTAATAAAAACATTGAATAGGAGAGTACAATATCAGTTGCGAGGTCATGTTTCAGAAATTTTTCTTTTGAATTGGCTACCATAGATATATCACTGACGAGAGGGTCTTGCTTCCATGCCAAATTCGGAGGAAGTCAAGATGTCAATGTACTAAAATTAAAATTTTTTGTAACAACATTTGTAACTAAAGAACTAAGGTATTTCGAATTGCGACGCAATGTAACTTGTTGATTGATCTTTGCTACAGGGCCAAATTTGAGCCCGTGTTTTAGATCGTACTGTTATTCCTTAAACTTGTGACTCCTCTCAAAAACGGCACAACTGTCCGCAAATTTCTGTCTCCAGTTTATGATTGTCCCCTAAAAACAGATAGACACTTTACATGGACTACTGAATTAGACGTAAATCAAAATTAGGGTAATATCTTGCGATGCAGGGGAGATCGATGACTTGGTCGATCAAATTTTCATTTGAATTGAAGGATGATACGTATAGGGTGAAAATTAAGATGAAGAAATGATGTTGAAGGAAAAAATGGGAGAAATCGCGTTTTTGAAGGCCACGATTGAATTGTAACAATGATTGACAATTTAAATTTTCGAGTAAATTCTCAAGAAATACTCACAGTGTACGATACAGGATAAAATAAGGATAGTGCTGCATGATATATTCCATAGAACTATGAAGATTTGAATAAAAAAGAATGTGCCAAAGAGTCACTGAAATGCAAAGACTTGGATCAAAACCGATCCATTTCTGAACGTTTGTAGCTGTTAGTATACCACGCATTTTACAGCAACACACCGCAGCGATTACGTTAATCGCAAAATTAATAAATATCATGTGTGAGAAAAACATTGTGCTATCACCTGAGCATGAATTTGTGATATGACCTTGGCCCTCCAGTACAGCGCTTAGTTCTGCATTGCCAGAAGGATAATTTTCTCAGGGATCATCAAGTGGCTCCGACTTTTCAGGTTTTATAAGTTTTCCTATTATAGCTTCAAATTCAATGTTGAGAGAGTAATCTTTAAACTGCTTCGTTTCTTCGCATTCAATCACATCTTTTAATACCTCTGGATTATCAGAATTTTTCGTATCTGGAAAAAGTTAAATACAAATCAACGCAAAAAAACTCTGACCTGGAGTACGTGCTAGGTTTGATCAAATTTTGAAGATTGACTAAATAATATTTTAAGATTCGAGAGTCTTTAGGAAAATTCAGATGAGAAATCAGTACGAAACGCTCAGATTTCCAAACAAGTAGTGCATATTATACATGGTTCACTTCGAACCCTCACTTTTTGAGAAACATTCTGAATCCTGATTCAAAAAATCACATGTCAAAATATGTATGACTCACTAAACAACCTCTATATGTAGGAAATTTCTATAGCAAATCTTATTCGATCAAAGTTTATAGCAATGTGCAATTGAAATTATCTGAATTCAAGATCTTGTGAATCGGTCGCTCTATTGAAAGAATTGTTGGATCCGACATGAAATCTCATCGATACGTACTCAATTCTTGATTAGAGGCTTTAAAAATTCATACAATATCTTCAACAAAAATCATTTAGCAACTTGAAGTTTTACCGTTACGAGGTCCTTGTCCACATGATTGCATTTGACGTAACAAACCAGTGTAATCAGGTTTTACATCTTCCGATTCTGTCCCGATCAATTTCCACTGCTTCCCCTTCGGTAATCTCTTGACAATAACTCTACAATCAGTTATCATAAATGGCTCACCTATGATCGTCATTATCCTTGCAGATTCAATCGAATCATCCCTCATGTTATTGCAATCATTATCTTTGGATAAATCTGGAATAAAAATCACATGCATACGGTTAGATTGAAAGTAAAGAGTGTTCGGTAAGCTGGGGATTTTCCCATGATAAAATTGACCTTCGAAGTTCGACTTCGTTTCGGATGCAACACTTTTTGTCTGGGCACAGAGCAGTGATGACATGTAAACGGTTATTTGGGATTAACGACGCGGAGATGCCATTTCAGAAATGAACTAAGTCTTAATCGAATTCACCAGGAGCAACAGGAGTAAAGGGTTTAATTAAACATGTGGGATCAAAATATGACCCAGACAAGGAGATCGAAATTGAAATAAGTAATTTTCTGGGGACTCGTGCAAATGTGGATTCCATATCGAAACTGTTTTCGAAGCGGTTTTAATTTTTCAGACTAGGATGTGTTTTGATACAGTTACAACCCCGATTATTAACGATATTTCTCAGTCCCGCCAAAGTGTGTGCTGAACATTCTGAATTCTAAAAAAATGTTCATGCACCTTTGCATGGTATCTCCTTATGAGTCTGAGAATTACCATTTTCGATCTTCCGGATATATTCTTCAGTAGGTGGATCTGATGAGATGGAGGCTTGGAGAGACTGACGCGTCAACGTGCTTGCAAATGACTCCTCGACCTTTGATTCAAATTTTGGTGACCCTCTACACTCGTTGTCATCTTCCATAACAATCTCCTCATCAATCATCACTTGTTCGTGTTTAGGTTCTTTGAATTCTGTAAGACTTGCTGTTGTAGTACTCTCTGAGGGATATAGTAACTGCATTAACGTCAAAAAGTTGGCAAAAAATCTCGGACAAGAATGATTAGCTAAAAGATCAAAAACCCGTTACTTGAATGAGTCATTTGAAAAAAAAAGAAAAAAAGAAATCTTCCGGGACATTTTTAAGAGATATTTTTGAATTTTCAATGGTCAAGTGAGCCCAGTAATGGTGAAATTGGCTTTGGAAGCGAGCCATCTGGGAAAGGACTGTAAACGTTCTGATGAATAGGCTAGTTCGGGATTACTCAAAAAGTACGACTCCCATTAGATTTTTCGATAAATCTGTTAGTAAAAGTCTCGTTCTAGTCATAAAAGCAGCTAACTGCACTTATTCTATGAGCTAGTCAATTGGATCAAGATGATTGTTCGGTGACAGCCCCATGTGTTATTTGACAGCTGTCCAGAAAATGACGTTTGATACACGATCGTAGAATCGACTCTACATTTAAATAAAAATAATATATCGAATCGAAAGCTCCTGTAACATCAGGTGAGAGCAGTTTTACTTCATTACGCTGTAGAAATTTTTAAAATTTTCGCATACCTGATGCAGACTCAATCATGCAGAGTGATGGTTGAAACGACTCTGCTCCAAAAACTTGATCACTCATTTCATTTTCCTGCCTTGAATTCTTGCACATTGGCAATTTGTCGCAACGAGTTATCAGAACTTTGAGCTCTCGCTTCCGGATATCTGGGCAGAGTATGACATTATGAATAAAAGAATTTGGTATTTTTACTCGAAGCTCGGGTCAAAATGTCGCAACCCGTCTTCAAGTGATTTGGTAATCGACGATCGAGTGAAAATAGTACATTTCGCACCGAATTTATGAGGTTGTAGTTCGCGTCTGAGCGATTGCTTTTCGGCCTGAAGGAGGACGGTGGAGGACGGTAAGAATATTGAGATGAACCAAATGCGAACATTGTACAGATTTTTAGGTATGAATAGTATTTCTCGAGTCAATTTACACTGCTTTTTTGGTCAACTAATTCTTTGATCCAAAACAGTTGTGTCATGTAAATCACGCCAATTAGTTACACCAACAATTCTGAGATACTTGAGAGAAATCATCAACTGTAAAATTGAATGCATAATAGTTTATCATGTGAATCGATCAAGATGACGCGAGAATCACAATTTCTAAGCTGTATTCTGCGGTAATATATACAATACCGTCCAAAAGTTCTCGATGGGTCATCCCTCGAGTACTCTGACTTGCAACAGCGATAAGTCAAATTTTATGCGTTGTACGAAAATTTTCGAAAGAGCGTCTTAAAGAGCAGAAAAAATACTAACTTTTACTGGGTTTGGATGATTTTTACCGAATATTTTTGAAAGTCCTACATGCTGATGAAAAAATAGAAAATCTAAAAATTTTTCACTTTCATTGAGACACCTGCAGTTTCAATGCGAATAAAGATACGGCAAATCTGAAAAAGCATCTTGTAGAGCGGAAAAAATGCTATGTGTAGCCATTTTTTGATTATTTTTTACGTACCGCGTGTGAGAACGTGCGAGCTGTCCTAATCCCCAAAATCATGGTTTTTCACCGTTTTCTGTGCTGTTTCCGGTGATGAACAGTGATTTTGGGTATCTAGACAGCTCGTACGCTCTCACACGCGGTACGTAAAAAATAATCAAAAAATGGCTACACATAGCATTTTTTCCACTCTACAAGATGTTTTTTTCAGAATCGCCGTATCTTTATTCGCATTAGAACTGCAGGTGTCCCAATGAAACTAAACATTTTTTAGATTTTCTATTTTTTCATCAGCGTGTAGGACCTTCAAAAATATTCGATAAAAATCATCCAAACCCAATAAAAGTTAGGATTTTTTCTGCTCTTTAAGATGCTTTTCTGAAAATTTTCGTACAACGCATAGATGCTGTTGCAAGTCAGGGTACTCGAGGAATGACCCATCGAGAACTTTTGGACGGTACTGTAGATTTGAAATCTGCCAATCTATCGCCGGTCGCCGGCGCGTGGCATCGGTTCAATTTTCAGTTTGTCATTATTTCCAATAATTTTCTGTTATCCTGAAGAAAACTCAAGAGATTTGCCAATGATGTAAGAAAGGCCTGAGATAATCATTATGAAAGTTGAATTCTTCACGAATGATTATTCCACTACCAAACCGCGATTTACGTGAATCTTATAAGGATTGCGAGAGTCATACTTATTGGCAAGCAAAACATTAGCACTGGAGTGAATCATACCTGTGACTGCAGTCTCGATGCTGAACTTTGGCAGCTTGCATTGAATACGTTTTGTTCTTGTGCACTTTGACTGTAAAATGTTGTCACCTGGGATGGTTGACTTATTACTGCCCATGTGCATCTTGATATGAGTGGATAGTTTCCATTTGTTATTAAATTGTTGACCACAATAACTGCAGAATAATCGACGAAAGTGTGTCCGTTTCATGTGCGAGTGAACAGCGCTATTATGACGATAGGTTTTATGGCAAATCTTGCATGAGAATAACCTATCACTCGTATGAGACCTAATATGACTGAGCAAGACACTTTTAGTGTAGAAACTCTTTTGGCAAATGTCACATGAAAACGGTCTCTCACCCGTATGCGTCCTCTTGTGGATTTCAAAGTGACACTTCACCCTGTACTCTTTATGACACAAGTTACACCGGTACGGTTTTTCACCAGTATGCAACGTCATGTGTTGTTTCAAATTCTTTTTGCTAAGGATGCCTTTGCCACACACCTTACAAGAGTATTCATAATCGCCCGTATGTATCGCAATGTGGCTCTCAAGAGACTTTTTTTCAGTGAATCCTTTTTTGCAGTGGTCGCAATTGAAAAATTTCTTTTCTCTTGCATGACTTGTTATGTGTTTTTTCAAAGAGGACTTCGAGGCGAATCTTTTGTGACAGATCTCACATTTGAATGCTTCCTCATCTGTGTGGGTAATTAAGTGCATTTTCAGACCATTCTTTGTAAAAATACCTCTGCCACATACTTCACACGAGAATGGAAAATCACCAGTGTGAGTTGCGATGATGTGCGCTTGCACTGTACGCTTTGTAGAATATCGCTTGCCACAGTAGTCGCATACACAGGGCATTTTCTCATTGTCATGTGTCCGCATGTGTGTAGATAAAATACTACTGACATGGAATCTCTTGTCACAAATTGTGCATTTATATGGCTTTTCACCCGTATGGGACCTCATGTGCACATTAACGCCTCTTTTATCTGCATAGTTTTTGCCACACACTTTGCAAGTGAATGGTTTCTCACCTCCTGTGAAACATCTCGTGTCTGTGAAACTGATACTTTGTTTTAAAGCTCTTCCTGCATAAATCACACTTAAATGGATAAATTCCAGTGTGGCTTATCATATGCAGTTGGAGACTATTTTTAGACTTGAACTTTTTCACGCAAATATTACACGGAAAAGACTTTTCTTCGGTATGTGTGAGCTTGTGTTCAAGCATCTGTTGCTTGGTTCTGAAGTTTCTGTCACACAAATCACATGAAAATGATTTCTCGCCGGTATGCACTCTTACATGCTGTGTCAAAAGAAAGTTGTTCGTGAAAATTTGGCTACAACAACTACAATTGAACGTTTCTTTCTTCATTTTCTTCACGCAACGCTCCATAACGCTTCAGAAATAATCCACGAGTACTGCTGCCGCTTCAAAATTTGCCTGAACTTCTCATACAGAAACCTATATTTTATAGAGGCGTTACATGAGTACACGAACTCGAAAATCGCTTGAATCATAAAATGAATGTCTTTTCGTCACTGCTCCAAAGTTTGTTAGGAAAGAGAGTTTCACATGGTAGAATGATGAATACTATCGTCAAAATATTCACAAGCAAATGGCTCTTACGTCAAGCATCATCTCGCACACACGTAGTGATATTCTCAATTCCTCATTTGATGTCTTTCAATGTTTCTAAAGGTTCCTTCTGAAGTTGAGCAGAAAAGCTGAGTTAACGGCACTGTTTTTCCATGATTCGCACCACTTTTTAAACTGTCTTGAAGACGCTCCGGAAATATTCGTCTCGTGTGCAGACAGCAGCATATCCGTCAGTTTTCAAAATCACCAGTGTAAGGCCGTTTTTGATGGGTCAACGTTCAAGACGAAAGTCAGCATGGAAGAATTTTTCATCCCACGTGTAGATAAGACCGTTGGAGACTCCTTTATTCGCAAAAATGCTCCACGATTGAAACCAGAATATTATTAGCTATAACGACGCGCAATTTTTGGTCTAGAATTGTCCTGCAGTTGTGCATGTCGCTCATCATCTGCAAGCAAAAAAAATGAAAACAGTGTTTTATTGTACCTTCACTACCATTAATCAAGCTCATTATAGATCATCAAATGAGCAGTTCCACGGAAATTTCGACATTTAGGTGTTGAAAATATGCCAACCGTAAATCTCACTTCTAGTTCTAGTGGACGGTTCTAAGATGTATACTTCGAATTTTCGAAACATATCAAGCATGAATTAGCTCGCGCAAGAATATAAAAATTTCCATTCGTCGGTACCGTAAGATTAATATATAGGAATAATACGGATCTGACATTTAGAAGACACGGACGGACTTGACATTTTGCCACTAGAATCGATCTCACGGACGAACAGCTAGTTTCAGCTACAGCTTCGAGATACTGGGAATTCGATCCGACCATTAGATACTTCGAAAAAAAGTGACTAGGACCTCTGCAGTTTTGCCATTGAGGGTTGCACTAGTACCACACGGATCTGACATAAACATTTAGCAGAACTAGATTTTCGCGGGAAAGTACTTCCCAAAGTATAAAAATCAATTTAATTCGAAACTTTGGGGTATGGAAAAGTTGCGCCCGATGATTAACTTCGAGGAAAAATTGGTGCAGAAGAGCCTGGAATCAAGCAAGTTCACTTCCATCGAGGAAAACTGAGCGAATAAAATTTTAGGCGAAATTGCGCCACAAAATGTACGTGCTCGCCATGCACACAAAAAGTGGTCTTTGGGCTCTTATAGCAATGAAATTTGGTGCTCATGCAATTATGGTTTCTATAAGTTTGATTGTCCGAATCTCAAACGACCCTCTCGGTGGCGTTATACACTTACAAAGGCCGAAAAAAAGGAAAACCACATCACGCGGACCTGCAATTTAGACCTCTTTTTTATCACAATATTTTTTGATAGCCCTGGATAGAAAAACTGATGATTGCGCCAAGAAGAGCACAAAAAAATACATCAAAATTGACTTTTCCGGATTTTTCCACGAACGTTTTGAGGGTTCGTATAAGCAGGCATACATTATTTCAAAGTTTCCACCGAGTTACTCATATGTGATTAGAGGCAAAAATTAGAATAAAATAGTCCTGGGGATTCAACGAGATATCTTTTGTCAAGCTACTATTCATTTTATTATGAAGCTGTACATCGGAAAAATGCTTATGAGAGTACTTGAGAGAAATATTTTGAGAATTCGAAGGGAATATTCAATGAAATGATTCAGCTCTTTTCAACAGTGGATTACTTTTTGTAATCAAGTTGTGAGAGAGAAATTTTTTTTCTGGAATCATGTCTCGTCGCATGGGGGCCATAACGTTCTTATTCAACTTTGCGCCCGAAAACGTCGTTGCTACCATGCATAAGAGATACGAGCCAGAAAATTTTCGGGCGCAAAGTTGAATAAGAACGTTATGGCCCTCATGCGACGGTCTGCTAGGCATAGAAAATCAGAATGGTTTTACACGAAAAAAATTGAAAGAATATTCAGTTTGCTCATGGTGAGATCTGCCAGCAAATTAATTTTCATCGGAATCATCTAACACTTGTGAACATTTCATCATCTAATATGCAAAAAAGGAACCTCATTTTAGAACTGGCTTTTCCCTATCCTATTATCTAATAGGCTATTGTAAAATTATGGCAGAGTAGTGTGGAATGAGTCCATTATATCACCATCACCAATTCTTCTCCCCAACTATGAATTTATTATTGTGTGACACATCCCGTATAGATTCAAAGAAATGCTCAACGAAGATTTTATCTCACTCGACAGAATTTGCATTACACAATCGTCGAATGTTACAGTAATTCATTCGTATCCATAAATCCCCCCGAGAATCATCGGCGAAACAAAATCAACTCACTTTGTCACTACGATAAGTTGTCGGTGAATCAGGAATTACAGCTAATACTCAAATCGCGTACTATGGATTATTCCATGAATCAAGAAAATGGCTAAACGTGAACGAATCCATACTGCTACTATATCGCTTTTCATGCGTCGATGTACACAATTCACACACGAGTATAATTGAGGTAAGTCGGCACTTGTCGAACTGTGACAATACACATTTCTGTTGCTCACAGATTGTTTTCTTGCACTTATGCTGCTATCTCGCGCGTATTTACATTTCCAATTGCTGGAATGCCATTCGATTTTTATTTGATGCGACGAATAACATTATTCCTATCAAAATTAGCACAATAGCAAACTTGCAGCTACTATACTGGAATCTGTGCCAACCATCACCTGGTTTTCCATCACATAGTTCGGTAGAATCAATGGCGGTTTTGCATGACGCGGGCTCTGTAATTTATAAATATGTAGTGGTTTATCTACTACCGAATTTCGATTCAAATACAACTGCGAGTCTAGAATTGTTTATCGAATAATTGACAGCGATCTCAATAATTGCAAATGCAACTGTTGTTACCAAAATTTTGAAAGAATTCGAACGGTTCAAGATACTATTCAGCTATGACTTCACTTATTGGACTTTGGTTTGTAACTGCGAGTATGATGAGAATCGTGCGCGAGCCAGAGTCCGTCTGATGATTGCTCAGATGTTATAAATGGGTTTTGTTTTGTGCACTTCTTGAGAAGGTGTGGACAGGAAATTTTTTTTAGGTAGGGATGAGATGATAAAATTTTTCTCCTCACTTGCATATGTGCATGCGTACGTACATAGTACTTTTTTCTCATGTGAGTAATTCCACGTCAATTCAGCAAGGTTTCCTCCGACCATTTTTTTATCCCTTCATAGGTCTTTTTCCCGTTTCATAGTGTTAAAAAAGATAGTTCCAACAGTTTATAGGGCCCAGGTGATGCAAAAAAATTTTTTTGCATCACCTGGGTCCATATAAGTGGTTCGGCCATAAATCCAAGATTTGAAACATTGCCTCGGCAATTTGCATATAACTCTCGACCATCCTCACCAATCGCAATTCGGCTTACGGCATTCGAAAGAGGGGTCAAAAACCAATCGATTTACCACCCGCAAAGCCTTCTAAAAGCCGTTTTGGCCCTTGCCAGACTCAAAATAACCTTGATTCACGGTGTAGCCCATATCTGTTTTGACTCCCCAAAAAAAAATTTTTTTCAATTTTTTTTTCGATTGATATTGTTCCAAACTACACGTAGGAGAAATTTTGAAGTATTTCTTCTGAGATATGGCTTCGCTGGAATTTTTTTTGTGCGTAAAAATGTCAAAAAAAGTAGGAAATGATTTCTCATGGAGCCGGAACTCTTTGTACAGCTCTGAATTTATTTTCATCGTATTTGCCGAGTCATTTTACATCGAAAATGTATTTTCTAAGAATCATTTGAGTCCTTAAAAGTCGTCAAAACACTGAAAAATCATTTTCAAAGCACATTTTTTAACAGAAAATGGCCTCACCAGCATGCCCATTAGATTTTGGGCTCGTAAAATTATGTTTAAACGATAGCCCTTAAAATTTCCTTCAAAATGACCTCTTGTAAAAGTCTATTTGATGCACTAGGAGTGGATTTGTACCCACTCGAATCAAAATAAGAATGTCAAGAATGAAATCTGTGAGCCCTACGTAGCTTTCTCATAACTTCAAAGACTCTTTGGCAGCTGTGCACCACATCATTCGACGGAATCGACGTCGGCAAGAGGTTTTTTGGAAGGAAATTGACCCAGCTTTCGATTGGAAATGGTATTGAGACCATAGAGCTGGATCCATGGGCAGGAGATCCACCATTATGTCAGAGAAACAGAACTGTTAACTCAATATCGTTCGTTAAACGCGAATTTCCTGCCCATGTGAGCGATGCAGCTTGATATCTTCGACTTCTCATATTCATCGCTTCGACCATAACATTGGCCACATTAGCGGATAGAGTTAAAATTATTTTCTCAAAACTCAGCCGCTCGGGATTGACTTTAGTTTTGTGCCTATGCGATCGAGTTTGGATATTCTTATCGCATGTCAGACTCGAGAGGTATCGCCGAGAATAGATGAATTATCCCAAAATATTACAACTCGCATGAAAATTTTTAAAGCTTGACTTGCAATTTCGTCTTTTAAACATTCATGCAACTTGACCACACTACAGGGGCTCATATTTAACAGGACTACTATTCATGAACTACGCTTACATGGCATGACATTGTGTGAAACCTCGAAGCCCCTCGTCGAAGAGCTTCTGAAAGTTCTCTTCTCCGCCTTTAAAAGTAATACGCGCTAATGCGGTCAAAGAGAAGATACGTAATACTCGAAAACACTCTCAAAGAAACTTTTTATCTCGTCTTTCATATGACACCTTCACTTTGAAGGCATGTTTTTTGTAACTTTTGGTTAGACGTAATCGCAAGCCTCACTCTTTGATTGATACAACTAATTCGGGGTGAACTGTTTTCCTGACTGACTGTTCATGTTCCTTGTGAACTAAACCGGCAGAAATTATTGCTATCGAGGACATTTTTTGAGCAATTATAACTCGGCAATTATTGGAAAATGCCATAATACCTTTATCTTAATTTGTCGAATCGCTTCATGTTCCCGCTTGCGTTTCGATGTTGCCAGTTTGTATTACTTCGAATGAATTCGCAGTTGTAATCTATATCTTGCGCCGTACAAGTTCGCCTTCAATTGAATCGCCTTCGAATGAAATTTCCAGGTTTTGAAACGCGATTCCCTGACATTTCCCGATTCTCCCTGACACAAAAAATTCCCCTGACAATTCCCGGTTCTCCCGGTTTTCCCGGTGTGGTAGATACCCTGAGGGAGTTCAGCCTCCATCAGTACAGAATACTCAGAGCACGCTGTCAAAATCAGACTCTCGTCATGAGATCAGAGGGAGTTCAGCTTCCGATTCTCAAGATGATAATCTTGGAGCGGAATCGAGATTATATTCAATTGACACCCATGTATAGCATTCAAAGAAATATCATTTATTCAAGCTTTCAATATATTCATACATATATACATTGAATAGCCAGAGGACTTTGTCTCAATACGGCTCTCAAATTTCGACTGAGCACAAGCTTGCCACAATGGGCTAACGAGCCTACTCACAAGGAGAGCATCAGGTCTGCGGAATACGGATCTTGATGAAACTTTGGGAATCATCTTGTTTTGGTGAAGAATGAGGGTATCTGCGAGGGTTGAATCCGATAGGGCTCCTATTCCAAGATACAGCTATGGAGGTTAGCATTGTTAGTATATCTATATATGTGTCATTTTAACATGGGCCTATATGGACAATGCTAATCTTCATGGCTGTATCTCGGGACAGGAGGCCCATTGGACTTACCCCTTGGAGATACCGTCATTATTCACCAAAACAAAATGATTCCCAAAGTTTCATCAAGATCCGTGTTCCGCAGACCTGATGCTCTCCTTATCAGTCGTCTGGCTTTACAGTTTATCTATATTGTGCATAGATTGCCTGATAGATGACAGAACTTTCGAAAAATATTGCATTAATCAAAGATATTTTCCGGATCTTTCCATGCTATTAGATTTCTCATATCAAAATGCATTAGATTCAATGCAACAGTCGAGCTCATAAATTTTCATTTTTTAACAATAAACTAAAAGATAATTTCCTGGAATGTCAACACGTGGCTTTCTATCTTTTCTCAAAAACCAATGCAAATCAATAAAAAATTCTGGTTTCTTTCTTATTGGTTTACTCTAGCCGTTTGAATATTCATTGAGAAAACTATATTCTGCGAATCTTAATTTTACAATCTTATTTTTCACAATATTTGCAAGATAGCTGGTTTTGCTTTTATTTTCAATCAATCAAGGAACTTTTCCACATATTCCATTTTTTAGGAATAAGAATGGCGCATTTAAACAGAAAAAATAGAAAGAAAATTTATTACATCTTTTCTATAGCAACTTTGAAATTGCAAAATAAAATGCTACTAGAAAATCAAGCAGTCTCGAAAAGAGCTTATATACACTGGGAAACTCGTGAAACGAGCTTCATAATGGTATAAGAAAGTTTTTCATTTCATAAAGCTTTATATAAAAAATTCCTTATAGAAACTGATA
Organism: Eretmocerus hayati; assembly: GCA_029851415.1. Lineage (NCBI taxonomy): Eukaryota > Metazoa > Arthropoda > Insecta > Hymenoptera > Aphelinidae > Eretmocerus > Eretmocerus hayati. Next base: position 17,898,530 of record CM056741.1, read on the forward strand.
GAATTTTCCAAGGTTCCTATGTGTGAGTATGTATGTACATACGTACTCAAGGTAGTGTGAGTGTTAACATTTTTATGCTTCAGCCTTCATGGGAAGTATATTCAAACGGACGTCAAGGTTCGATCCAACGTTGGATTAGTGTGATCCAACTTTGATCCAACAATGTAATGCTCGTTGGACCAAACCTTGATCAAATTCATCCAATTACTCACCTAACCTTACGATCTAATAAGGTATATATATTACGGTATTTTTCTCCTTGTATAACGCTCTCATTCAGGGAATCTCCATTGAAATTGTTTAAAGCTATTATTACGGTAGCTGATTGGAATTACTGAACTACGGTTGTTGTCTTAGGAGACAAATTTATTTCACAATTTTATTCTTATTGATGGAATTGAAAATAATCGAGTATCATTGGACACAATCTCAGAGAACTCAACACAAAATTCAAACTCTTTCGACAAGATGATCTTCTTTCTGCAAATGATTGAAGATCATCTTCTTACAAAAATTGAAAAATTCAATAATTAACGGACTCACCAAAACATGACCTGTAACGAACGAACTTCTTGACCACTAATTATTACCTTTTATGGCGAATATTAATGGCATACAGCGAGTTTCTAAATAAATCACGTGGCAGAGGATGAGTTAGCTCTGATTTTGTCCACGATATATTATTCAACAATGGTTCAAACAATAACTGGCGCACCGCAATCTGATTTCCTTCCACAATAAAATACCCGCACAGCAGACGATGTTTACGCCCCAAATCAAACATTGGATCAAGGTTTGATCAACCGAGCATTACATTCTTGATCCAACCTGTATCCACAGTTGGATCCAACTTGGACTTAAACGTCAAACTATTTGGAGAACTTTCTATCAGGGTAAGGCAGAAAGGGACTCCTGATAGACTGGTGACTCCTTCTTCTTGCAGCTGATGAGACAACAAGCTTCGTTCCAATGCTCGTTCTATTCCTTGGTCGGCGCGCGCTGAATTATAGGTGCGCCAAATACTCGAATATCAGATGATGCTTATCCGAGAATTGTCTAGATTGACATAATATAACTAGATGGTGGGCCGTGGGTACGACAGGAGAAAGGTATAGAAATACTAAGAGTGGAAGACCGAGTTGCTGTATTCTTGAAATCTGAGCTACAGTAAATTTAACGTGGCCAAGTGGTTGATAGCTCTTGGCTAATGAGAATGCCCTGAGGCTCTTGAAGCGCCAGCTTATATACCCTTCGGCCTGAGGTATTAGAATAGGGCATCATTGCGTCAGCTGCTCCAGTTATGGCGATGAAAATTCGAGGTGCGTGGCGTCAGCCACGCCGCCCTATCGGGCTCTGCCGCAAGCTGTCTCGGTGCCAACAGCTGATCGGTTTGAAGTGGTTTACCGCAGCGCGGGCTGGCGCGGGCCCGGCAGTGTGTATACGAGGCTAAGTTTCTACATCAAAATTATGAATAATAGCAATATTGAATGTCTTACCTGGTGATTTTCAGTGATTTGGCGACTTACGGAGGGTCGGGTATGCGTAGATGCATTACTGAATATGAGGTGACGGATCCGGATCATATAATGTACACATTCCGCATACCCGACGCTCCATAAGTCGCCAAATCACTGAAAATCACCAGGTAAGACATTCAATATTGCTATCATTCATAATTTTGATGTAGAAACTTAGCCTCGTATACACACTGCCGGGCCCGCGCCAGCCTGCGCTGCGGTAAACCATTTCGAACCGACCGGCTGTTGGCACCGAGACAGCTTGCGGCAGAGCCCGAAAAGGGGGCCGTGGCTGTCGCCACCCACCTCGAATTGGGTCAAGTCGTGTCTCATTAGAATTAAGTCGGGTTCTATAGCGTAAGATGTCCTAGTTTCGAGGGTGAAAATAGGGTTAAGCCCTGCGTCATCAGAAGTCAGTCCTCGTAAAAGGTCGGCATTTGTTCGAAAAAGAGTCAGCAGATGGTTCAAAACAGATAATCACAGACGCGCATGACCTATGTGCAGCACTTGATAGCTTTACTAACCTCTTTGAATTGCGAATGAAAACAAACAAATATGAATACGTATAATCATTGCGCAGCACATGGTAGACAGGAAAAGTGTAGAACTTTTGACTGTCCATTATCAACTTTTTCAAATGAATGACAAGATGCAAGGTTGTTTGACTCAAAATGAAACAATCATGAATCAACGATTATGATTCTAACCTATAATGATGAACTAATATTTATTTTCAGGAAATTACATATATACTCCATGCGTTTTTACGAAATGATTTGAAGATGGAATTTGATGTTTTAACTCTAATGTTTATAGTATTCTTTCAGCTGATGAGAAAGAAATGATGACACGATTTGGAGTCTTTTTCATGAGGATGTACAATTTTGATGGAAAATATCAGGGCAAATTGATTGGAGTACATCTGGTAGGAGAAAGTGATATCGTGTTTAAGACTCCTGATGATCTGACATTCGTAGCAAGTGAGTGCCCTCAAATTATAATGAGAAATTGAATTGAAAACGATTAGAAGAATGATAAGAACGAACTGATGAATTGATGAAGTGACGAATTGATAATTTGACGAATTGATGATTTGACGAACTGATGAATTGACGAGTTGACGGACTGATGAATTGATGATTTGACGACTTGATGAATTGAAGTTTAACGATTCTCAATATAAAAAAAAAGACTGTACAGTAAATATAACATCAATCTTGGGTCTCTAGTTGAGCGAATAATGCTGTGCGTTATGAGTTCTTCTAAGACTAGGGTAATTGTTCATTTATCTTGTGTTCGGGTAAATGAATTCTTACTCGTTTCAATTCAATTATACTTGTGTTCGGTAAATTGAATTAGAAGCATAACCTTGAGCATAAAATTTGTTTTTCTTGCAGGCAAACTACTATACCCACACTCCAAAGCCTGGTTAACCGTTGTAGAGAAATTGAAACGAATGAAGGAAGATGGAGATGTACTTTATATATTACTCGAAGGCGAAAACCAGGAATCTGATGATTCTTCTGATACATCATCAGATAATCATGAAGAAAACCAAGAAGTTATTGAGGCATGAGTTCACTGTGAACAAGAAAGTTCAACTACTCGTCAAATCAGATCTGATGAAAATCAAGAAGTCTTAGAACAGGAAGATGATTATGAAAAGGAAGTGGATGAAGATATATTCCAGATGGAAATTGATAAAGATATTGAAGATGCTGAAAACAACTTGACACAACAAAATGAAGAGAATAATGATGAGAAAAACGACGTGGACGATGTGCAAAACGATATTCCTCCTACAGATGAAAAGCCTCTATACGATAAAGTGTCGGTAAAGTAGCTTTGTCGACTATACAATATCAGCGCCTTCAGCGCTCACTTCCTTCGCATACATATATGTATGGTATACCTTGGTGCTGCGCACCAGCAGTAGCGAGCGCGCGCCACTTAGATAAGCGCAGCCGAAGCGAGCACTTCGGCTATCCTTGTATAATCAGAGTTCCCTACTCAGTGCACATGGTGTGCAATAAAGAGTCAGTTCAAGTGAATATTATTGCAGTGTTTATTTAGTAGCAGTAGAACACCCCAACCCTCTAATAACTCCTACATAGTAGCAGCTAGCGTTGTTCCAATTCACGGAGAATGAGGGGTGCACGAAAAGTGTAATTCAAGAGAGTGAACACGAGGCGGGAATAAGGCCTGCTCCAAAATCTCGCGGGCTCGAGGCTGGGCAACTACATACAGCGCCACAGCTGACTGTGACGCGTGATAGATCACCAACACGTCGATAGAGACCAGCATATAAGCTGAGGTGAGTCTCTGAGTGAAAGTACATAAAGTATAGCTTGTCAGTATAGCGCGATGCCTCGAGGCGAGAACGTGGTCATGGAGACGGGATGCCGCTGGGCGGCCATATTGCCGGCCGCGCTCCCGCGCATGACCGTGAAATCGCGCGGCAGAGACCGCGCGAGGGACTGCGTCCACACGAAGCGCTATGAATGTCCAGGGCCGCATGCCTATATAGTGGGTATAGGCAGGCGCGCTCCGCGCTGCGCGAGTGAGCGCTCTGACTGGACGCAGCCAGTGGAAAATGAATGATTTCTTTCGAGATCTTCCAGCAGCGAAATTTTTAGAGTGAATTCGCTTGCACTTCTGAGTTTACGGGACCTTCAAGAATCGAACGTCATCAGAGTGCAGTGAATGATCGAGCAGAGTTTGCCGATGCGTTGGTGGCGCGTGTGCGGGGATGTGAGCGGGTGGCCAAGTGCACTTTACATGCGGATTAGGGATATTTTCCTCGTGCGGACCACGATGAGAGTCGCAACTGATTATTTTTAATTGGGGCCCAATCTAGCTTTAGCTCGCGATTGGAAATTATTGTGTAGAGTGCCATCGTATATGCAATAAAATTTTGGTGCTCAAGGCTGCTCCGTTTTCTCCCTCGTGCACGCGGTCGGCTACGCGGTGGCGGGCTTTGTGGCGCGCTACGATACCTTGTATCTGTGTGTGCCACGGTCTTTCTCGCATGCGTGTCGAGTCCCTTGGGCCGATGCGAGTGCAGCGCTCACGATTGTCGTTTTGCAAACAAGTTGACGGCTTGTGTTTGCACAGAACGGAGGGAGTTCTGGCGATTCTTGAATGAGTTCCCCGGGCCGGACTGTATTATGGTGAACGCTCTTGGTCTCATGCAGGCTATGTTTTGGTTATACATAGATGCAAAATAGGTTCTCATTTGCGGCCGTGCTTCTGAGTATCATTGAGTATCATGAGTTGTGGTCTGTGACACGATTCATCTCATCAGAGTTTGAGTCATGATTATTGAGTGAGAAAAAAAATAAAAAGAAAAAATTTAATGAGAGTAAAAAAAACCGTCAACAGAACCATGAATCAAGCAGAGGATATTCTGCAGAATAAAGAGTACAATGATTTCTCATTGACGAGAAATTATGAGATGAGTATCAAGTGAGTAGTCAAATAAAATCAATGAATTTTTCAACCAGGGACAGAATTTTTTTCTCGAATTTACTCACTGGATCGGAGATTTTTTTCGGGAGTTTGGCATCCCGGTTTTGACTGCCTTGCCGTCAGACTCGGACAGCTGGTTCTCGATGGCATTTTTTTCTTTATGTTGAGTTTATATTCACAAATTAAAATTTCTGTGAGAATTCAGTAAAATCTGGGGTCATTGTTCAGATGAAACTTGTGTTCAGTGTAGTCTGCTCAATGACTAGAGATGTTATACGACTCTACTTGTGACCCGTACATGTGCCTGATCAACCCAAAACCGATCGAGCCCCGAATTAACACTCAGGCTCGAACACGGCGAGTGGTGTGCATGTGCGGTATGCGCAATGGAGAAATCTAATGTCTCGTTTCGGATTCTAGCAACATGCCGTGTAGTTGCTTGAATTCAGAAGCACGAAGCATTTCGCTCTTAGTGGAATGAGGAATTACATGGTGGTGTGAATACTTTAGAGTTCAATAGTTTAATGAGAAAATTTGTCTATTGAAAATGTGGTAAAAGAATGAACACTAATTGAGAATGTTTCACAATCCTGGATCAGGCGGTTAGTCATCCCTCTGACAAGTAAACGACTCAATGGGCGACGAGTACTTGGATTACATGAGGATCAGGATTGTGTCAGAAGCCAGTCTTCTTGATCCGAGAGATCAACGTAACAGTCACAAGTATATCTTACAAAACTAACCACCCATATTTGACTAACAAAATAGATATAGAGTGCTGTGAATTTTGAGTGGGATTCTTCAAAAGTTAGAGCTCCGGGGGGAGTTTGCTTGAAGCTTTTGAACTTGAGCTGAGTGAGTGAGTGAGGTCAGATCTGACAAATCATTGAGAGTTCAAAACCAGGTAATAATTAATGGGTTCCATTTGAAGCAATAGCCACAACTACATCGGAGCAATCGAAAATCATGAGTGAGACTAATCCATCCAATTCGAGGGACCAAACAGGCCAAAACGAGAGAACAAACCCATCAGAGTTACAGAATGCCATCGCAACTGCCAAAGCGCAGGCAAAGTGTTTACTGCCAAGAATGGCAGGAAATCAAGAGAACCAATCTGAACCTTGAGTATAAGTTACGTATTATTATTACCGATTTGTTACAATTTGAGCGGATAGAATTTTAGGATTGGTGACTGTCTCACCCAAGGAATTTCGGCAATAGCTGTGAGATAGGTATCTTTCTTAAGCCCAGTCTAGATTTTATAGCAGTCATAGTTCTGACTTAAACGCATTAATTCTGACAGTAGTCGCAAGACAGGTATCTCCTTCAAGTTCCAATTTAGATTTCCTTTCAACGGAAGTACACACTGATAATTACTGATTCCCTTGATTCTGATGGATAGGCCTTTCGGACTGTGATTACTTCACCCAGTGAATTTATAAGAACGATTTCTCATTCAGACTCATTTTGTGACTGTAAAAATCGTAATCGAACCCTTAGAGAATGATTCAACCAACGGGGAATATTCTTTTTCCTCGGCTCCTCAAGCCTGAAAAACTCCGAATTGCCTTCAAGAAAGAAAGAAAGAAAAAAAAAAGACGAAAGTCTATTTTATGGTTGTACAATCAATAACCATACCAATGAACCGTGTCAATTTCAAAGCGCAATGTCCTAATGGGTTCAAACCTTCGAGATTTTGATGCGGCTACCTTTTTAAATCACGGTTTGACAAATAACGCTAGTTTCGTTATAGTGCGTTATCAACGAAACCCTCTGAGATCTGTTATGATATTCGTTAGTTCGCTAAATAATGGGCAGAATTTCGTTATGTTATTCGTTACGTTACTAGAATAACGTTGAAATCATAACGGATTGAATTTCGTTTCGTTATGAGTTTCGGTATTATTAACGAAACTGATAACGAAATTGAGCAACGTAATTTCCAAAGCATTTCGTTAATGTTTTTTGTTACGATAACATAACGAAATTCTTTTCCGAGTTCCGTTACGTAATTTTTCTCATTATATTCACTGCCGCTCATAAATTCTAAGTGAACGCAATATCACCCTCTCTGAAAATGGCGGTATCTCGGATTCTATGCGTCGTGGGACAATTTTGAAAGAAGTATCTCCGGATACTTGGTCATAACCACCAACCTAGTCCATTTCTGGCGCATTAGGAATCAGTCATATCCGATCTTCTCTATCTAAGGCCCTCGTGGGGCAAAACTTCGTCCCGATCACTTGGCGTAAGGGAAAAAACGAAAAAAAAATACAATTTCCATTTCGTTATGTTACTCCAGGAAGTAACGTAACGAAATCAATCATAATGTTAATAACGTTACGTTATTATATCACTACATCACGTTACGGTATTTGGTTATATTATCCTAACGTAACGAAATTACCTCTTAATTTCGTTTTTTGTCATGATAACGTAACATAACGAGATCGATAACGCAATTTCGTTATGTTAGTTGTCAAACCCTGTTTTAAATTGATCCCATGTCTGATCGTTCAAATTCGTGATTAACCCATATTAATCAAGGGACAAAGAAGACGCCATCCGCCATTATCTTTTGTCTATTGCGCTTACAACATCGTGTCCTTCTGAATCCATATTTTCCAACTGCATCACTTATTAAAATTCAAAATACAACGTTCGAATACTGACAACGACACCGACAGGTCGGAAAAACCACCCTCGTCGGGGTTTCAAAGCCCCGACTCGGCAGTATTTGCCTCAAGAACGTGCTCGCGTCGTGAGTGATATTAGTGATTTGAACTTTATAAGTCAACACTATGCATCCCCAGTCACGGGTTAATTGCGTGCATGCTAGAAGGAGCCGGCCCATACGTGGGGTGTCGTCTATAATCAATCCGACACCAACAAGGCCAGGATAGCACCCACTCTGGGTGATTCTGTGTTACAAGATGGCCTTCTGCAATTAAAGCCCGAGGTCCGGGTGCGCTCCACCCCAGCTAAGACCAGCAGCCCCAGCAGCATTAGAGAGGGCTCCATCAACATCATCCCCAAGGAGCGACCAACCGCTGGACTTGTCGTTGGGTAACTTCCCACCACTAAGACACCGAGACCAGGTTACCAACTTTTCACATAATTTCGGAGCTGGCAAACAAAAACCCCTTGGAATGTTACAGTGGGCAAGCAAGAGTTCAACCGAAAACAGAGACAAGTAGATCGCCAATCAGCTAGGCAATACGGGGTAGAACTTCCCGAACACCAACCGAAAAACCCAAGAATTTGGCGCAAAAATAAGAGGCCCGGGAAGATGCAACGGCTTTACAAGAGAGCGCAAGCTTTGTACCACGCGGAGAAAAATTGATTGATATAGGAATATGGCAACCAAAGCGATCAAGTAGACCCCTCATGGACGAGAGTCCTGAAGAACAACCCGATTGTCCCGAGTGCAAAATCGACGAAAAAAGTCGCGAATGTATGAACAAAATATTTCTTCAACTAAAGATTCCACACATGCAGGATGAAGGACGTTTAAACGAACTTATGAATGGAGTGCAGGTCAAGGCCGATGAACAAATATTCCGAAAGTTTATACTTCAGGATTGGACAAGAGCTAGTTTCCATTTATACCATTATAGAGATAATTGTAATTTCTTCGATCTCGAAGTTAGATAAAAGCATCTGTAACGAATTACCCGTTTACCGGAAACAAATAAAATTTAATTGAACATTATCTTGGTTATAAAGACACTATTTCGGAAGTACCCTCCTACTAACTAAATAGTCATACAATCAATTGATGAAATCGATCGAATAGTTTGGAGAGCTGAATTTGTATTGAAGGCAAGAAACCGCCTATTTTATCGACCACAAATTGTAGAGTTGTTGATTTCGTCTCGGACCATAGAAAATGACGTTAACGATCTCCAGGAAGAGGTACGAAATTTCCATTGAAAAATAATGTTTTTGGAAGAAATTGAATCAAATTGTAGACAATTAATTGACAACCACGACGACATCTTGGAAGATTTGTATCAAAAACTTTCCGAACTGAGTCTATCAATGTACCGTCTTCAAAATGTCACTCCGGCGTCGAGTCATACTAACCACATTCTGTGAGGACTACCGCGAAGAGATAGAAGAAAGATTAACCGCCATAGACGAACATCATGACCTGATTACCGAATACTGCACTCTACTAAAAATTAGACACGAAAAAGCCCTAAGGAAGATTCGCCATCTAGAACAGAGTCTTACTACTTTAGAATCAGCCCAAAAAGAAATATTGCCAAGATATTTAAAACTACGGGAGTCGATAAGCGACCAGAAGGTCACGATTTCCGAATTGACAACAAAATTTGAGGCGCTCAAGATAGAACATCCTAGAGAGTTCCTCGAAACCCACACGAATCCACCTCCTTCATCTCTTGATATTCAAACTGATTGACGAAATTTTTCGGAGTTTTCGAAATTCGGCGATTCCGAAAATTTGAAGATAGTACGTGAACCAAGCCGAGTCCTGACGCCAGCGTTTTGATGTGCTTACAGTTATATTAATAGGACTAAACATAACGGCACGCTGTTAGCAGCCCGCCACATCCGACAACTACTGCGACTTCCCCATCAACGCATTGGTTTAGATTTTTTTTGTTGATTCATTATATGTCCGCCTTTTCGCCACAACTACATAGCAGGGAACTGGCATCAAAGGAAAAATGTGTGTTCTAATAGATATTCAGAGGCCACTCAGTTCATAATACAGGCCACGCCGACATTACACTCTGTCGTCAATGTTTTGAACGGAAACATCCGCACCCAGTTTGGCAACCCACTCACTCGGTCCAAAAACAATTATGCATTACTCAACCCTTAACATGCAGTCACTGCAATGAACGTTTAATTATCGCGAAGTCGATTTCGAGACAACTCGGGGAACTACTTAAAATTGTCGTAATTTTACCCGAATAACATTTTGCCTCTAAATAGCACGCCATTTATCCCGATTGTCGTTTGGAAAACCCTGTTCGTGCGGCGAGAGTTGCTTGTACGTTTGGGGATATTACTAAGGAAAGAACAGCTCGAAATTATATTGTCGAGAGTGTGTGTTGAACGAGAACACATTAATATTCGAAACCCTCGAAGGAGTATTCAGCTTTTATTGCTGCTTTTATTCAGTACGGGACGTCGTCACTTGTAATGCCTGCTAGCGCCCTCTTGTACTTTTGACCACAGACTACCCGTGTGACATAGCCATATGAGCGATCAGATTGTAGATATTCCCAACGAGGCACACGCCACAGCCGAGAAAATCTTAGACCTTCATTTTAATTTGGCACTATTACTACACAGGGAATTAGATTATCATCGCCTATCTTCGTTCCGCGTGTACGTCTTGCCAAACGAAATTCAATCATACGAACGCTCCGTAATAGATGCGCCACACGCCGGAAGCTGGGAATATTTGCATTTTGGATACGGACGAGTACCCCCCATCGCCCTGGTTAGATTACCCGCCGATTTTTCATTCGCTTTTGCACTACGCTACCTGGAAGTGAAGAGCTTTGTACTCTCTGGAAGTACACAAAAGGATTCCTTTGGTTACTACATAGATGAAGACACCATCCCCGCGTTGAATGGGCCACATATCGCCTCGTGCCCGTTTTTGAGACAATTCCCGCGAGATCGTCTCTTCGCCGCGAAAAGAGTACTCCTTCAGGTTGCAAGGAAGGCCAGAATCATTCTTAGGAAAAATTCTCAGCAGCGCGGCAGCTTATGGAGAGCGCGAAGGCAACCTCATTCGAATACCCTGTCAGGAGAACCGACGTCCTGTTAGACACCTTATACTACTGTGCGGTCGACCTGCATTTAGCAGCGAAAAAGGTTTTCCAAAAACACCACCGAGCCTATTCCTTCGTGTGCAAACCTATTAGAGGTATAGCCAAAGGAATAGCGAGTAACGACGTCACACGTCAATATGCCGGGTTTGAGAACCAACGTATGCTAAAGCGTTTAGCAATTGGCCTTCTTCCCGAAGTCAGGAAGGAATTAGAACAGATACTAGTCGAGGTTCACAATACTGTATTGAAACATTGGTTTCGCAAAGACGTCTTTGGATATTACGTGGACAACGAAACCATCTTCTGTGGTCCCGCACCGAGCCAGTGGCCTTGCCCTTTTCTAGATCCGTTTCCTCTTCGGCAGCCTTCCTAGCCGCACGGAGTGTGCAATTTGTCTGGGACATACTTGAACGAGGAAAAGTTACATGCCCGGGCCTCTCCACATTTGAGCAACGTCAAGCCGCTTGGCTGTGGTTTAGGGACTTAGGGAACGTCAATAAACTTCATCTCAGAAATTGCATGCTTAAGGAGATTGTTTTGACGAATGAGCCGCTTCAAATTAAACTAGAGTACGGCGAAGTGATGAACATTCCACCGTTGGATGCCAGCGGATTGACCGCTATCCCTTGCAATTAAGGTCCCCCACAACACCAATGATCCCATCACTACCTCGGATCGTTTTAGCCGATAACCCGATTGACAGCGCTCCGGACAAACATTACTTAGATGCAATTAGATTACTTATAACTCTGCAGAGTCAGTCATCACTGAAGTACCACGTATACTGATACGTCCATCAGAATCTAACCGGACCACTCAGTCATATATATTCTGAAGACCAATGGTTAGAATTCATCGAGTTTGTCGAACGAAAAGTAGTCAGTACTAGCACCGCTAGCTTATGTCTCACCATTGACCACGAATATTTCAGTCGATTTATCGAACTTCAAAGAGGACTTCTCCGTCATTTCCTGAGGGAGATAATTTTGGATTTTTCATCGACAACTTTACCCTCTAAGGAACACATGCGCTAGTGATACCACGGTGCCCTTTCTTACAGCCATACCCGGTTTGCCAACCCTTCGCGGCCGCCGCTTACATCCGTCGGTTCGAAACCTTTGAAACTGGAACCGAGTTCGTACTTCAAACTGACGAGGACAACATCCGGGCTGAGATTTGGTACGCTAGGGTTATCACCGTAGGGCTATGCCGACTAAGCTAAACTACGCTAAGCTTAACTTAGCTTAACTGCGCTAAGCTTTAACAAAGTTAACACGTACTCACACATACTAACGCATGAAAAAAATATGCCACCATATATTGAGGGAGATGTGAGCGGCGCACATGACTAACCTCACCTCACCTTTTCATTTATTTCTCAATAACGAATAGGTGCAGCAGAAAAAATATGTGATATGAGCAGCAGACACCAGACAGACGAGCACAGAACACAAAGTGAAATTGTGCAAATGTTGAAATATCAACCTCATCGGTTTTTAATGCACTACATTCCGTTTGATGCTGTTGCAGTTTTGGAGTGCATTTGGTTGTTGATGTTTCATGTGTTTCAGTTTGAGGAATGTATTTCATGCTACTGAGATCACACTTGCACTTCTTGATTGTTACAAGTTCATCAATTAGTTAATGAACTTGTTGATAGTCCCAGTGCAGAAGATGGAAAGATGATTCTTCTCATCTGTTTGCCAGCAGAGTGTAAATTATTCTGTGGTACATTCTGTGGAAATACTCTGAGTGTTTTTTCTGTTTTCTAATTGCCACACCAAACCAGATTGATCGATGACCTTTTGTCTCTTGATGTCTCTTGATTATTCATTCAACAATGTAGGATTTTCTTCTCAGTTTCATCCTGGTATGCGTTAGTTCAATATTTGATTCGCAGCTGATATACGGTTTCAAGGGATGGTTAACGGAATAGAATATCTCAACTCAAGTCACTTTCTACAGTATCACAAAAGTTTCAGATACATTTCGTGACTGCAACTACTCTTGGATTATAGAATCATTCAATTCAATCCAATCTCCAATACACAAGTGGGTTTCAAGATTGAGCTGTGACACCAACCAGCTTTCAGAATGGAAATCTGTGGAGATATCTTGATGCAATCAGTGGGTAGTACAGCCTCCGGAATGAGATTTGACATCAACTTGTGCCTTCATTAAAACATTATCGGTATGCTTCGCATGAGATTAGGAATGATTTGATATCAAGCCTCTACACGCAAAGAAGGACGCGCCGCTGCAGTCGGGGCGCCGCGTCGGGAGAGCGAGATTACCAACAAACTTGGATTCTCGGGCGCTCGCCCGAGATGAACCGGCGCGTTTGCCCCTGAAAAATCGACGCAACGCCCGCGTTCGAGCCATGAGAGAAGAATAATGCAAGCCATGCCTCGCCACTATGGTCGGCACTGTGACATGACTCGATGAAATGATCTGAAATTTTACTCACACATAGTTGAAGAACATTGCTTCGATGTATTGGAAGATTTGAGATGAAAAACAATTCCAAAAACAATAGAAAAATCATACAATTTTCCGACGTTTTTGCGGATTTCGATTCCGAGATGAGCGCCGCCAGCATGATTTTCGAGATGCGAGAAAGTTTTTCAGTTTTGACGTACTATAAAACTCAAAGCGAGAAAGTTGTTCGGAAGGGTCTGAAGTATATTAATCTTCAAAATTCAAATCAAATGATGCAATAAGAAAAAAGTTAGAGTACCTTTTGTATATAAATCTACTTGCGGCCGGCGAGTAAACGACGCGGTGCTAAACAATAATCTCAATAAAACTCTTCTAGCTTTTTTCCTATTGCATCATTTGATCTGAATCTTGGAGATTAACATACTTCAGACCCTTCCGAACAACTTTCTCGCTTTGAGTTTTATAGTGGGTCAAAACTGAAAAACTTTCTCGCATCTCGAAAATCATGCTGGCGGCGCTCATCTCGGCATCGAAATCTGCAAAAACGTCGGAAAATTGTATGATTTTTCTATTGTTTTTGGAATTGTTTTTCATCTCGAATCTTCCAATACATCGAAGCAATGTTCTTCAACTATGTGTGAGTAAAATTTCAGATCATTTCATCGAGTCATGTCACAGTGCCGACCATAGTGGCGAGGCACGGCTTGCATTATTCTTCTCTCATGGCTCGAACGCGGGCGTTGCGTCGATTTTTCAGGGGCAAACGCGCCGGCTCATCTCGGGCGAGCGCCCGAGAATCCAAGTTTGTTGGTCATCTCGCTCTCCCGACGCGGCGCCCCGACTGCAGCGGGGCGTCCTTCTTTGCGTGTATACATTATGACAATTGAATTGTCTGCCGAGTATGAATGCTAGGTGAATTATCCTTTTCACAAAATATTCAAGAGAGATGTTTTGTCATCAGTTGATCAATCAAAGGATTGAAATAGTTTTGAAAAGAAGAAGCAGTTGTATGCTTTGCCTAGTCGTCCAACTGCTCCCTAATATCAATTAGATTCTGACAAAAAACAGACTAGATCTCACATCTAGTATATCTCATGACTTGAATGAAGAGGTTGGGCAGAAGTTTTGAAGCAGATGTTTAATATCTGGAGATATCATTTCAATATTTGTCAAGATTACCCTGTCACACTAAAGAAGTAGAATGCATCTGTTCTTGTTCAAACATTTGTATAAAAGCTGTAGCAGTTAGGGTGTGTCCACAAATGAAGCGTACGCACTGCTCACGGCTCACAGCGCATACCCACGGCTCACGTGCGCCATGCGCTGCTCATCGGATTTTAGCCGGCGAGTGACATGGATTTTCCGGAAGATCGTCATCCAACTCTCGATCGCTAACCTCAGGTTCTGTATTAGATCCAGCCGGTAACAAGGGAAATCCATGTCACTCGCAGGCTAAAATCCGATGAATAGCGCATGGCGCACGTGAGCCGTGGGTATGCGCTGTGAGCCGTGAGCAGTGCGTACGCTTTATTTGTGGACACACCCTTATGCGGCACTCACTCGTTCTTCTGCACTGGACTGTCTGGCCAAGTGCGGAATGTCAATGAAGTAGTCACGCTTGATATCAAATCATTTTCAATCTAGTGTGGAGCATACCGGTAATGCTTAAATGAGGCACAAGTTGACGTCAAATCTCATTCCGGAGGCTGTACTACCCACTGATTGCATCAAGATATCTCCACAGATTCCCATTCTGAAAGCTGGTTGGTGTCACAGCTCAATCTTGAAACCCACTTGTGTATTGGAGATTGGATTGAATTGAATGATTCTATAATCCAAGAGTAGTTGAAGTCATGAAATGTATCTGAAACTTGTGTGATACTGTAGAAAGTGACTTGAGTTGAGATATTCTATTCCGTTAACCATCCCTTGAAATCTTATATTAGCTGCGAATCAAATATTGAACTAACACATACCAGGATGAACCTGAGAAGAGAATTCTACATTGTTGAATGAATAATCAAGAGACATCAAGAGACAAAAGGTCATCCATCAATCTGGTTTGGTGTGGCAATTAGAAAACAGAACACTCAGAGTATTTCCACAGAATGTACCACAAAATAATTTACACTCTGCTGGCAAACAGATGAGAAAAATCATCTTTCCATCTTCTGCACTGGGACTATCAACAAGTTCATTAACTAATTGATGGACCTTGCAACAATCAAGAAGTGCAAGTGTGATCTCAGTAGCATGAAATACATTCCTAAAACTGAAACACATGAAACATCAACAACCAAATGCACTCCAAAACTGCAACAGCATCAAACGGAATGTAGTGCATTAAAAACCGATGAGGTTGATATTTCAGCATTTGCACAATTTCACTTTGTGTTCTGTGCTCGTCTGTCTGGTGTCTGCTGCTCATATCACATTTTTTTCCGCTGCACCTATTCGATATTGAGAAATAAATGAAAAGGTGAGGTAAGGTTAGTCATGCGCGCCGCTCACATCTTCCTCAATTATGGTGGCATATTTTTTTCATGCGTTAGTATGTGTGTGTACGTGTTAACTTTGTTAAAGCTTAGCGCAGTTAAGCTAAGTTGAGCTTAGCGTAGTTTAGCTTAGTCGGCATAGCCCTACCGCTAAGAAATTACAGACGGAAAGTTTGTCTAAACTGAGAGACTAATATTTAATCGAAGAGACTCCTCATCAGAGCGCAAACCCCCAGTCACCTTGGTCACCGACACGGATGTCGTGAGATTCTGAATGCAAACGGCGCGTAGAATATTATAAGAAGGACCCGAAAAATCAATCTAACAAGGTGAGATATCGTGGGGCAACTTTCTCTGCGCGGACTGGGTCTACAAATGCGGGGGCCAAGAGTGTCGCCCACTCCTTTCGAAACGACATTCGACGACAGAACCCCGAAATTCCAATTTATTATCAAGTCGAGCGGTATAGGGGGAGTGATCTGATCTTCTGCGGCTCGTGCTTTGACGATCGATTGAGAAGCGACCCAGTGGACTAGCAAATAGCCAGAGAGGGTACCAATTATCACGATTTCGTTTATGCGGGAGAGCAAACGCATTGTGACGCGTGCGAAGTAGCTTGTACAGTAAAAAGACACGCAGACGAGTGTGAAGAATGTATTGAAGTGTCCGAACAGACTCGCGGAACACCGCAGACGCTCCCGCGCTCACACCCGCTATTCTCGTGCGCCCGTCAAAACAGAAACGTCTCAATTTAGTACACGGTCCGAACAGGACAGATTGGCACAGATTTGTGTGACAACTGTTACTCGAGCGACGCAATAGAGCCAGAGTCAGAAATTGAGGTTGTAACAAATCACCACTCATTTGTAGTGGGTGGAATTCCAATATATTGCAGCAACTGTGGAACTCTGAGTTTGCTTATTGAACCGGCCATCAATTGCGAGTCTTGCCTCGCCGAGTGTAATAGAACCTTCCCGGGATAATCCATTCCCAAATTCCAGGTCACCCAAGTTCTCCACGCTTTTGGATGGTAACCGTCATTGTTTACCGTTGTTCTATTCATATCAATAGGTCTAGAATCTCCCCTAGATCAAGTTGTCAAGTAAGCTAGTGAGGGTTGGAAACCCTCGAATCAATTGTTTATTTCCAATTCATAAATTGAGTCAAGTTCGTATCCGATTTTTGGACAGGAATGACTAAGATACCTCTGAAACCACTTAGACATCAGGGCGATACCATCGCTCTCCAGATAGCCAGAGTTAAGAGAGAATGCTACAATCAAACTCGCGACTGTCGAATGCAACACGGACAATTACAATATCTCCAACCCCATTTAGACTCTGCCAACGCTTATCTCGACCATCTCGAAACCACTTTACCATACCCTGGTGCAAACTCCGACGAAATACAACAAACGTATCCCCGCTAAAATCATATAAATTCACCCCAACTCCTTCTTCGACCTCCTTCCAGCGACACTATGAAGAACACACGTAGTGCTGATAACTGTTCCATATCGTAATAATAGGTGCCTCGTAGTCATATATGACGATTTTTCCATCTGAACTGCGATCTCACCTGGTGCATTGTTCGTATTGTTTCAAGTGTCTCAACAACAATCTTTCCCACAACAAAGATTTCGAGTCACGCCAAGGAATATCACAGTAGCTGTGATGGACAATACAGTATTTGAATGTGAGGCCGAGGACCGTCAGGGACGCGTCCAGTGGGCAAAGGATGGTATGATCTTATCCACTATCAAAACTGAGTGAAAATTTAGTAAGTTTTATTATGCTTTAACCTTCGGAGAACCGTAACAAATAAGGTCATAGTTAGAATTCAGTTACAGAGTTAGAAAATCTTACCGATCACACAGAAAATCTCTACCATCAAATTTCGCGAGGTAATGACACTCTAGGAAAGGTCAAATCCTGGACTGAATCTATGGAGGACCTGCTACGCCTGCATGTCTTAGCATACTCGCAACTTGCGAACATTGTCGAAGTCACCGGTCAAAAGAAACTAACAAGGGGGACCACGGGGTCCGGGTCGCCAATCATCCCCAAAATTTTTTCACAGTTTGCTACCACCTAGAATTTGAAGAATCTAGAGTAACTCCGTCAAATGGGCCTCCTGTCCAAAGATACAGCTACTGAGATTAACATTGCTCATATAGGCCCATGTTGAAATGTGATATATATATATATATATAGATATACTGGTAATGCCAACTTTTCTGCCTGTATCTTTGGCCAGGAGACCCATTGGACGGAGTTACTCTGGATTCTTCATATTATAGGTGTTAGCAAACTGTGAAAAAATTTTAGGGATGATTGGTGACCCAGACCCCGTGGTCCCCCCGATTGCCTGCTGCGGATTTCCTAGCAGCTCGAGATGAATTTACGCTCGAGACGTAGAAGCCCGCGGCAGGCAAGTTCGAGGCTGAGAGACGAGTCGTCTGCTTCGCGATCACGCGCAACGAAACGCGCGCGGGCTCAACGCGATGCAGCGCCTGTAAGAATACCTGCTCATCTTGAAGCACGCCCGCAGGTTATGTTTACGGCGGAGCAACTGCAGCGCCGGCTCCTCGACCTGGAGGAAGACCGCACGCGAGATAACCAAGACCGTACCCGTGAATTAGCGGATTTGGACGCGCGATTGGTAGCAGCGCAGGTCAGTCGCGCTGAAGAGAGTCGTTCGCTAGGCGAACAGATGAATGCACTCCGCGCGGAAAACGAGGCCCTGCGCGCTCAAAATGAAATGTTGCGACGAGCGCAAACCGTCCAAAGTCGGAGCACGCTTGGGCAAGGTTTTGGTACCCGCGTTCTAGACAGTCCGGCGAGTTCACCTCAAAACGTAACTCTGCCCGAGACTTCAGCACAGGCAGCGCCGAGATCTTCGGAGTCCTCTCAGAACTCTGAGCATCGGATTGTGGACTCAGGTCTGATCGGCTCAGACGTAGCGGCCTCCCCGTATGCAGCCTTGCAAGCTAGCGCAGCTGCTTTGTACGCTCTAGCAGCCGTTGAAGGGTGACCGAGTTTCCAGTCTCAAGGAAGCCGAGTTACATAAGTCTAGATTTACTCGATATGACCCTGTTGAACCGTTTGAGCGTCGACCTCAAACGGGGAAACCAGAATGAAGAGACATCGCCTCAACTTTACGACCAGTTGGACCAAGTCCAACTATTCAATTCGGGAGATACTCTTGTGTTCATTGTGAAAGTGACTCTGTACCACCAAGCCGTTAATTCTTTATATCAAATTTATTCAATACCGGATCCACGAAGCCCGAACTCTGTGACCGGCATCATCCCTCGAGGACGGTTTCTAGCAATCAATTGCGAAAAGTTCTCACATGCCTTTTTGGACGAGATAGATTCGTGCTCAGTTTCACCTTTGGGAGTGCGTTGCCCTTATTCACCTAGATTCTACCAATCGTCCAGTGAAGCCACAATTGTAGCTTCAAAAGAGCCACCTGATCTCTCAAATTGCCCAATTGTCAATTACCACCGGAACTTCACCACTTGGATCCGTTTAACTGGAACCTCTGAGTGGATCTATTCGAGCCCTTCCTGTGGTTCCGTAACCATATCTTGTGACGTTGAGAATGATACCATTCATCACCTTACACTGGGAATTCTAAAATTGAGAAGAGGCTGCAAAGCAATTACCACTGGGGGTCGATTACTCGGTCCGGAACGAGGCGAGCGATTGACTGCTCCTTGTATAGCCGAAATTCCAAAGCCAGAAATCCACGCGGACCAACTACTGGAGACATTGAAAGCCCGCTACGCACTCATACGGCCACACTTAACGGAAGCACTTGTCATCATCGTTAGCGTAGTGGCAGTGGTAATCATATATACAAGAAAAGCCCGATCCATACCTACTAGGTCCAGTATAGCCTTGATCCAACCTGAATTAATCCGCTTGATGGCGCGACAACTGGACGGAAATATAAGAAAGGTCGGATACATTTACGGTAGCGCCGACGCCACCACTCATGCAATGCCACGTAATGACCTTTCCCACCCCGAAACTCTCACGGTTTCTGGTTCGGGAAATCTGAATGACGCGACTCAAATCATCGGGGAGTTATAATTCAGAACGCGGGAAGATCCCAACCTAGGTCAACTTCCTATATCCAATATCTAGATTCTACTCCTGTTAGAATAATCCTTTGATTATTATCATGAAAATAAGAAAACACACTGAAGATAGTATCATTATCAATAGGAAACAGTATGAGGCCCCATGACGTGTTCTCCCTCGATGGATGGAGATAAGAACGAATAGGAAGGGAAACAAACTTCGAAACGACGCCTTCTGGATCAATGGGGGAGGTTTCGAAGATGTCGCATACGGAATGCTGTGGCTCCACGCAGGCGCTCCACGCAGGCGCTCTAATCATGCCCGATTACATAAAACCACGTTATGAGAGGATTACCGTCGATTTTCACGAATAGACTTTCACGAATGGCATTTCTCACGAATGACTATTTCACGAAAATAAATTTCACGAAAGACATTTTCACGAATGATTTTGTCACGAATGACTATGTTCACGAACAGAAGAGAAAAATTATTCTGAGAACAAAAAATTTTCATTCAAAGAACAATGCTGCTCAATAAGTTCAAGGAACTTCAACTCTTCCCCATCTCTTTTGTGAGCATCATAATCATTGGTGATGTCCTGGATCCTCTGCTAATATTCGATCCATTTTCTCTTAGGAGCTGGTTGCTTTCCTCCCCAGACATAACTCAGTGGCAGCAATTTCAGTGTCTGCATGTTCTTTCTGAATCTCAGTCAGTAGAGAGTAGAGATCTGGATGACTCTTGCCAACAAGGATGCGGAAGTGGTTATGCCACCCTTCTTTCACATTATTTGTTCTATGTTCTCCTGCCAAAGCCGCTTCTCGTTGATTGCAAAGGTCGAGTGGGTAACTTGCAATCACAGCTTGCCTTACCGAGCACTGTCACATTCATATCCATTTTCAAGATTTTTATCAAAATAATTATGTAAAATGAAGTATCAAAACAACATGTTATAAGAGTCTAGAAAAGCACAACAAAAGTCAAAGGTTATGCGAGCGTGAGCCAATTCACGTGGCCGGAAATTATTGATTAGACATTCCATTTGAATTATCCCATTCGTGGAAAATGTCATTCGTGAAAAATGTCATCCGTGATATTATATTCGTGAAACAACCTTTCGTGAATATGCCATTCGTGAAATTTATTTTCGTGATACAGGCGTTCGTGAAATTCACTATTCGTGAAATTTGATTCGTGAAAAATGGCGGATGATTTCAATCCTTGGGCGATAACACGCCTATGTCGTCGATTTGATCGCGAAGATGATTATTTATTTAGTGACAGAGGCATTTCGCCTTACGAAGACGAAAAACCATACGCTTGGGATGTATGGGACCTGACGAGCCTGTTTGCAGAACATGTTTAGGTTAATTAATAAATAAGGAGTAGTTAGGACGTTCATCTGGAGAAACACCAACCGGATGATTATTCCTGGATGCGAAAAATCTCGGTTTTGATCCCGTAATCTAAGAGGCAGGTGTAATTCTAGATAATCTAATCGTTCCGTCCTTAGTAATTAACTCCTCGGGAACAACAATTCTGCGGGGTTTTACGCTTAATAATTCACTCTGGAACCCAGAGTCTCCTGCGATGGCTCGGGATCATTAATTAATAAAGTAGAATATTTTATCGATAATCGCTATGATTTGCACGATCTCGCCAGGTCCACTCTAAAATTATTGTATCGTTGAGAAAAATATTCATGTAACCATGTGTGTATGTGCGTGTGGAAATATCATCGGTTATCTAAGTGAAAATGTTCGAGACAAGTGTAACTAAGGTTATTATTCTCAAAACTACCTGATCAGAATGATTCTAGAAACGCGGGACAGATGTTTTTTTTGGCTTGGAAGAGCGACTGATTTTCTCGGGGGTAGGATCACGACTTTTTCGAGACAAAGAGAATTCGAACGTGAGTTCGCTGGAGAGGGAAGGCCTTGTCGCAGCCGGGTTTAATACTCTCATATATGACAAGGGATCGGTTAACAGATAAAGACTTCGGGTAGGTTAATAGTAATTAGACTCTAGTACTCCTTTCCCTAAGCAGTTATCCTATCCTCAGTACTGCTACCCCTAAGCAGTTATCCTTACCAACAGGCTATGGGATCTTCGTTTCGCGATTAAAGCTAAATGGGTGAAATTCCTTCGATAAGATATCGATTCATCAGAATTACGTTGCCAACCCACTAGTGGCATTGTATTAAAAATTTGCTTCTCCCACAAAATAGGTCAAAAATGGGAAGTTACGTCAACACCAGGGCCTATTATACCAAAGCCCTGAGGGAACATCGGACGGAAAATCGAACAAACAACGACCGAAATTGGTGTGGAGAAGAAGATTGGGTCGTGAACGACGATCAGTACGGGTTCACATGGTTGTATCACGATTACAACCGCGGACCGTTTTCAGATATAGAGGGAAGTTCCACTCCCAATACCGGAATATTCCAGAACCCTCGACCAGAATATGCGGATCTACAATTACATCAGGGCGCGAACACCCTCAATGTTCGAATAGACCGGGACGAGATTTCCTTTCACCTGTGTGGTGAACACCTCCATACAGTACGGAGCATCATATCCGTGGAACCCTGGGAATCCCGACGTAGGAAAATTCTCACCCGGGCCTAAATGATCAAGGGCTTCCATCCTGATAATTATATGAGACCCAAAAAGGATTATCTTATAAGGGAGGAACGCGACTAAGAGAATCGCGTACTCATAAAATCAAAAAAAGGGAGAGGGGGAGACGAATGAAAAATACATAGCATATACGCATATGATCTCGGGCGACAAGTATAGTTTGTCAAAAAAAAATATATATTTTTCTGAATGATAATAATAATTCTTTTAAATGAAAGAAAGAGAGATCGGTACAATACACACACTTTCACCAAACTTGAACACAATCAAAATTTTGCCACTATTGTGAAGAAAGCTCACGCTGTTGTCTGTTGCAAAAAGGCGCGAAGATGATAATTCATGGTTTTGTATCTCTGTGCTTATCGTTAGTAGCCTCAGTCCCCGCAGCGGATGTCCTGATTGGATATGACTGTGGATCTCGATCTTTGAATGTGACCACGCTATCCTTGTTGGACGTAGATGAATGCGATCTCCCGGAGACTGAAGTCAACGTAGTCGACCGTTACATACAATTGCTGCAGATCAACGAGTTCCACGGAGTCGGCGTGTATCAATGCAAAGTGGAAATTACCAGAACAGTAACCCGTTGTGTCATGTTCAGTCACAATTCCGCTGTGGCTCATGGGCAATCTAACGGATACGTGCAGGAATTGAATGCGCAAACCTGTGAGGATGCACGTCGTACCGGCACTTTGATTTTAGGCGGTAATCAAGTCATTGGCGGGCTAAAACCTAACGAGCTACCAGCCCAACGGTCTATGCTCCTAGCTGGACGAGTAGACAGCGAGGGTGTCTGCAGTGGAGCTGGTTATTCCGACCATTACGGTGCATGGAGCGATGATTTTGTACAAGCTTCAATCAAGTTAACTTTATCCACTCAAATCGCATCCGTACGGCTCGAGAAGAACCAGCTGATCCTAAGGTCCGGTACTGTGTGCGCCTTTACTGGCGGTTCATGTACAGATATGGCTGGAGGGCAAATCTATTGGAGCCCTTTTCCGCAGGACTCATGTGGGTCCAATTGTCATGGAATATTGTATGAAGGCCTGGCCCATAAGTCAGCGGATAATGATGATCGAGTGTCTGAAGTCATATATTCAATCAATTCCAAGGACTTCACTTTTGCCTCAAATTTAAAAGGGAATGAGAGTGTGTGTGGATATAATGTCATGCTAACTGACACCCTAAGCTAGTATTTTGAAACGGTCGAGGGACAGAGTTTCGCCAACCAGAAACCGATTAAAGCACAGAATATCGATTTATTTTCATACGTAAATTCCAAATTCGTGTTCGTTGAAATATGGACTACTCTCTACTTTCAAGATGGCGGCGGAACTCGCCTCCACCTACAGGTTCTCTTGCCCGGGTCGTCTGCTATACGGATGGATCTTGCAGTTTGAAAAGCGAGAGAGAAGAACATAATATATCACTCATTTCTCTTGCTTTGACTCTCCACGCTGCTACTAAGCCGAAACACCTACTCGATGATCCTTCGTTCCTGATACCCTGCGTTCATTCAAGATCCTCAAAATAATGCTTGCAGGAGGAAAATACCACCCCCCCCCCCCCCCCCCCCAAGTGTAAACCCCATATGATAGCATAGGCTTATCACCTACCAACCCATTTTACCTGTTAAAAATATTATCTTGCATGATATTGAAATTTTTACCCATATGTGCAATCACATAACGCTACTCACACCATAGATCAAGAACGCGGAGTCTCGGCTGAAGAAACCTGCCACCCAACCTATAGACCATATAACCTCAATTTTTTTTATAGGCAGTCCTCCCGAATTCTCAAGTTGTCTGAATCTCCTGTCCCAAACACCACCCCCAAGCAGTAAGGAGCCTGCCCCAAGTCATACCCACGCTTTCAAAATTCCAAATCTCGACTTTGTCGGTGCGATAAAAATACCATCGCTTCATCCCTGAAATTTTCTCTCAGCACGAAGTTTATAACCTACGTGCCCAGCTGCGCGAGGTTAAGTTTAAAACTTTTCTAGCGACAATAGATCGTGGTCAGCATAATCATCCGGTCCCCGAAATTCTTAATCTAATAATAAAACGAAATAGTAATAAAGTCCTAAAGCCAAAGATATCGCCGCATTTCCCAGAGACGGATGCACTTTCGATATTTGAGCAACAATCATCCGGGTTTACAGCTGCGTGCTTAGACAAAGAGATGCGAAGATGCAGCCTTGGACAATAAACAAGATTTCGAATTTTATTATCGATCATCCCGTCCCTGGGCTGTTTCAAAGTAAGTATGAACAAAAGAGAACGAGTTTTTATTCTTTTTTTTTTTTGAACGTTTGGAAGTCATGCGGGCCTAAATTTTATCCTTTTGTAAACGGAGGCGTGCTAGTACAAAGACTGAGGTGCATCCTCGAATTCCGAGGGTCTCAGTGAAAATCGTATAGTGAAAAGTAAACTCATTCTTCCAACGGGATTTTATAATGCAGTACGCGACGCGGCGCTAAAAACTTTAGCACCGCGTCGCGTACCTGCGTGATTTCCGTTTTTTTTTTTTTTTTTTTTTTTTATAGCTGGTAATAGCGCTAAAGTTGTTATTATCAGCGTTGAAGTCCCAAGAATTTTCCTGAGACCACGTAGCTTTTGGTGACTGCGGAACAGAACTACTAAACCGTTTGGTCGTAGTTTGTTCTGCAGAAACAGTCGTTGAAAAGCGTTTTAGCCTCAAGTGTGGACCACTCGCCGCAAGTTAGGATTCATTTAGTTTTGCGCGATAACGTTCCTAAACAGCTTTTCATCGTTCAACTTTTTTTAATTTTCGAGAGTTTTCCGAGTTTTTGGGGTTACTCCCAGACTCGTAAAAAAATTAATTCGGCGTCAAAAATAAAGTAATTCAAAGTACTTCCGATGTAACAGAGGATATGAACCGTCAAGAAATGGTCAATTTGAGTGTACTGTTAAAAGAACTGTTTCGAATGAGTATTGACGCGTCAATGATAGAATACAATGATGGAACGGCGAATGTTTCAGAGATGGAATTCGGCTTTTCTGGAATTTTCTTTCATGGCCATATGATGTATGCGAACATAAGCGCGTCAACTTGTGCCGATGTATTCGAAAATAGAAACTGATGAGAATTGGATGGATAAGCAGAGAGCTGGAATGTGATATGTATCCGGATTTTCTGCTACCTTTATAACGTTGTTCTGAAAAAATCATGAGCAAACAAGAGAAGCGTCTCTGAGAGATCATATAGGAAGCTCACATACGATCAGGGGTCACAGCTGCCTGGTTGACCCCGTTTTGCAGCAACTTACCCAGTAACTCGGGCACACTTCTCTCGATTGCTTCTTATTTTTACAGATTACTTTCTCAACGGACGGGAATGAGCCGACGACGACCTTTGAACTGGGACACTATCCCTTAGACAAAAGAACGAGCTGACGATGACAACATCTTATGTAAAATCTGCTTTTGATACTTTGACGAGGACGCTGTTCATTAAAGACGCATGAATCGACCCAATTTCTACCCAGAAATATTCCAAAATGAGGACACCATTGACGCACGAAGATCGCTAAAACTAGGACAAATGACTCAACAAAGCCTATACAAAATACATAAAGAGTATATAAGACAAAGCATCAGCAGCTCAGCAGCATTCTTATTCGCCAAGGGCTAACAATCACTCGGCCACGATAATTTCATTGTAACTTAGATTTACGAATTCAGCAATTCATTTTTCACTCTTACTATTTTTATACTTTTGTCCTACCGTACCCACAGCTCTTCACCTGGCTATATAATACTCCAATCGAGACAACTCGGATAATCACACATACCATATTCAAGTATTTAGCGCGCCTTCAATTTTGCACGAGCCGATCAAGAAATTGGACGAGCATTGGAACAAGAGGGCTGTGAGCCGGCTGTCCCATCGGCTGCCAACAGGAGGACCCACCAGCATTTCAGGAGTCTCCCTCTGCCCTTCGGGGCATAACAGTATCACTGAATCCGTGAACCAACCTCTACCCCACGAATTCGTGACAGTCTCGACCCCTTCTAGGGACCCTATTTTTGTCCACGGAAGTAGCGCCATTGTCCGCCCGTGGCGCGCAATGAAACTATGGTGTCTATGCTTATACACAGGAGGAGCAAATGCGCAAACGCGCATTTTCTGTCGAGGCCCTAAGAGTCATATAAAGTTTCCACATCCGCGAACAAGATAATCTGAGGGACCCGAACCTTGGAGAAGTTGGACCGTCAAGATACTCTCAGATGCGTTCTTGATTCTCCGTTTGAACTTAAGCCGTTGCTGTGGTCTTCAATTACTTCACCCTCGTCTGGCAATACTTCGTCTACGATGTCTACATGTTCATGTTTGAGGTCCTCTGGATATGCAAGCACTGGAAGAAGACGAGGCGTCATGAGATGGAAGTTCCGAAAAAAGTTCATCATATTCAATTATGCTAGTATTTGCAGATTATTATTCAGAACATAGAGCACAAGACTGTGCCTTTCAACAGGAATCCTGTATTATTAATGATTATACATTATACATTCTTCCGCGTCGAGAATGGACCCGGAAGTTATTCTAGACCAACACGAGACAATTGACTCCGGTATTGAGGAGAAAGAAATTAGCTCCTATTCTAGGGCAGACATGGTATTTCGAAAATACAATCTGAAGATTCCAAAAAACGGCTCAGGAATAGAATAACTTCTTCGGATTTGTTCAGATATCTTGTTCGGTGAGTGTACATCGAATTACTGCTCGATTTATTTTCAAATCAAAATTCTTCAGAAAATTGCTGCTCTACTTCTCCAATACGATTGAGAATCGCTTATCTAGTACTGGCACTATACCGTTTTTAGCTGATACCAACGTTCAAGTCTGGCAACAGTTCAAGACTGATATTCTCCGTGACTTGCACCGTACCGTGAAAGTACTCGCGCATTGGTATCACTTCCAGACTGACAATGCTGGCTAGCAACACTTCTCGGGGACTGAAACAATACCGCAAGAGTACTAGCTCAGCGGTACGAGTTCAAGACTGACAAGGCTGGGAAGCGAGACTTCTCTGGGACTTGAACGGTACCTCAACCGTACTGGTGCAGCAGTGACAAATCAAGAAGGGCAAGGCTGGTTAGCGACACTTCTCCGGAACTTGACGGTAATGAAACAGTACTAGCGCAGCGGTACCAGATCGAGACCAACAAGGCTGGGTAGAAACACCTTTCCGCAACTTGAGCGGTACCGCATCAGTAATAGTGCAAGAGTACTAGTTCAAGACCGACAAGGCCGGTTAGCGACACTCCTCCGGAACTTGGTCGGTACCGCGATAGTACTAGCTGAGCGGTACCAGTTAAAGACTGACAATGCTCGTTAGCGACACTTTCCCGAGACTTGTGCGGGAACGCAACAATACTAGCTCAGCGGTATCACTCAAATACCGACAAAGCCAGTTAGCGAAACTTCTCCTCGACTCGAACGGTACCGCAACAGTACCAACACATCGGTACCAGTGTAAGACTAACAAGACTGGTAACCGATACTCCTATGGGACTTCAATGGTACTGCAACGGTGCTAGCGTGACCAATACTAGTTCAAGACCGACACGGTTGGTTAGCAACACTTTTTCGCGCCTTGGACAGTATCGCAACAATACTAGTGCAGCGGTACCAATTCAAGACTAACGAGGCTGGTTACAGACTTTTATCCGAGACTTGGACGGTACATTAGAGCAGCAGTACCAGTGATAAACTGGCGAGGCTCGTAAGCGACTCTTCTCCGGAACCTTAACGGTACCGCAACAGTACTATAGTATACAACAGTACTATAGTCAGTTCAAAACTAACAATACTGGTAACCGATACTCCTCTGGGAGTTGAAGGGTACCGTAACAGTACTATCGCTGCGGTACCAGTTCAAGGCTGACAAGGCTGGTTAGCATTATTTCTCTGAGACATGAAGGGTACCTTAACTATACCAGTCCAACGGTACAATTTCGAGACTGTTACGGCAGGCCATCGATACCTGTCCTGAACTCAGATAGTACCTTAACAGCACTAGCATAACCGCATCAGCCTCACGATACAGCCAATTCAGTCTTAAGCTAGTACCGCTGCGCTAGTACTGTCGCGGTACCATCCAAGTCCCAGAGAAGTGTCGCGTACCTGGCGATTGAGCCTTGACTTGGTACTGCGTCAGGGTTGAATTGCTAATTCTCAATCGGGTATCGGAGGAAAAGCAAAGCATCCTGATTCTAATGATATTCAGTTACCATTAAAGAAAAAAGTCATTTGATCTGGATTCTACAGCACTCTAAGGTAGCAATGTCGTGAATCGATTGACCTGATGGATTTTGATGAGATTCACACATAGCTAGTATTCGGCATAACAAGTACTCGAATGAAATTTCAGAGGCCTGGGTTGCTTAAGAAGAAACTTCTGAGCTCCTTAACTTTTGTGATTCTAAAATGTGCTTTCATGGGAAAATAAATTTTTTTTCGATCCATCATGTTTGACCTGGTGGATTGTATCATATTCTGATTGCACTGGAAAAAGGTTAGGAGCAATTGGCTCGCTGGCGGCACTTCTGCCAAGCGAAACTTCAAGTTATCGGCTGCCTCGTATCAGCGAGCTCTCCGCCCGCTGATCGGTAGCTCGGAGATCTCGAGCAGCAAGCGGTCATGGGGACCGGCATTTGTCGCAAAAATCGTGAGCAATATAACCTGCATGCGATCAGGGTTTGAGATGCAGAAGATCATAGCCCTAGACAGTATATCGATACCGTGGTCGTCAAATACACCTCAATACTCATTGTGCATGTGATGCACTTGGCAAGATGTGGTCTTAATTTCGATGAGGATTATCTCCAAACTATTTACAGCATTCAGATGATATACAATACAAATCGGCCAAAAGATTCGAATAAACACCCATACGAGTCAATTTTTCTGAGATCGCTATGTAGATAAGTTTTTGGTTTTCGGAGAAAATCCAGAATTTCTTTTAATAATGATAAGTATGTTCAAAATTATAACGCCTAATGACAGTTATCGATTAAGAGATATTGATCTCCGTTTTTCTGGAGATCAAAAAAAATATTACCGATAAACTTCGGTAATATTCCTTTGCCAAAAAAATTTTGGAGCGCCTCTTGGGTATACATTTTTCTGTTCTTGAGATATTTTTATTTTGTCTACTATTGTCTTCAAGAGTTCATACTTTGCACAATGAAATCAGTGTGATCCTGTGATACACGCAACCAAAGGAGTTTCAAGTGTGAAGAGTATACGTAGTTTTTGGAGGTGGTGGTTGAGCATATAACTAATCAGCTCTCGGCCGCGGGCCTCGTGGGGTTGGATTCGCTTTGCGATACCACGCGTCTCCGGCCACGAATTAGCGGGCGCTGCCACCTCGACTTTGTTAGCCGAGAGCGCTCCCGTAGCAACAGAAGGAAAGCTCCCAATCTTCTTTCAGTGTGGTAATGACAGAAAATAGGCTCAGACATTTTTACACAGAGCCTGGTTAGCTTGGAGCTCATCTGCGAGCCAAAGTTTATCTAAATTCGTCGTGAAGTCACGAATATGTCACTAATAAGACAAAAATGCCCTTGTTCGTGGCTTGTTTTTCTCGATCACATGAATTCTAGGCCCCTGAAATCTTTTATAAGAGTAGGATCAGACTAATACGAAGCCTGTGACGGAATTTGACTAGATTGGTGGAGGTTCAAATACCCTTGAACACTGGGAAAAGTGAAGTTACGACAGCACTACCTCAACTATACTAATCTCGAAACACCCTGCATATGTATTCACGATAATTGAATCGTTCAGATTGACACCAAAACAAGTCCATTAATTAGAAAAGCGGAGAGTCACGCAGTTCAAAAATTTCGCACTTTTCGAAGAATTTCAAGTTATTTTTCGCAGAAGATTATTCTCGTCTCCTCAACAACGTTATATATTATGGCTTGATTAACAATTTCTTATGTGTTCCCGTGCCTATTAGTTCGGATATGGGAAACGCGGAATGGACACACTACCGGTCAAGAGATTGTGCACACCTAAAAGAAATTCGACTTTCACTCGACTGCTCGGATCTCCTTGGTCCAAAATAACTCTACTTGGACTCATTGTGTAGCTTTTTTCAAGCACTTTGAGAGCTATTTGGTATTTTTTCTGAGCAGCTCAATAGATTCTTGCAAAATCAATCCGAAGCCTTGTAGAATTTCATAAAAATCGGGTCTTTACGCAAACCTCTGCAAGTCTGGCGAAAATTGATGGATGGATACGATCCAAAAAGCATCTCAAAGTAGAAGTCAAGAGCTTCAAATTCCGTTTCTAAAAGTTATTTTAGCTTGTTTGTGGGCCGAGCTGTGACTGTTTTTGTAAGGTAAGATTTTTATCGAAGAAGAGTTTCAAAAACCACGAAAGGTGAAGAAATCGGGCTGGCGGTGGTATTCCTCTGAGTTTTCCAAGTTTTTTCACGTTGTTGGTGAGAGGAACCAAGATCAGTGCTTATACCTGTGAAAAAATGAGTTCATTCACAATTTCTCAATGACTGGTCCTTTTTTCGAGAAGAATCTTCCTCCACAAAAAGCGCCACAGCTCGGACCAGAAACAAGCTAGTATAACTTTCAGTAACGGATTTTGAAGCTCTTGACTTCTACTTTGAGATGGTTTTCGAACCATCTAAAATCCATCAATTTCCGCCAGACTTGCGGAGATTTGCGTAATGACCCGATTTTTATGAAATTGTACGAGGCTTCAGATTGATTTTGCAAGAATCTATGGAGCTGCGTAGAAAAACTACCAAATAGCTCTCAAAGTGCTCGAAAAAAGCTACAAAATGAGTCCAACTAGTGTTATTTTGGACCAAGGAGATCCGAGCAAACAAGTCAAACTTTTGACCGCGGGTAGTGTATATCTTGAAAATGGATCAAGTTTACCTTGACCCTGATAAACTCGATCACAGATTCTTAAGAAATCTGGTAGATATCTCAAGAACTCCTTTCAAGAGTAAAAACCATGCCGGGAGATTATCGTATTCAGATGTCAACGCACTCCTGTTTTATGGATGTTAAAATTTTCCCAAGTTTCCTAAGTCAAATGCTAACTAAGTTTAACTAAGTCAGCATTTGAGTATCCATAATTGTCTTATATTGTTCTGGCTTGGACTTATTTAGAAATTCAGTCATTTCTGAAAAATGATGAACTGAAAACTGTAATCGCTCACCAATTATATTAATCTAAATTCTTGAAAGTTCTACTCACCAGGTGGATCTATCGGAATGGAAGCTCTAAATGATTGTTTTGGCTGGCAGCACGTAAGCGATTTCTTGAATGCTGGTTCAGCTTGGACTAATTCTTCGTGTATCTCATAATTTATCATTGCTGCTTCATCTTCAATGATCAAATGTTCGTGCTTGAGTTCCGCAGATGTTACGGTGTCCACTATTTGATGGGTCTCTGTCGAAAATTAGTTGTATTAATGAAGTAATTCTTGGGAATTGAGACGAGTAGAACCATTGATATCGAGTCAACAGTACCACCAGCGATTGAGTTCTACACGCAATTTATTATCGTAAACTCATTAATAGGTAGAACCAACATTAGCTGAATTCAAATTTCGATCATCTGTGAGACCTGTCCTTTGAAATTCTGGATATTCTGAATCGTAGAATAGAATTTCGATTGAAATAGATGAACTTGATCATTCGTCAGAAAAAATGTAGAATGGTCATCAGTAGTTATCGGTATTCATTATTTAATGACACTTTTGAACATGGATGAGTACTTCATCGTCTAATATTCCAAATATATAGGTGAATCACAAACCTGGCACGTAAGAACAAATTCTCTTGTTTTGTAACTCAACGACGATGCGTTTTGGAGCTGAAGTTGAATGTAAAATCCAAGACAAACCAAAGTTATCATGAATACCCGCAATTCTATGATAGATAACCGCCTCGTTCAGGAGGAGCGCGAGTTAATTGCAAGAGAGAGTTGGTCGAAAATCCAAGGGAAGCATTCTGAATTCCCCTTGGTAATTCGAAATTGCAATGTATTCTAAATTATCCTGTTAAATTCGCCTATTCACAACCAATATTCTTGTCTCTACTTCGAGTTTTGAAATTTCTGATGCACAGCATAACGAGGTATTCATTATCGTACCTGATTCAGCTTTAGGCACAGAGTTTGATGGTGAAGACGAGTTTGTCCCAGAGACTATCTGCTTCATCTCACATTTCTCTCACATTTCCTCTTATCCATCGTGACTTCGCAGCGAATCAATACTATTTTCAAATCCCGTTTCAGAGCATCTAGAACGTGAAGGGATAGCTCTTCTGTATTTGCAAGTCACACATAAAGATAGGTTAGGGAAGCCAAGAATTTAATCTCTTTGGCCTCTCTTCAGATAAAAGCCACTATGTACAGGCGTACCCTGCGATCTGCGGGTTCGGTATCTGCGATCTCGCGAATCTGCGGTTTTTCGGTTGAGACCATTTCTCATTATCTGCGGTATAAGACCCCGGTATCTGCGGGTGGCTTTAACGATGAGCGAAGTTGAAACTGCTTTCTAGTAAACGAATAGGTTTTCTCATCGAACCAGTACCTTTGAATGAACTCTCGTCCGGCGAGTAGTCCGGGAGATAACAGAATTAAAAATCAATCAAGCCAGCTGAGAAATTGGAAATTCTCGAAGATTGAAAAGAGAAGAAAAAATGCCAAAGTCGCAACAAAACTGAGACTGAGGTGTCGCAACCACCTGCATTTCAAGCCAGATTAACTGCAACGATTATCAAAATGATCGAAGACGCGGTGCATGAAGATAATGACCCATAGATGATTCGAACCTCCAATTCATTACCAATATGAATTTGCTCTGAAAGGCTACCGTGAGTTGTATGCTGACATCATACGAATTTCCAAACAAATCCAAACATCTGAGTTTTCTTTAGAATTACCCCAATTCTTCCACATCTGCAGTTGCGATTTGGTATACGCGTCACCTCTCCAATCTGTAATCGCTGTAACCCCCGCAGATATACTGTGGTACTCCTGTACCATGAGGCATGATCATCTGGTCAGAGGTGAGCTCAATCATTGTTACCTTACGGTAAAAATGAGTAGGAAAATCTGTCTGGAAGCGAAAGTGTACAATGCTCTCTATTCCGTGAAAGTGACTTTGAATAAGCAGTGTTTTAATGGACGCGAGATTCCAGAGATTGACTTTGAAGGTTAGATGAACCCATAAAAGCGTGACAAGGCGATCTCGATAATTCGAATTCGTAAGAGTTGTGCAATTGAAAGTATAAGTGTAGTATGCGAGGAAGGATTCTGATGATAAATGCGTCCATTTCGACATTCGATCAGTTTTTGAAATATTCATTATTTGAAATTCAATCATTTATAAATGCGTCCATTTCGACATTCTATCAGTTTTTGAAATATCTTCATTTTTGTCTCATAATTTTTTGAAATTATTTGTGTGTCACGAGAATACTCGGGTAGAAAAATGAAGATCCGTTATCAAGATTCGGTAGGCTAGTGTAAGAGTGGACAATTTTCATGAACGAACAGCATCCAACTGATATTATGGGACTACGAATAATTGGTAAATTATTTTAAATTATTCGCTTAATGGAAATCTTGAAAATCAAGGAATAAGACTACCGATTATTCGAGTCAATTCGATCTCATCGTCGGACTGTGCCGATGGATATTTCAAGGCTTGAATTAAATATAAAGTACAGGCAAAGAGTAATTATTGGTACCTGCGATTTGTTCTTTGATGTTGAGCCTCTGGTCGGATCGAGCTGTAATTTGTTCCAAGTCTTCAAGTTCCTTCGGGACTTCATCGTTACACGAGTTGCTGCACGATCCTTCAGTATTTGACAGCATTTGAATACGATCCGCTAACTTCTGTTTTGTATAGTTCTTTCGATCACCATCATTTCTTGAGGTTTGCTTCCTACCTTTGTGTTTTTCTTTCATGTGTCGATATAAGCCGCCCTCGTAACGGAATTTCTTGTCACAAATCTTACATGCACATGGCATTTCGCCCGTGTGTGCTCTCTCGTGCTTGACAAATGATTTTTCTGCGTGGAAGCTCTTTTTGCAGATATCACAGGAAAAAGGGCTCTTTTCCTCCCATTTTTTTAGATGTTTTGCCAACAGTTTCTTGGTCAAATAGCGTAGGCCACACACACTACACGAAAAAGGCTTTTCATTCGCGTGACGTATCATATGTTGCTTAAAACAGGCTCGGCTGACGAAGCCTTTGCCACACACTTCACACGAAACTGTCCAGTCATTCATGTGCCGTTTCATGTGATATTGTAGTACAAGTTTTTCATAGTATCCTTTTCCGCAGTAGTCGCACCAAAAGGATTTCCCGACAACATGTCTCCGCCCGTGTACTTTCAAGGCACTACTTGTGGTAAATTTTTTCTCACAGACTTTGCACGAAAAGAACTTTTCGTTTGTATGAGTTCTCATGTGTAATTTGAGGCTATTTCTACCTACGCAACCTCTACCACATATCTTGCATGAGAATGGATAGTCACCCGTGTGTCTCCGAATGTGTTCTTGTAGTGTTTTTTTTGTGCCGTATCCTTGTCCGCAGTAGTCGCACAAGAAGGATCTCTCCCCCGTATGTGTTCGTTCGTGCTGTTTCCAGTGAAAGCGTGTAATGAACTTCTTCTCACAGATTCCACACGAAAAAGATCTCTCGTTGGTATGAAGTTTCATGTGCGTCCTCAAATGACCTTTATTTATACAGCCCATGCCACATACTTCACACGAAACTGGATAAATACGTGTGTGTGTTATTGTGTGGGCTATTATTGCACTTTTTAAAGCGAATCGCCTGCCGCAATAATCGCAACTAAAACGTTTCTCTCCTGTATGTCTTAACAAGTGGACCTTCAAATGACCCTTCAATTTGAATGTCCTTGTACATAGTGTGCACGGGTACGGTCTTTCGTCAGAATGAATGGACATATGCCTTTTCAAACCACTAGTGAAGCTCTTGCCGCACACTTTACATGAGAAGGGTTTGTTTTCAGTATGCATTTTTGAATGAGACTTCCTACTTGATTGAGAAGCGAAGGTTTGCTCATAGAATTTGCATTGAAATGTCCTGCCTACAAATTGCTGAATTTGATGTTGCAATCAAGAAGTTTCTGGTTTGAAGGCTGTTTTTGAGACCAAGTAAGGCATTGGTGACTCTGAAATCCACGAAATTCTACATTACATACGGAAAAGACTAATCCAGATTTTCATTTGCATACATACGTGCTCATACGTTACCTAATTTATTGTGAGATGAAGATGCCTTTCGCGCATTATCCAAAGAAGATGTGCTCGTTCACTCTCTTGAATTTCTCATGACATGTGATTCCATCTCCACAAGTGAACTCTCGTATGAAATCTTGTTATCGATGCCGATATCAGTACACACACACCTACTATACCCAGTCATAGTTTTCAGATGTAAATCGTGTGAGAAACTTTTTGATGGAATCACAGCGACTGACACGGCAAATGTAGCACAAGGAAAGTATTTCAATCGTGGATCGTTAATATTGGATTCTCTCCTAAAATTTCCTTGTGGTAGAAGCCTTTGTCACTAATGTAGCTTGAAAATTCATCTCTAACTTGCATCCAGTCTTGTGTAATTCTCTTACACACGTTTTCTGTTCAATACATTTTCTGCAAAGGAGTCGCGATCTGCTTGTGTCTACTGCTGTCGATGCTGCTGGCAATCAACTTCAACCTGTAGAAGATATGACTGAATTACTTCATCAATATAGCTAATATCAGTAAGTAAAATCAAGATTGTCGTAGACTTCTCAATTCACTCTTGATATCGTTTTCAATTCAAAAGTTAGATTGCTCGACCCAGACTCATCGATACTTTGGTGAGCAGTGAATAAGTTCAATTTTGTTGAGCAAAGGGTAGACAAGCGTTCGTGTATTGTTATCAATCAATCTCAATGACAATCACCAAAATTACTCGAATTCATTCTCTATTTACAAGTAAACGTATAATTTTCTTCCAAACAAATTATTGATATGGCCATTGGGGAAAAAATCATTGTGATATTTTGGAAATTGAAAGAATCTTCAAACTCGAGATTCTTGGCACTCTTTGTGAAATTCGAAGGTTGGCCAGAGGCACTGGGAAATGGAAAATAACAATTTTCATTTCCATGTTATAAGACCGAATCATACGCTCTCTAACAAGGAGAGCTCATTATCTCCGTGTCGTCAAAATCTCACGAAACTTTTCTCACAGTCTCGCACCACCTAAAATATCAAGAATCCAGAGTAACTCCATCAAATAGGCCTCCTATTCAAAACTAGAGCCTATGACATTAGCATTGCCCATATGGGCTCAAGTTAAAAGTGACATTATATAGATTTACTGATAATGCTAACGTTTTTACTTGTAGCTCTGAACACGGAGCTCATTTGACGGAGTTACTCTGGATTTCTCGTATTCTAACGAACCAGACTGTGAAAAGAATTTGTTAAGATTTGGCGACCCGCACGTCGTGGGTTCCTCTTGTAAGTCAATGAGAAGTAGTATCCCATTTCCATTGTCAACCTATATTAGAGAGACTGTGTCTCTCACATCAGTTCACTCCCCGAGTAAATAACTTATATTCTGAATGAACAAATATCGAAAGAATTAGAATGTTGGACAGTAATACCGAAACAAAGCAAAAAAGCAATCAATGCATCCATAATTTTCTCGTGTACTATTCGACATTGAAACCAAATCCGTGGCTCATTCCCCTCTACACTGCGGGATTCCTTTCAAATCTGGAAGAACTGTTTGCAAGTCTAGAAGACCCTTTTTGCGTTGTTTGTAAATTCCACAAATTGGTTATATCGCTGGTATTTCATCGACCCCGCTTACAAATCATACTTAACTATGTTTGCCCTTTGTAAGGTAAATGTGTCTAACATGCCTGCTTCAAGAATTTTTGCCAGTTACTTGGCCTACTTGAATATTATTCGACGTAGGTACCTCAACTCATTTTGAAACTTGTTTGAAAAACTCTAAAATAAACTCAAGTCGGCCTTGCCTCCCATCATATATAAACTGAAGCGAGTTCAATTTTGATTACCTGAAGCCAAGCCTTCTCAACTTCCCAGAAAATGACTTTTTACGAGCTTGCAAGGGTGTGTGCACGGCATACCTCCATTGTGTACAAAAGGCCAGGGAAAGGCAAATTTCCCGCGGTTTGTAGGACCAAAGGCAAACATTTTCACGATATGGACTGGCTCTGCTGGAATTTTTCATGATTCTACAATAGAGAATATTTACGCCCCTTTTTGTTTGGCACGGTACCGCTCTGCCTCTAACTCTGAGATAGGCAATTTTTCATTTACGGAGCCTCATACCAGATTAGAAATTTCTAATCCGAGAAAATTCTATCAAGGCGAGGCCGGAGTCAATCAAGCAAGGTTTTCGCGAAAAACAACGTTTTCTAGCACTCGACGCGTAATATACTATGAACCTCTCTATTAGCTCGCATAGATATATCAATAGATATATCAGAGGTCTTGAGCAGTTCAGAGTGGGAATGCAAACATTCATCCTGACTGAATGCATACTCATACAGAAATTGTGCTCCTCTGAAACTGATATACCAGGAACCTCGAAAATAAGTGAGTCTTTGCGGTAACTATCAGATGGGATATGAAATTCCATTCCAACTTTCAAATCTCATAACTGTCAAAATTATTCCAACTTTCACTTGCTTCCCAGACTTGACAATGAGGAAATTCCTTTGGCTCACAAGCATTCTTGATACATGGGACTTCCAGAGCCATGCAACAGTCAAACTATAAGATCTTGATCTTAAAATTGATCGAGCAAGTTTTTTGAAAGTTACCTCTTACAAAAACAGGTAAAGTTTCCAAATAAAGTGGCTACGTCAACCAGATGTCATTCACAGGCTCATTTGATATAACGCTGTTACCAGCTTGGTCCATGAATCCCTTGTGGAATGAGATTCTGTGTCATCAGGCATTCCGATTTACAACAATCAAAATTCTCTCACAATACCGATTTTCATTTGTTTGTAACTCTCGAATGAGGTAAGAGCCCTCTGATGGCTCACAGTGATTCAAAATAAATGGAGATGGTAGTTCAATACACTGTAGAAGTATGAGATCATGGATCAAGAGTCGACGGACCAAGTATTTTGGAATGAACAACTGGAACGAATGTAAGTGAAGTTCTCAAATAGTATTGCTTGACCAATGAACAATTATTTATATGCCCATTTGAAACTAGATAATTGCCAAAATGGTCCGGAAATCACTCTTGTAATGGAATTTTGTGTTAGTAATGGCAATTTTCAGTCATCATAACTCTTCAAAAAATCCAATTTTGACTTGTTTTGTACACTTGAACATGAATAGAGTGCTGTGTTTCACAAAGATTTATGGTGATTAGAGCTTCTGATTTAGCACACTATCCAAGTATGACATCATGATCTGACAGTTGATGGACCAAATGTATTTTGGATGGACAACTCTCACAAATTACAGTCAAGTTGTCAAATAAATTTCCTTGGTCAATCAGCAACCATTTACTGACTCA
The DNA here is from genome assembly GCA_029851415.1 of Eretmocerus hayati. Taxonomy (NCBI): domain Eukaryota; kingdom Metazoa; phylum Arthropoda; class Insecta; order Hymenoptera; family Aphelinidae; genus Eretmocerus; species Eretmocerus hayati. The sequence continues at coordinate 17,937,611 of CM056741.1, forward strand.
TGTCATACAATATAATTACCAACATAAACCAGATATCTCCTGTGGAATAAAATTCTGTGTCTAAGATTCCAACCTTCAGTTATCAAATATTACTCGAGAATATAAATTTTGATTCACTTCTTACAGTTGGATATGAAAAGGGCCCTTTAACTTACATAGATTCATGACCACTAGAGGTTTTTGTTTATTACTCCATTCAAGTTTAAGATCATGGTCTGAAAGTCGACGGAGCAAGCTTTTTGGGTAGACAACTTTAGAAAATAGAAGTCAAGTTATCAAATGAATTGGGTTGATTCATCAGACATTGTATACAAGCTCATTCTATGCAAATTATTATTACCAACTTGGTCTACAAATTTGCTGTGATATGGAATTCTGTGTTAAACATTCCAATTTTCATCCATACATTTTTTCCATGAGTTGAAAAGATGACAGAATCTGATACAAATATCCCTGACTCTCGGCACCCTCAACCTAATACTAAAGGAATCTCACTGTGATTCATTCTAGTGACTGCTCTGGAAAACACTCATGATAATTTTTTAACTTTTGGATACGTAGGCAGTCTTTGGATAGGTTCTAAAATATAGTGAAGTTTTTGAGCCCGTTGTGCCAAAGCAAAGCTAAAGTTGTTAGGAATTTACAAAAGTAGTCAAATGATCAAAATGAGAATATCAAATCTTGACTTGACCTTGACACATTCTGTAACCCCTCTTGACGTGAAGTTTCAGAGGTTTTCATTCACCATTCGTTGGGGATAAGTTCATAACGTGAAATCATGACTAGGAGTGACGATTCCTTATTGATCTACATTGATATAGGACAAATGATCAAATCTGCTGGTGCAAGTATAGGGACATACCTATTTGCAAATTCAAAGTGTTGACGCTGCACATCTGAATATGATCCGAATCACCAGACCTAATAGAAATCTCACACGCCCGGGGACCCGGGTTGATGAAATGTAACGTCATCTCATCCCCAATTCGTCCGTCGATTCCCACCATCAGGAAACCGTGGCTTTGTCAAATGTTTGTCAACTTGTTCGCGATCACAACATTCACAACCAACAACAACAACAATAACAAGACGGGATGTAGCAGCATGCAGGTTAGCATCAGATGCCAAGCTGATCAACCAAAACCCACCAAAACCCACTGTGGCCAGCTGTGGCGGCGCGGCGTGGGCGTCGGGCCCTTTTGGTGGGCCTTGTTGCTGTCTCTCTCGCACTTGTGGCTGCTTGGCTAGCGAGAGCGTCGATCGATGTTTTGGAGGCGAATCTTCATAGGTCCAAAATGAGATGGCTTGGATTCAATTGTTCTTATCAAATTACGCTGTTCGGTGATTTGAATCGGGCGCGGGTCTTATTTGACACAGCGGTAGTTGTGCTCGAAAGTATGGCGAAGCCTTCGAGCAGCCCCGCTGTGGCATATACGCCAAAGTTGGGGATTCCAACCTCCTCGTAATTTTCGAACAAACATTAATCATCATTGCCGACCTCAAAGACACAACATTCTCACATCAAAATCACTCAGAATCAGAGGCCCTTCAACATAAACTTTGGATCTTTGCGATTGGTCATTTCTCCGTCGAGATAAGTAATATTGTATTTTGTGATGGTCGAGATCGATTTCGGTAAAATGCTTTGACGGAAGTACATATATATACTTCGCAGAGCGCGGCAAGGAGCGGCGAATATTCGAATCCCGTAGCGTAGCTCAATACTTGACCGTTGACAAAACTACAGGCGACACAGATCAATCCGGTTTTCCTCAATTTCGATGATTGATAACCCAAGAAACAAAGTTACAATACAGTTTTTCCTTTCGAGTCCAATAAGTATCTTCTTTCAATCATTCAAAGTGATTGTATTTCACGACCGGATCAACTCCAAATGTGCAAGCCCGAACTTGTGTCGTCTGCAACTACGAGAGCGAGTGTGTGCGTGCCGTGTGGCTGAATGTGTGTGAATGTGTGTGTCGTCTGCTGTGGTGGGACGCGGAAGGCAAGGACATTACCGATCGATGATTCGATCGATAGCTCGCGCGGACATCTGAATATTCGAAATATTGGGATGTGTGGTGCACGCGGATTCAGCTCAAGTACTGCGTTTTACACATGGACCGAGTCAAATCCTTTGGTATAACTACATCTCAAACATTCCGTGATCTGATATAACTCAAAAAGCATTACTCGTTAAAAGTATGGTGGCTCATGTTATTGTCGCAAAAACAGTGCAAATGTACCACCATACTTTTGACCCATATACCTTTTTGAGGTGTATCAAAAATCATCGAAATATATCCGCATCATGCATGATCTAAACACGACATGCTTGAGATGTTGTAGTGAATACCATATTCATCAGTTATCTATACTTTATCCACATATCAGCTCGTAACACCACCAAAACATGACCCTCGCTGGCAGTTGGAGAAGAAAATCAAAGATCGAAGAACGAATCTTAAGAAATTCACTCTGATCAAGCCCTAATTTTTCAGCCTAGAAAAAGCTTCTCATGAATTGCTTAGGCCCCAACCCTGGTAGAAATTTGCCCAAAAGTATTATGGAGTCAAATCTAAAATATGGCTAAGAAAATTTGACTAATTTAGATGGGCAATTTATGGCTATAATTTGGACTTCGTAATTGGGATTGAAACTTGTATCGAATGAAACTGACCTGAAATTAGCCATTAAATAGATTGAGGATTTTGGAGCGGAATTCCGATCGAAGTGCATAAAAAATGGCTACATTTTGCTTTTGCGTGGAATACTCGAAGTCATTTCATGGAAATTTATTGGATATAATCCAAATTTGATGTGAGCGCCATTTTATGCCCAGTTTTGACCAAATGTAAAGGCAGGATGAGAGTGCAATATACAGATGACTTGAATTTCGTTTATTGCTTGCACCTATAAAAAAATGGTGGATACATCAATAAATATTTATAATACACAAATGGGATGACAACCCGGCAAGGGTGTTCACTGTTGTTCTGATGCACCACGGGATCACACAACACTGGCGTATCACATGCAGCTAACCTCGACATCCGCGATCTTGTTCGAGTCACTGATGGCTAGAAATCCGCGACAACCACTGGAGTCACAGATTCTACCTCTTCACTCAGATATAGGCTACGCTGATGTCTTTTTGAACATTTAGTCGAATTAGTTGTCTTGAGTGAACTAGCGTTGAAATCTTATCGAGATCAACTGACCATGCAGACCCTTCAAGGTGACAATGTATACTAACGTTCGGAATGTAAGGTTATCTCACAAAAATTGATGTGGCTAGTTTTTGGCTATAAATTGGATTCAAAAATTGGCCAACTGATTCTTCTTTATTTGAGAGGTTGCTGATGATCACTAGGTGGCGCAGTGCCTGGATTAACTTTCTCGCACCAAACTTGGCAGTGTTACGTTTAGACCACGGGTATGAACCTTCCCCAGATCGTGTCTGATTTCTCGCAAACTCAGACACATCTTTTGTAACAACTATCACAGGTGAAAACCACTGACAGACCCTAATACTGTTCCAGTGGAGGACATACGTTCCTTTACACGTATAGTCACACATTTCTAATTCTATGATAATTAGTTATAGATTCGAAGTTGCCTATATTTTAACCATATCCACGCTAAAATCAAAGGGATAAATGGTCGTCAATGAATATTTAAACTGTCTAAATTATGTCCATTTAGTGTCGATTACATTTGGACTTCAAATATTCCTTTCTTTCCGATTCCCAAAACTATTGGCCACTTATTAGCCAAAAATTGGCCAAGAGCAAAGTTGGCTAAAAGTTAGACAAAAAAGTGTTACATCTCGGGGCTAAAAATTGGCCACTTCAGTTATCTAAATATTGACCAAAGTTGGAGTCAACTGGACAGTTTTTAGCCAAAAATTGGAATGAATTTCTACCAGGGAATTTTTTCGAAATAAACATCAAAGTTGTATCGCCTAGTGTTCTCCATATTTTCGCGTGGAGACAATAATAATGGAACAAGAAGAACTGCTCGAAATTGCTCATGATTGCATCTTAATTGCACAGCCCTTCAAATTTATAATAAATCATATCCCACCAAACAGTGAATGTTGCCTCAACGTTTCTGGAACGTCGCAATTGCACCCTTGAAACGTTCCATGAATAGTCGGAAACCCCCTTGGTGGAACGTTTGAACATCGTAAAATGTCTACGAGATGTCTGTTGTCTCAACGTTTCCAGCACGTTTCTGGACGTTGTGAATATAAATAAATAAATGGATTGTTTTTTCATAAATTGTTGTTAATTGGCGCTTGTTGCATTTAAGCACAATCTCACCGTCTTTCTTGTACTAAGTGGATATGTTTCTGATTGAGCGCTATCGATGGGATTGAACGGGGATGGAGCTGATAGCTTGCGAGACACAAAATTTTAGAAACAATTTATTTGTTTATTTAACAAAAAATTTTCTAAGTCTTGGTTGCACAAGAATCATCTCGGAAACGTTTGTGCAACGTTTGAAAAACCGTTGAAACGTCCCAGAAACGTGCTGGAAACGTTGAGACAACAGACATCTCGTAGACATTTTACGTTGCTTAAACGTTCCAGCAACGGGGTTTCCGACTATTTACGGAACGTTCCGAAGGTGCAATTGCGACGTTCCAGAAACGTTGAGGCAACATTCACTGTTTGGTGGGATATGTCGTTTTTAGCGATAAAAAACCTCAATTGCCCTTTTGCCTTTTGTGCTTTTGTCACTGAAGATTGGTGTCGACCGACCCGGTGAAATCAAACGAGCAGCTACAGACGGCTTTCAATCCGGCAGCTATGTGATTTGTGTGCACTCTTCCTCTTGTCCCTGCTGAAAATAATTCCATGGGACCCCATGGAACTTCGTAGGACCTGGCCCTGGGAGAATGTCCAGTCTTGTTTTTCTCGAAATTTGGCATTGGAGACGCGTGGTATGCAAATTTTGACCATAATCGTCCCAAATTTTACCATTTTAGGAAGAGGAATGGTCAAAATTTGTATGCTGCACGTCTTAGATGCCAAATTTTCCAAGTGTCAAAATTAAAAACTTCCCCAGGGCCAGCTCCCACGAAGTTCCATGGAGTCCCACGGAATTATTTTCAGCAGAAGTGGACCGACTTTTGTGGAAATATGTAATATGGTTGATATTACTCTACTCGGCATTTCCCATCAGCCGACGTGTTGAATCTACTTTCACGGAACTGTTCAGAACTTTTCTCTCAGACTCTGAAAAGGCTCTTGAAATTTTAACTGAGGCAGTTTGAGATATCAATCTACCAATGTGCCGCGAATTTCGTAATTTTCTGTACGTTCATTCGATGGAGAAATGCTAGTACTACCTTAGATTGTCGTATTTTTACTCGCACTTTTACCTCATTTTCCACAATATGTCACCTGTTTTTTTTTTTTTTTCAATCAAGAATAAAACCCCTCCTCTCGCGACTTTCCTCTTGCAACCTTAAATTCAAACTGCATCATGACCATTCATAACATTCACAAGGATTTACAAAAATGATGTTTGAGGCACGAGAGGTTTATCCTCCTGTGTTAGTGTACCTACTGGAAGTTTTCAACATAACTCAAAAGTTAGTACAATATTCAGAAGGAATTTGGGATTTTTTCAAAAATGGTGTAGCAGACCTGTTAGCAAACCTCTGGTTTCAAATGATGGTTGTTCTTTCAGTGAAAAGATGAAGGAACACACAAACTGAATTAGAGCATTACAGGGTCTCAAATTGGAAAGATCAATATTTGCTCAATCAAATTTTAATCAGATATAAACAATAGCAGGTAGTGGGAACCAAATTTGAGATCAAGAAAAGGTTTTAAGCAGGAAGTAGACGTATTGACGCATTGAGTACATTTGTAATAGAGCACCATGCGAATCTGTTTTCTGCGGGGATTTTCTAACCAATTTGATTATTCGCAACAATGATTTTCCATAACAACGTTTACGTCAGATTCCAAGCGATGGGTGCATCCAAAATGGAATGTCATACATTTCAATAAGGTTGAATTTACAAATTCCTGATCGAAATTTACGCGGTTGCCACCAAGCCACGGATCCCTAATAATCGAAGTCAGCACCTCGAGCTCACGCTCATTATTCGAAACCCGCATCGCCCTGCACCGAACATGTTAAGCCCGAACAAGTAATTCCAATATCGCGAACGTGAAAAAATAAAACTGTGCTGTTAGCTGAGGGTGGCTTCGTCATGAGACTTTGGCCTTCAACTCAATAAACTGTCCTGGATTTATCATAATCTGAACAAGTATCTCCGTGGAAATTTTCTGAAGGCTCCAGTTTCTCAGATTTCATAGGTTTTCCTATAGTGGCTTCAAATTCGACGTTGAGCGAGTAATCTGCAAGTTGTTTCGTCTCTCTGTATTCAGTCAGATCTTTCATTATCTCTTGAGTATCGAGATTCATTGCATCTGGAAAAATATTGGATGGAATCAATTCAAAGATGTATCTCTACACCAATTTCAAAATGTACTTTCCGAAAGTCACACAGTAATTTTGCCTGAATTCAATACGTTCCAATTCATAACTCTTCAGATTTGAATTACGCGATCCTTTCAAGTCGGAAATATTATCAAAATTGTGTTGAAAATTAATGTACCTCGATAGAAATCGAGATGACAATTATACGTGCGTGACAAACTAGAGAAAACCAGTTTCAAGTCCGCAACAATAGCGTCTATTTATTGAAATTCAATGCGGATGACCATTTCTCACTCAAATTTACTGGACTGAATGCAGTCAATCAAATGTCATAACATGATTTACTATACGAATCTAACAAAGAAATTCCGCATAATGCCGTGACTTATTGCCCAATTGACATGTAGTTACAGAAAATTTAGTAAGAAGGGTCTATATTCACAGATCAGTCATTGTTTGAGAGCATGGTTCTGTCACAGGGTAAAACTTTTTGAAACTGGAGGTCTTAGAGAATTCGACTGAAAATTTTTGCGATAGCATTCAGCAAGTTGAGATATTATCGTTATGAGACCCTGAGCTAACTGCGTACACTCTACGTGAAATACAAGTATCAGGTTTTGAATCTTCTGATTTTGTTACGTTCAATGTCCACTTAACTGCTGTCTTTCCAGTACGCCTTCGATAAAATCCTCGTACTCAGCAGCACTTGCAAATAGTTCGTCGTTCTTTTGCATTGACTTTCCAGACTTTATCGAATTGTTTGTCGTAAAATCGCAATCACTATTTTTCGTCAATCCTGAAATGTGAATCATACATAGTTTTAAAAGTAGTTGAAAGCGTGTTGCCATTTCAAATAGACCTTTGACATGCTTTGGCTTTGTCACTGATGCAACGCGTTGTTGTTACTAATGTGTCGAATAGAGCAGTAATAGTATACGTAGAACGTTTGTGAATCGTGATATGAAACATGGTTGTGGCATGGTTATGGTATTCGTATTTCCATGCTGATTAGCAAACGTCATTTGCTCGTTAGTTGTCGTTCAAATGATTCGAAAAGGTGAACAACCTCGATTATAATTACTATGGGTATTTCTACAGGTTTATCGGAGGGGTTGGTCGTTACTTGGATGCTATCCATTAATTACGCGAGGAAAATTTTCGTATACGTCCAGACCACCCTCCTGTAAGGGTTTCACAGAAGTTTTCCCATTCGAAGGTCCATAAGATTTGCACCACCACCGGAAAAGACCTCCCGTAATTCATGGACAACCCCTTATCATTATTCAAAAAGTGCTCGCATATCATCAGAGATAATCATGTATCTTGCCATTCAATCTGATTACTGGATAGTTATCGATAATTTACGATATGAGAAACTTATGCGCCATTACCATTTTCGGTTTTCCAGAGATACTCTCCGCCAGGTGGACATGATAAAATGGAGTCTTGGGGAGACTGAGGTGTTAATGAGTTTGCAAATGACTCCTCGATTTTTGGCTCGAAATTTTGTGACCTTTCACGTTTGATGTCATCTTCCATTACTATTTCTTCTTCGATCATTATTTGTTCGTGCTTAGGTTCTTTGAGCTCTGCGGAACTTGCTTTAGTTCTGACCCCTGTGGGAGAACGTGCTGGTATTATTTCTATTCAAGTCAAGAATCTGGGAGAAAAATCTAAAAGACAAAGTTTAGTTGGGTTTGGATCAAAGATGCTCGCTTATTGATTACTTGGAAACAATTGGATGTCGTTGACTCCGGTAGAGAGTCATTTGTGAAAGACTGGGGGGCTGAAGATTCATATTTATAAGTATTTTTTCGATCTAAAAATTATGGCTTAGTCGGTTTTTCGAAAAAAAAAATTTTCGGCCATATTTATTTTCTGGTTTGCAGCCCCTTCGTCGGATCACCAAAACCATACGACATTTTGTTCAAAATCACAAAAACTACACCCAAAAAAATTTACAGACCGATCCATCAAATTCTGTGAGACTGGATACATTTTTTCGGGTCAAAAATCTGAATTTTCTTGCTAAAATGCCTCAGAACTCAGAAAATATCATTCATTTCGAAAAATTACAGGAGTACTTTCTTGTTCAGATTGAGAAATCACATCGGATTAGTGAACAAAATATTTCAAGAATCACTAAAAAATATCACCAGAAATTTATATAATTATATATATATATGTCTAATTTTTCAAATAAAATTGTCGACTTCTGATTTTTTTTGTTCACTAATCCGATGTAATTTCTTAATCTGAACAAGAAAGTACTCTTGTGTGATTTTTCGAAATTATCGATATTTTTCGAGTTCTGAGGCATTTTAGCAAGAAAATTCAGATCTCTGACCCGAAAAAATGTATCCAGTCTCACAGAATCTGATGGATCGGTCTGTAAATTTTTTTCGATGTACATTTTTTGATTTTGAACAAAATGTCGTATGGGTTTGGTGATCCGACAGAGGGGGTGTAAACCAGAAAATAAATATGGTCGAAAATTTTTTTCTTCGAAAAACCGACTACGCCATCGTTTTTAGATCGAAAAAATACGTATGAATATGAATCTTCAGCCCCCCATGATTTTTCAGGCCAAACTTCAAAATCAGGGGTGCACCTCCCCTTGATGAATGGGTTGCCTTAATCATCTGTCCATGATACTAAGTATCATAGGTATTTTTGATAGCTGTTCAGGAAAGGATGTTTGATACACGATCTAGAATCTAGTATTCACAACCGAGTAAAAGTGATGAATCGAATCTAGGGTGCGCATAACATCACACGATCCGCTTCTAGCACAAAAAAGTTTGACAAAAATGCCGAAAAAATCTAAAAAGCCATATCTTCTCGTTATGACTACCCAACGGAAGCTGTGTTCAAAAAGTACTCAGGAAAAATCTGCGAAAAATTATGTCGATAGATCTCACTTTACTCCATCCGAATCTGCTATTTGTTTATGTTCCTCCACTTTTGTACATTTATAAAAAAATTGGTGAACAATAGCCGACTTTTCTTTAGGTAAATCGTACTAGATTTTCCTCGAGATTGTCTCATCGAGTGATTGCCAGATTAAGAATTCACGATACATTGCTTGGAGAGGAATTCGGCGACTAGTATACCCGTTTACTTAGTTTCCTCAAAGTTCTCTAGTAATTACTCAGATAAGAAAGGTCATAGCAAAGAATGTCAGATTATTTTCTTTTAGACTTTCTTGAAAAACTATAAGATTATGTATATAGTCGCTTAACCTTAGAACTCAAGAGACTTGCAATATCATGGAAAAAGCATAAGTTTCTCAGGGGAAACCTTACACTTTTTGTTCATTTTGTACAATTTACTTGAACACTAAGACGAAAGGCTGAATTCCTCGATCAATTCAACTACGACATTTTACAGATCTTTAAGAAATCTATAAAGAACTATTCTTGATATTCTTTCGTATGACCCTGCTTTTCTGAGTAACTGTGAAGAAACTTCGAGGAGGTTAAGGAAACGAGGAGTCATCATCGAATTCTTTCATAAACGATGTGTGGTGGACAATCACTCGATGAGGCGATCTGATACGATTCGCCTGTGAGTCTTGTTCGGGGAGTCTCAACGAGAAAGCCGGCCTTTTCAGGATTTTTCGGCACTTTGTCAAACTTCTTTGTCGTACAAGCGTACCATGCAGAACAGATGTGAACACGGTAAGAATAACTATACTTTCTTACGCTATAATATAACTAACTGAGGAATTTTCCCGTACCTGGTACAAAAGCAGTTTCATGAAATGATAGTTGGATTGTTTCTTCTTCACATACTCGATGATTGTTGATTTTCTGCGTTCGACTCTTGCTCATCAGTGATTTATCACACCGTGACAAAACTATTCTCAGTTCTCTCTTCCCGATATCTGAGGAATGAGTCAAGATTAATCCAAATATTTGGAAATTTTTTCGATCGTGACCAGAAAAAACAATTCTATCGGCGAATAGCGTAACAAAAGTGTTATGAATGATATTGAAAATATTATAATGAGTTGAATGCAAACATTGCATTCGTGTTGGTTTTTAGCGTTACACGGTATTTTGTTCAATTCATCGTTTAATCTTAAATAGTCAAACCATGTATAAAACTATCACTCCATATAGATAAAATCAACATTTTCGACGAGAGAAACTATAAACTATACTTTTGCGCATATAAATCTTCTACTATGTATGACTAATTCTCCAGAGCTTACAGTTTCGATTTGCAAGATTGGAAACAAAAAAATGCATATCAAGGATCAGTATCACGTCTAAACTAATCAAGATGCTTCGAGAATCTGAATTTTTTAGCTATATTCTCGGCTATATTCGTAATATGTTGAATTCAGCAAGCATGTCAAAACACCGTTGTTGTTGGTTTTATCTTCAGCAGATCATAATTTTCAGGAATTCTTGTGTTCTTAGGATAGTTCAAATGATTTGCCGATCGAATTGAGAAATCTAACTGGGCCTGAGATAGCCGCAAGCTGATTTTTTAAAAATCATTTCTGTTGCCACCCAAACCTGAGTGACGAGGAAAATGCGAGAGTAAGACGCATGCGGAGGCAAAAGATCAGGACTGAAATGGAACACACCTGCAGTAGTGGCAATCTTGATGCTCAACTTGCGTTGAGTCTTCGGTTGAGTCCTATTTGTTCTTGTGCATTTTGGCTGTAAAATTTTGTTGTCAGCTATAGTTGACTTGTCGGCGGTCATGTGCATCTTGATATGAGTGGATAGTTTCCGTTTGTTATTAAATTGTTGACCACAATAACTGCAGAATAATCGACGAAAGTGCGTCCTTTTCATGTGCGAGTAGACAGAGTTAGGTCGACTGTAAGTTTTATGGCAAATCTTGCATGCGAACGATCCCTCACTCGTATGAGACCTCTTGTGATTGATCATGACATTTTTCGTGTAGAAACTCTTTTGGCAAATGTCACATGAAAAGGGTCTCTCACCCGTATGCGTCCTCTTGTGGATTTCAAAGTTGCACTTTAGCCTGTACTCTTTATGACACAAGTTACACCGGTAAGGTTTTTCACCAGTGTGCAACGTCATGTGTTGTTTTAAACTCTTTTTGCCAACAATGCCTTTGCCACACACCTTACAGAAAAATTTATAATCGCCGGTATGTATAGCAATGTGGCTCTCAAGAGACTTTTTTTCAGTGAAGCCTTTGTTGCAGTAGTCGCAGTTGAAAAATTTCTTTTCTCCTGCATGACTTGTTATGTGTTTTCTCAAGTAGCTTTTCGAGGTAAAATTTTTGTCACAGATCTTACATTTGAATGCTTTCTCACCTGTGTGCGTAATCATGTGCATTTTCAGACCATTTTTTGTAGCAACACCTCTACCACATACTTCACAAGTAAAAGGAAATTCACCAGTGTGAGTTGCGATGATGTGCGCTTGCACTGTACGCTTTGTAGAATATCGCTTGCCACAGTAGTCGCATACACAGGGCATTTTCTCATTGTCATGTGTCCGCATGTGTGTAGATAAAATACTACTGACACGGAATCTCTTGTCACAAACTGTGCACTTATATGGCTTTTCACCCGTGTGGGACCTCATGTGCACATTAACGCCTCTTTTATCTGCATATGTCTTGCCACACACTTTGCAAGAAAAAGTAGCTTTCTCGCCTCTGTGGAACATCTCGTGTTTCTGGAACTGATACTTTGTTCTAAAGCCCTTTTTGCATAAATTACACGTATATGGATAATTTCCCATGTGGCTCATCATGTGCGGTATGAAGATTTTTTTGGATTTGAATATTTTACCGCAAATATCACACGAGACACGTTCATTTTCTGTATGCGTATACCGGTGCGTGAGCATTTGTTGCTTGGTTCTGAAGTTTTTGTCACACAAATCACATGAAAATGGTTTCTCACCGGTATGCACTCTTACATGCTGTGTCAAAAGAAAGTTATTTGTGAAAACTTGGCCACAATGAGTACACATGGGTCTTTCCTTTCTAATTTTTTTCGCAGAATGATCCATCGTGCTTCACAGAGAATGTAATAGCCTCTTGAATATTTGTTTTAAATACTCATTCAAAAACTAGCATTTTCTGCCAACATTCACATGAATATGAGCTTTAATTTCACTTAGCACATGAATTCCACGACTCACCAAAAGAATAGAGTTCTTGTTCGCAAATGTCACAACACAAAATGTTCAAGATGAAAAGTTCACACACTATCCTGGCATGGTTGGTTGAATTTTTTGAAAGCGAATGTTCTTTGCGCAATATACATCAGGGGTCGGAACTCTTAATTTATCAAGCGCTATCTTCTTATGGTTTTCAAAAATCGAAGATCCTGTGTTGGGTGACCAGCGTGGAAGCGTGAGGTCAAATGAGAGCCGCGATATCATTTGATTCAGAGCTCATCTAGGTTACAGGCATCTCATGATTCGCACTATTTCTCGAATAGTCTTGAATTCGCCTTAGAGATATTCTCCTCACCCGCACAGCAGTTTGTCGGCAGTTTTAAGAATCACCAGTGTACGGACATTGCGGAGGGGTTGACGTCGATAAAGTAAATCAGCGTGATCTGCAAAGCTCTTTTGTCCCAAGTTCAAGATGCGACCTCTTGTCAACTTCTCCACCTTGCACCATCGCTCCACGATTCTAATCAAAGGTATCTTCAGCTGACGAGGCAGGGTTCTTTGGTTTGGAATTTTTCTGCTGTGGGCACAGATAATGATCACCTGCACATTCAATTACGAAAACATAATGTAATATGAAATAATGTAATACGGAAATAAGAGTATTGCATTTCATGTCGACCACCATCAAGTTCGCCATGGCTTTTATATGTTTAGACTCAAAAATTGAAATGAAATCTTGGATTCGTCAAAATGTCTCTGCTTATATGATTTTATTTATTTTAAAATTTAATAGAACATCAAAAACAAGTACGAACATATATCAAAGAACTACATGATCAAAAACAAATGTTTTTGATGACGCATGAGAATACAGAGCTTGGATTAGTTTTTCTTATCAAGTGAGTCTGGAAAAAGTTTGGTGCATATCAGAGTTCATTGCTGGGATAAGGGCTCACAGAAGTAAGCTCATCAGACTTACATATGAATAATTCCACGCGAAACAGACCGATGAAAAAGGGTCATGTCTCGGATCTTTTCCTAAATATTTTTAACCGATTCTATGGTCCAAAACATGGACTTTCAACTTACTATGAGGTCCAAAAAATATTTTTTGGTCCCATGGCGAGAATCTTTGAAAATGATGTGAAATCCTTTTTTTCAAAATTCCAGCAACTTTTTTTTCACTAAAATGCAAATAGGTCGAGTTTGCTCGCAGATAGAGACACGCGGTTCACGGCATTCGAGAGGTCTTTAAAAAATCTATCGAAATGCATTCCTTGAACTTGGTTTTGAGGTTACGTACACTATTGTCGAGCAAAAAGTCGAAAAACACAAAAACATTGATTTCTCGAAAAGCCTTCTATTTTTATTCCTGAAAATTTGATATTTGATGTAGAATTTCGTGCTCTTTCAGGAGAAAATGGTCCCAAACATTTTTTTTGAGTCCCAAAGCCTATTTTTGCTATTTTTCGCAAATCAGTTTTTCAAGCGATAAGAAATCGTCTGTTTTCTGCGCATGCGCAGAAATTTGGGTTCTTGAAACCAATTGCATCAGAAAGCCAAGAAAATTTCCTTCAAAATGACTACTTGACAAAGTCAATTCCATCAATTGAGACCAAAGCTACAACGTACAGAAGACCACTGAATGTCAGCAACGCCCAAGAGGTGGTCGGAGACAGCAGTGACCGAGATCCTCGGACGGTGACCTTTGCCTATCGATGCAGTCGGGCTGAAGCTTCATCTTTCATACGTTGTAGCTCCGAGCCAAATTGATGGAATTGACTTCGCCAAGTGGTGATTTTCAAGGAAATTTTCTTGGCTTTCTAATGGAATTGGTTTTGAGAACCCAAATTCCTGCGCATGCGCAGAAAACAGACGATTTCCCATCGCTTGAAAAACTGATTTGCGAAAAATAGCAAAAATAGGCTTTATAGGACTCAAAAAAAATGTTCGGGACCATTTTTTTCTGAAAGAACACAAAATTTTACATCAATTATCAAATTTTCTGAAATAAAAAAAATGGCTTTTCGAGAAATCAATGTTTTTGTGTTTCTCGACTTTTTGCTCGAAAATAGTGTACGTAACCTCAAAACCAAGTTTAAAGAATGCATTTCGATAGACTTTCTAAAGACCTTTCGAATGCCGTAAACCGCGTGTCTCTATCTGCAAGCAAACTCGACTTATTTGCATTTTAGTGAGAAAAAGTTGCTGCAATTTTGAAAAAAAGGACTTTTACATCATTTTCAAAGATTCTCGCCATGGGACCAAAAAATTTTTTTTGGACCTCATAGTAAGTTGAAAGTCCATGTTTTGAACCATAGAATTGATTAAAAATACCTAGGAAAAGATCCGAGACATGACCCTTTTTCGTCGGCGGTCTGTTTCGCGTGGAATTACTCATATGTATGACCAGGGAAAGTTTTTCATCAGATATTTTTCACCATTGACGTTATCCTAAGTGAAGGAATTTACATATTTTTGCGATATTTCTCTTCACAGACAAAAGGCTGAGATTGTGGGCACTAATATTGCTGAAGAAAAATATTTGTCGCGATCGTTTCACTTACCAGATAGAGATATAGAAGTAGTGGTGCACCACTAGTCCTATCTCGTATCTAAGTAATATTCGTTGCGTGATTCTGGATTTATGACAAGGAATCTACGTAGAGAAAATTCGTGCCTAATAATAAAATTCTTCTCCGAACCTTCGCTGCAAGTACGGATTATAGGTCTCAGATTCGAGTAGTGTTATCAAAAATTCATTCAACCCTGGGGAATCTGAATCACGCAATTATGAACTGTAGCAGTAACTTAATTTGTATTCAAGAATCGCTTGTGGAATAAAATCAACTCACCCTGTCGCACTGTAGCTTAGGCGGCTTTTGAATTGCAGCTGAAACTTCAACCACGTTATACATCGAACCACCGGACAAGAAAAAGACGAAACACTGGCAAATCTTGGCTTAATTTTCCGCAACCCTTATCTCCCCACTACTCCAACATTTTCCTTCTTTCTCTAACGATGTATGTACAAAATCCATGTCCGGGTATAATAAGAAATCGGATAAGTCCAAACTTCTCGAGCTGTGAAAATCGTCTGTCGCTTACGTTGTCTCATCTTCTGCGTTCTCGCGTCAACTAACTACGAAATATATTAGTGCGAAGTATATGACCACAGAACAGAAACTATAATAATATGACTACTACTCTCATCTTTGCTTTCACATCATCAGAGGTACCTTGACTGCGCCATCAAACTCGAGGCCATATTAGACTGCCTTTCCGATTTTCACTTGGATTTTCAACTAGGCCTATTCAAAATCGTCGAGACACTGGGAAATTCGCATCTATGCATGCCAGACCTATACCTGACTAGACTGCTAGCTCTAAATCTCGACTCTACACGCCGACCACCTGGTTTTCTCGCATTACGCGATCTCTATTACTGTAATACAGCTTATACCCTCGAGGGACTATTCATAAATTTTGCTCACGTATTGAGACAATCAGAGCCCCTTGCCCCTTGTCTAACATGTTCTATAGAAATCCTCTCTACCACCTCCAATACACTCTCGTAAAGATCTTGCGAATATATACCTCAGCGAACACCGTTCTCGAAATGTGTATGATAAGGGTTTCTGTAGGAACTAAGGAACCTGTTCTCAGATCTCACCGGCAACGTTGGAGTGGTTAGGACCTATAATAACTCCAAATATCGTTGCATGCAGATGAGAATAATTATTCATACTCGCGGGCGTGAATTTTTTTGCTTTACTCGTGATAGTTCCGACCCTCGCTAGGGCTGGGACCAAAAACAATTACTCGAAGAGCAAAACCAAACTTCCCAACCTCGAATCGAAAAATACTATTATGCACTTTATCGAAGATTTACATTGTATTTGAAGATGGAGGCACGTTCGGTACACCCTTTCGTAAACTCACGGAAAAATTACTTTTTGGGAAAATTATGATAGCTATAGACTTTGGTGGGTCAAAACGCTCAGTCTCAAGGTCTTGGAATAGGCTTTGAATGGAGTTCAAGTACTTTGGAAAATATTAGTGTTTGCCAAAACTATCGGCAAAACGGCTGAAGGGAGGGGGGCATGTTGGGTACACTCAACTTACCCTCTTAAACAGGTCATCGATACACCATGCGATAGGGTTGCTACGGACAGCAGTATATTTTGTACTTGTCATTAGTAAATTTTCATGGACGTTGACATGGATTATTTGAACGGTCGAGCAAAAGTTCCAAGCCACCTTAATTTATTGAATACTGGAAGATCGATTGCTTTGATGACTATATTAAATTATTTCGACAACAACCGGTCCATCAGAGGATTCGCATTTAATATTCAGGAATACATTGTTTGATACCCTATCAGAAAAAAGGGGAGGAAAAATACCTCGCCAACCTCACTCTGCACTGTAAAACAACTCACATATTGAGGATTCTCCATAAATTATAATCACGTATGATTAATTTACCATGCAACTTCCTTGGTTTTAACAGCGTCTCGAAGTTTTTTTACTGCATTCATGGCATCGTTCCACTGCCTTCACATCTCACGTGCAAAGCAATATTTGAGATAGGTCCAAAGAAAACCGTTCTAAGAAAATAGGGACGGCGATATACTAATCCATTTGCTTTTTGCAAACAAGCCTTACTTATTACATGGATTTTCAAAGTATAATTGCCATTTCAAATCATCAGATAAGCTAACGTTTATTACCAAAAGACTAAAAATGGAAATAATACACTTCATTTTATATTAAAATTTCTGCATAAAAGTGGGGTTACATTCGCGTTACATATGTACGACGAATTTACAGTGTAATCGCAACTTCCCTAGCCGATTCAGTAAAAGTATCGAACTGATACAAAATACGGATGTTTATCAAAACTCTAATATGTTTTAAAAATCTGTCATCTTTATTTTCACCAGTCTTCTCCCAGTTTTGGGAAAGAAAAACCAGTTTCTAACTCTACAGTAAATAGGAACCAGTGAAAGCTTATCAACGACTGTGTTCTGAAGGATTTTGTCTGATTCGAAATAACATTGAGCCGATCTCAATCGATGGGACGTGTCGAACACAAGAAAAGAACTGCGATTCTCGTCGTCGGCGTCAATAAGTCAAACTAGTCTGTGTCACGATCATATGACTAACCTCAATGAGGAAGTTTGATCAGGGAAATTAAAACTAATTTGAATTTCGACTAAATAAAATCCTCAATTTCTTCTTTCACAGGCTCTGGCTTCAGAAACTTCGGAGATTTTTCTAGAATGGACTCAAATTCGATGTTTAAGGGCTCATACTTTTTGAGCGGCTCCAACTGCTTGTGAAATTTTGAATCGTCCAATACCAGTGCACAACTCGTTTTTGTTGCATCTGAAACAAGAGCATCACACGAAAGTTAAGACGAGGAACACCAAATAGTAAGTAGAAATACAGGGTGCATGGATTATAAATTCTTATTCCGATTGAGACTCTATGTGAGACTTCCAGCATGGTTTCATGGGAGATCTCAGCTAATGACTTTGGGCTACGAGAAATCGCATGCAATTTGGAAAAACGTCACCACTTGTTTGTAAAAATCGCGCATTTCCGGAAGACGGTACAAAATTAGTCTTTGACTGAACCGAGAAACGATGATTCTTCTATGTACGATCTCATCGATTTTGTCTCAAGATAGGAAATGGTTCATCTTGTTTCGTCTTTACGCCAGAAATGATTGATCTCGTCTACCGCTCGATTTTTAGTTGAATACCGAGACAAAAAGTCCAGGTCGAGATCTATAATACGTTTCTAAAAAGTGTAGGATTCACATAAACAGCGTCATTCGCTTTTTATTCATTGGCCGCTGACACCCTTCTCATTGAATGTGTTATATTCCTAAATGTTTGAACATATCTTAATCAACCAAGATTCTTTGATCATGGTTTTTCCATTTTAGGAAATTATCGCGAGAAAAATCGAGAATGAACATTGTACCCTCGTTCTAATCCGAAACAAACTTATTCTGATGATACAGCTCTGATGGTCATCATCTCTTTGTCGCTGTCTCGAAATGTCTCGATCTCGCTTGGTCGTGCTTGAAGAGTTTCGATATATTTCGGACCCATATTGAACGCTACACATATAGTACTATTCCAGCTATATTAGACGAAAATCCTCATTTTTCATGATTTTGTTCAACATATTAATGAATTCTATGCACATCTCTGAACGTTCCAGATCGCAATAACGTCAATTAGTGGAGAATATCAAGGAAGGAGATGCATACATCACGCATACAAAAAATTAGAACATACCCCTTATAAGAGCCTTCTCTGCCTTCCGAGCCAAGTTTTTCCAACCATGAACGGGACAAGGTGGTGAGATGGAAGCTTGGAAAAGTTGAGTCGTCAAGAAATTCCCAGATGCGTTGTCAATCTTCTGTTCGGACTGAAGAGGTTCCTGATGAGCTTCTTCATACTCTACATCATCGTCTACTGTTATTTCTTCGTCGATGTCCACATGTTCATGCTTAGGATCCTCTGGACATGCAAGCATTGCTGAGACACGAGACGGCATGAAATTATTAGTCGTATAATTATTGATATATTTCAATAAAAGTTTAGAAAAATGCTCATACGTATGGAGTTATATCGTAATACATATGTCTATACGAGACCCCATTCCGTGTAAATAAATTGTAATCCAGAGTATGAAGTGCACGACTGTTCTTTCGAGTAAAGGTTCCGTACCCACGGTGATGTTGACCACCATGCTCTGATCAGTTACCATCAACCCAAAACATACCGTCCACTCGATGAAACACGAACAAGAATCTATGCACTTATCTATCTCATGTACACTCACCAGACGTCAATTCTGAGTAAATCTGACAAAGCTTTTTGCCCTTAAGCTGCTGTTTTAGCTCAAATTAGACCGTTTTTGGTGCGTTAATAATGACTATTTTATTCTCATTCCATCAGAATTGGAATCTTGTATCAAGATTTTCAGTTGCATCTCAGAGCCAAAAATGCTCCAAATTTGTTCAGAATTGATGTACGGCGAGTGTACTTCTGTTTCTAAATAATGGCGTTGGGATTTTCTTGGAATTTGCAGAGATGGTGGAGTATAACTCTTAGATTAAACTTCATACAATATCTAACCACAAGTTCCTGATGAAACTTTGGGAAAAATTTATGAAAGATTTCTTTAGCGAGGTTGCTCCATTTGGATGATGAAGAATTTGGTCAAAATTAGTAGAAAGCGAATTTCAAACTTCATTCCAAATTTCTCTCTAATAACGTAAAGAATTATTCCATGAATGGAAAACTCCTTATTACGTAACTTGCCTGATGTTTCGTGTGAGAGCCGTGGAATGAGGTATCTCTGGATAATAAAATTAATTCTTCGAGATTTTGAACATGCTCATTTTTTGAGGCTCGTGAATTGGAAACTATTTGAGGAGAGGCTGAAAATTCCTCCAGACCACCTACATGTAATAGATTTACGTTGGCGATGAATGAAAAGATCGAGTGGGGAATTGAGAACGCACCCCTGCCCCCCCCCCCCCCACACACACACAGTGGAAAATTTGATGACATTTTGTAGATTTTTGTGAACTTAAAATTCAAAAGTGGCAGAAAGTTATCAAATCTTCGCAAGAGAACCAGAACGATAGATTTATCATGCAGATGGGTGAACACCTTCAAAGAAAAAAATTGAATTAAGCCAAAAAATTATCAAAAAATCACAACTTGCAGTGATAGGATTTTCTTTCTTTATGAGAGAGCAAACTAATGATTTTTTGAACAATCTTTCAACGTCAATACTCATTCTCAATTCTTGATGAATTCTACTCACCAGGTAAATCGATCGAGATAGGAGTTCCAAGATATTGCTTTGTCAGGAGGCAGGTGGGCGATTTCTCAAATGGTGATTGAGGTTGGTCTAATCCCTCGTGCATTGTGTCATATTCTAGTACTGTTTCATCTTCAATGATCAAATGCTCGTGCTTGGGTTCCGCCAAGTTAACGGAGTCCACTGTTTGAAGATCTTCTGTGGAAAATTTGATGTATGGATATAGTAATTCTTGAGAATCGAGACACATCCGACCGTTGAGATTGGGTCAGTATAGAACTATCAGCTCGACTATAGGTGTGATTCAAGTTACATAGGAATTATCATAGTAAGCTCATGACTGATGAACCTGCATTGACTAGATTGAATTTTTGATCACCTAGGATATTTATCTTTGAAATCTTTGAAATTCCGACAATAATGATTTGGTTAAATGAAATACGGTTAATCATTTATCAAAAAAGATGAACAATCGTCATGTACTATATCGACATATTGTCATAGTTCATGATCAACGAAAATCAGTTACATACATCAAAGAACTGTGCAAACTACAAGCTTGATGCATTGGAACAGATTTTTCGAGATTTTTGCTTTCTCAAAGAGAAAGGGTTTTCGTGACAAGATATTTCTGCTTAATTTTGTCACTCAAATCAATTTTTCATTCTAACAATCTTCTAACATAGCGAATCGGTTTTCACCATTTTGTTCCTCTCGCCGATATCTTCCTATTGTAATTCACGGTTTTTCCTCCAGGCTTATCCCTGATCCTCCACCAATATAACTTTCGCTGTCGTTGTCCGTGTTCGTTTGTATGTGTCTGTGCGTCGTAATGTTTCGTCCACGATTTCTCCTTAGCGTTTCTACCGATCTTCCTAATATTTATGTGGGTGTTGGAGGACTACCCAAAGATGTGCTGAAAGGATTTATAGCTCAATCTATTAAACAGTTCTTGATTAATGAGTCTTCGAAAATAAAAATGTCAAGATTTTCCAAAAATCGATTATTTTATATTCAAATACCTTTTTTCAAAAACAAGACACCAAGTTTTGCGTCACCTGAACAACCATTTTTTCATCATTCTCTGTCAATTGGTTAATGTGTAATTTTCATTTATATCTATCTCTACCAATTAAATCATAAATCTTCTATCAATGGAAAAAAATCATGTACAGTTCTCTTCCCATACAGTTAAACGTAATTCCTTATCAACCAATCGATCAAGAATGACGAGATGAACATTTTAGTAGGTCACTTCAAGTGACCTTAGAAACTTTTCCTCGAAGATAATTTAAAAAGTTCCGAATAATATCTTGGAATTTTTGAAATTTTCATTTTCTCGAGAACTGTTTAATAGAGTGAGCTATAAATCCTTTTAGCACATCTTTGCGTGGTCCTCTACCACCCCCATAAATTTCAGAAAGATCGGTTGAAAGGCTGAGGAGTACTCAAATGAGCACTCAAAAAGCATAAGATCAGTTTATACCATACAATGTCTTCCAAGAATAAATGAGACAAGAAAACCATGAATCCAAATGTAATAAGACTCAATTTCTACTCATTATGATCAACTCAATGTACGAAAACTTGACACATCCGGAGTTGAGGGAAAATAACCTTCAGATCTACTAAAAAGAAGCAGCTACTGGAGGCAGTGAACCCTAAGACTTTTGTGTAAATATATCGCGACCTCAAAGTATTGCTAAAAACGCACATAAGACAGAAGCACATTCGCGATCATGGTACTTAGTTTTGTCTGATCCGATCCCAGCAGGAGCGTGAAAAGACGTAGCTTGATAAAGGACTGGGCAAGAAGGCAATGGCCGCACAGTGGGGCTCGCGCATCTTTCTAGGGCTCAGCGCCACGCAAATTCTCAACTTATTGCCATGTCCGGGAATGAGGAATGTTGCTCTCAGTTATCAGAATACCGTCCGATCCCGGACACGGCGATAAGTTGAGAATTTGCGTGGCGCTGAGCCCTAGGAAGATGCCCTGGCCCCACTGTGCGCCGGTGCACCAGGTTGGGAGTGGAGCCGCTCACGCGTGCTCCGAGCGACGCTAATACTCGAGGACGCATCGACTCCTTGCAAGGCGCCGATCGTGGTGCACAGGCACACAGCACATGTTGGCGAAGTCGTGCAGAATGCCACGCAGCTTCCCCCTGTGACACACGCATTCATCCAAAGAACACCGAGAGTCAAGAACCAGTGCCCAGGGTGCTCGTCGACCTCGACACCGGTGTAAACACAGCGTGATAACCGCGACGACGACAAGAACAGATAAAAATGCCAAATCAGCGCATGAGACAAGTTTTGCGAACGATCATGTCGAGTATATTATATATATATATATATATATATGTGTGTGTATATGTGTGTGTATTATATCTATTCATTGATTCTGTACCGATATCACCTAATAAGTGAATCGGCCTGACTTGTTTCCTGCTCTAGCATATGGTGTGATGATAATGAACTTGGATATTCAAATGATGATGATTACTATTCAAGAGCCAAGGTGAGCTATGTGACGAAAATGAAAAGTCAATCGAGGAAACCATCTGGCTTTTCAGGTGCCGCGATATATCGTTGCTAAGCCAGATATCAGTACATATTGTCACCTCAAGTCGGCTGGAGGCTTGTTAGCCGACCGAAATAAAATTATCTCTCAGTGCAAATAATAATTTTCCTTTCCTGCCAATACCTCTGCTCCGTAAGGTTGTGACAATCATGCGGCTGCACGCGGCTTCTCTTCTTCTCCCTCGCCGCCCGTATGCTCATACATGCATGGGGACTCTGAGAGGCGTTTTTTTCTTCTATAACGCGATTGTTCCCGGTTTTTGACGATTGCTTATGGTTGGCCAAAATTAAAGCTTCAATTTGAGCCTGCGGGCGTCCCTCTAGCAGCTAAATCCACGAAGATATGGGCATTAAACTGTGAGTGCTGGGAGGAAGGAGTGGGGGTGGAATTGGGCTACTTTGGAGGCAATTTTCTCGAAAAGAAAACCTGGCCAAAATTCGAGACTTGGATGAGCAATCACAGCATTTTCCGGATTACCACAAGCACATTTTGTCTCAATTTGACGGGCCAGCTTCACAGGGGTTCTTGGATGAAACGTGGTTTTTCATCGCTTTCATTCTACTCCCATGTCTCCCCACTCGACGCTCGGATCATTCATTTCTCACCGTACTCCGCGATTTTTGGCGTTTTTCCTGGAAGAATCTGGTACGGTGAAAAGTGTTCGTGACTGGCGAGCAGGTCACTATTCGTGACGAAACTCGTGTCCGTGCAAGCGATTAAGTAGAGTCTTTACCCTGTCTACGGTGAATCTGCGGTGATTGGCTGTCCACCGCGATTCCCCGTGGTCGCCCCACCCTCTGCCAAACATGACGAAACCCGATGCATTGTAGCAAGTAGTAACAGGGCAAGGAATGCACATATTATATCATTATAGCTTTCCTATGCGCGCGGTCGCATAGAAAACGGTTCAAATCGTTTCGATTGTGAGCAGCGCGCCTAACTTTTTCGGGGTCGGTTGTCACAATGCGTACACAACTACGCGAATGCCCCATGGAACACTCCACGTGTATTAGAGAGACTATTTCGGAGGCTAATTGTGTGATTTTAGGCATAATAGAATTGAAAACGATTCAAATCGAAGGAGGAGATCGTATGCACAGAGTATTTTTGATCTATTTTTTTTTCATCCAATAATTTCAATATCAGTCAGAGCGATGTCTAAAACTCGTTTTCACCAATTTATTCTTCGTTGGAGACGACGAGATGATTCCAAGTACTATCTTGGAACTGAATGATTTGGAATGATTATAATAAGTGTTTGGATGTTTGAAAGGATACGCCATATGGTATTCTGAAATGATACTAAGGCAGTAATGAGAACAAGGAGTTCGTTTGTTCACTAGATGTAGAATATGCAAAAATGAGGATTACTGGATCTTCCCTACCCCGTCGGGGGAAAAAAATATTTGAATGATAAGTCCCGAGAGAGAAGAGGGAGTTATAATCTCGGAATATGTCAGCATTGATTACTATCATAGTACAAGATGTATTATTTGTATTTAAATTCAATTTCAATGCAATAATATTTACTCAAGAAACATAAATTGTATTGATTTGTGCCATTACATTCTTCTCTTTCTTTAATCATGATGAGTTAGTTTTGTATCTTCCACGTTTCATGTGATCAGATAATATGTTAGTTTTTGGCCGAACATACATAGATGAAAGTAGAAATCTCATTCAGCGAACCAATCAGACGTCCACAAAATGTTTGATCCAATCGTGGCTCTTATTCAGCTCATTGAAAAGGCTCAATAGATAGGGAACATCGTTGTCTTTGAATAATAGCAAGCCAAAATACCATGCAGCCACTCGACCGCGTATAACGAGTATTGAGCTTCTGAATTTCGGGTATTTGGTGAAAGGTTCAATGGTGCACACACTTCCCTCTGGTTCTGGACGATGATTGTACTTGAGATACGTATTACTCAATACTCTGCAGTCATTTACATCAAAAGCAGTGGTATTGACATTGTAAATTTTGAAATTTTCATAAATAGTGCGTTCACCGACTAGATCCTCGACTAGATCAATAAGAGTGCCTTTATCACCGGATACAATCGGATTGTCTAAGATCGTGATTGATTGAGCAAGAGATCCAAGTTTTATCGGCTCACTCAATTTGAAAAGGAGCATATTGAGATCGCTCCAAAAGCTGTTATAGCCTTCGAGAATCGTCTTGTTCAAGTGCATCGACTCGATCTGGTACATGACTCCATTTTTATTATCTTCGTCTTGATTCACCCACACTGAGTAGTTGCAGATGGGTCGAGCAGAGTCAGCACTGAGTACGTACTTAGCAGATAATATAACGCCCAAATTGACGGTGGACCATGGATATGGGCAGTCAACAATTACTTGAACAAGATATGGGTATTGGTGAATATCGACCACGGTGCCATTCTTTCCAGCGTTGCTCAATAAATCTTTAGATGGAATCGCTGAATTTGATCAAGAGAAACGTTGCATTGAGAATAATAGCTTAATGGAGTAACAGAATCATTATTGAAATCATGAGAATCAAATAGCTCACCGTTTACAGTGACTATTACCAATGCTATGAACTGCAAGAAGATCATCTTGAATGGATAGTGAACGGTCTCAAGGAGGGTCGTTCAGTCGAAGATTATTCGGAATAAAACTCGGAATATATACCGAATAATATTGTTTGGAGATGGTATCATGATAAGGAACAGTGATACAAGATATCTACTTTGGAAGTTGGGGTTGATTTGGAGTTACAAGATAAGAGAGCGATTTATGTAGGTGAAACACTGAATTAATGAAGAATTTATCAAGTCTGACTGATCGTGTGTGATAGCATTTAATCACCAAAAATTCAAAAGCATGTCTCATTTTGAATTTGAGTTCACAGGAATCATAAATTTCTAATCGATTTGTGTCCAAGACTCTTTTGAAATATGCATATTGGATTACGTTTGTATAAGAACTAATGCGCAGAGTCTGAATAAGATAACACGATATCCATGAGTATGGAAAGCAGAAAGTTCAGATCTTAAAATTGTTTTTAATTCGCACTATGGGGATTCTTTTGAGAATGTACATTCTGCACGACAATGATAACAGCGGGCCCTTCAGTTTGGTCATGAGAATTTTTCCGTCGATAAGATCACCTTCACCACAGAATACAGACCATGAAAATGTTTTCCCTCTTACACATGATTTCGCACGTGTGTGTCAAGGGAAAGTTCACTTTCAATGACCTTATAGAGATTCTGGAGCGGAATTTGGCTGAAACTTTGGTAATTTTTCCCTCAACATCCAAAAGGTCAGAGTCGTTTAGTGTAACGCTCAAGCGTAGACTAATACTTAAAGCGTTTACCATCAGACTCATGTAAAAAACGCTGCTAAAAGAGATTAGCAGAATGCTTTCTCATGGCAAAATTTGACCATATGTTCAAGTAAAATACATACATATGCATTTACTAATGAATATCAATTTCCACGAGCCTTGAGTAGAAATTTTCATTAGTTATAGACGACAAGACAAATATGAACTGGAAGGATTTACACCTGATTCTATGAAACAATTTTCGACTTATCCGTCTTTAAAAATAAAAATATAGAAATTTAATTCAGTTTTTGAAAAATATCTTCTAAAATGAGTTCCTAAAAATTTAGAGTGAGCTAATAAAATGTTGATATTGGCATGATAGATCGATTGGTTAGTACAGAATTTGGTAAAAATGATATGAGGAAAAAATAAAAAGTGGTTTTGTTACACATGGTGGAGAATTTATGATTTGAATCATTTAAATGGATGAAAATAGGAAATACACAGTAACCAAGTGAGAGAGAATGGATGCAAAATGAGTGTTTGAGTGACAGAAAGTTTGATACGAAAGTTGTGGGAAGAAATATTTGTAAATGAAATAATAGAATTTTCGAAATTTTTCTCATTGTTGTTGTTTAAGACGCATAAGTCATGAACTGTTCTATATAATGAGGTGTAAATCCGTGCAACACATCTTGAGATAGTCCTCTATTACTCATAAAAATTTCAGTAGGATCGATTGAAGTGTTGAGGAGATAGAGTAAAGCACATACGAACACAAACACACAAAGACACAGACAATGACGGACAAAGATAAATGTTCTGCGTGGAGGGGATGATCGTGGAGGGAAAAGGGCGACCTACAATCGAAAGATTCTGGCGAGGAGAATAAGATGGTTAAGGCTGAATCCCTGTGAGTTGTTATTACGAGCACCGTGGAGAGTGAGAGGAATTATGGAGAATCTCGATTAGAGGTACTCTTGATTGGAATCGTTTATTTGGTCAAACTGATAAAGTACAAAAGAGTTACAGAAGAGCTCAACGGCAAGTTCTACGTAGACAGCACTAGGCGACTGTCTCAGAACGACTAACTACCAGACACGCGCGAGGGGCAGCGTCCGGTACTGTGCAGCCCGAAGTTAGGCAGCACTGCATACACACATGCATACAGCCGGTCATCCTGCCGGTGATTAGGCTGGGACGATAACTTTGCTGACCATTCATACCGACTTTGAGTAGAGAGCAGAAGACATTCTGTCATGCTACATGCACACATGGGATGTCACTTTTGGATCATTGTTGTTAAGAAAAGACACATACTCAACACTTCCGCCTCTTTTCTCAAACCACACACCCAGAGGCATACTAGAATTTACTCAAGATCTCACCCATAGAAATCATACCAAGGTTCTCTCTCATGCTCATGAATTTGTCTCTAGGAAGAGCTTTGGTAAACAAATCTGCCAGTTGAATAGCAGATGGCACATACTTCAGTTTCAGCTTACCAGACTCATACATATCTCTAATAAAATGGTAGCGAGTGTCAATATGCTTGGTTCTTTTATGGAACTCAGAATTCTTAACAAGCTTGATGGCACTTTGGTTATCCACACACAATGTTACATCTGTAATGTCTTGACACTTTATATCACTCACTAGTTTCAGCAACCATTTTACCTCTTGGCTGGCAGTTGAAGCAGCAACATATTCTGCTTCAGTAGTACTGAGTACTACAAGCTTTTGTCGCTGAGAGGACCATGTAACTGCACCACCATTTATACAGAATACATATCCAGTAGTAGACCTTCTGGTATCTAAATCATTTGCAAAATCAGCATCAGAATAACCGATCAACTCACATTCATCCATACCAGTGTAGCAAATTCCATAATCTACAGTGTTAATCAAGTAAGCAAGCACTCGCTTGGCTGCACGCCAATGGTTTTGATCAAAGTTGTTCATGAATCTGCTTAGGATGCTAACCGAATAAGCAATATCAGGTCTGGAGACCATTGCCAAAAACATAAGGGAACCAACAAGTTCTCTATAAGGAACTGCACATTCAGACTCACACTCAGGGTTAACAGAATGTAGATTTATATTTGGGTCAGCTGGGACACATACACTTTTAGCACCGAGCATGCCAAATTTCTCAAGAATCATTTTCTCATACACATTCTGACTGATAAACAAGGCTTTGTTAGTACGATTGCGACTGATCTGCATGCCAACAAAATAACTGGCATCCCCAGTAGTGATGGAAAACTCTTTTCTCATTTCAGCAAGAATTAAGTTTAGGATTTTCTTATTTTTGCATGCCAATAGTCCATCGTCAACAAACAATGCCAAGTAGACAATACAATTTTCAACCTCACCGATGAAAATACATTTATCACCACTACTTTCTTTGAAATTGAATTTCTTCAGGAATCTTTTAACTCTCTTATTCCAACACCTGGGTGCTTGTTTCAACCCATACAGAGATTTCAACAGCAGACATACAAACTCTTCACTATTCACTTCACTAACGCCTTCTGGCACTTCCATGTAGATTTGCTCATCAAGGTCCCCGTACAGGAACGCAGTGCAGACGTCAAATGTCAGCATCTCCAGGTCTTCTTGAGCGATGTGAGCCAGCAGCAGACGAAGGGAGTCGTACCTGACGACTGGTGAAAAAGTCTCTGTATAGTCTATGCCCTCTTGTTGCATGAAGCCTCTTGCACACAAGCGGGCCTTGAAAACTGGAACTTCACTCTCAGGATCAAGTATTTTGAACACCCACTTGGAGTCTATTGTTCTCATGTCTGGTGTTCTAGGCACAAGTTTCCAAGTTTGGTTGACCTCGTGTGCCTCAATTTCCTTTTTGATGGCCTTTTCCCACTGCTCTGCATGGGGGCCACTCAGGGCATCTTTGCGAGTTGTGGGTACATTGACAACCGCATAATTTAGAGCATACCTGGCGGGGCGTCTCAGTAGAGCTCTGTTCCTGAGCTGTCGTGCTGGTGGAGGGGATTCGGCTCTTTCGCCTCTCGCACCATCATTCGCACGAACATCAAGGTCCGCCTGCTCTACGACGATTCCAGGGTCGTGTGGGTGATCCAATATACCCTGGTGCTCGTCGTTTCTCGCAGCGGCTGGGAGAGTCAGGTCGAACTCATTCGAGCGGTCAGTGCTAGATTTTGCATCGCCAGTTTTTTCGTTGAAGGTCACATTTCTAGATACCGTTACCTTCCTTGTATCTTGATTGAATAGCCTGTAGTTGGAGGACTCGCCCTCATATCCAACCAGGATCACCTTGGTTGCTTTTGCATCGAGCTTTCTTGTCAGCTGTTTTGGTACATGCTGGAATGCCTCGGCGCCAAAAGTTCTGACATGACTCAGATCCGGCTTCCTCTTCGTCCACAATTCATACGACGTTTTGCTTCTATCGGTGGAGGGGCTGGAGATTCTATTCAACAAATAGACTGCTGTGTTCACTGCTTCCGCCCACAAATAAGCGGGGAGTTCTTTGGCCTGTAATAGAGTGCGTGCACACTCTATGATTGTTCTGTTTTCTCTTTCTGCTTTGCCATTCTGCTCCGGAGTGTAAGGAGCAGTGTACTCCAGCACGATACCTAATGACTGCAGATAGGCCTTGAAATCATCGCTGGTGTATTCTCCTCCGTTGTCGCATCTGAAGAATTTTATTGTCCTCCCACTGAGGTTCTTCGACTCTTTTTCGAAGAGCTTGAACTTTTCGAGCACATCCGATTTGTGCTTGATAAAGTAAACGTGCCGGTATCCTGTGGCGTCATCCTTGAAAAGGACATAATAACGAGCTCCTCTCAGAGACGGCTCTTGCATGGGTCCACACACGTCACTGTGCACCATCTCGCCTGGTAGCGTTTTCCTCGCTACATCTTTGTTGAATGGCTGTCTGTGTGATTTGCCCAGCTGGCATCCTTCACAAAAAAATTCGTCTGCTCCCGAGACAGACACGCCACTTACCAGATTGTTCGAGGTGATTTGTTTCAACGCGGCTACGTGTAGATGTCCTAGCCGCTCATGCCAGGTTTTCAGATCGGCAGTGACAGCATTGGCTTCGTGTTGAACAGCGCATGACTGCTGCCAGAACAAGCGATAGATCGCGTTGCTCTGCTTCACTCCTACTGCGATCACATCTGAATCACGCAGAAAAAACACAAATCGACCCTTGAACCACAGGCCGATTCCATTGGCCGTACCCTGACCAACAGAGTACAGGTTTTTGTTGAGAGCAGGCACGTGCAGCACGTTCTTGATGCGCGCCGCCACCCACTCGCCGTTCACCAACCTGTCAACTGCTACGGTGCCCTCGCCGGCTACCGGAGTTTCGCTGCCATCACCGAGCACGACAGTGCTACCATCCCTCCTCGGACGATACTCGATGAACCACTCTCTGTGGGGGCTCATGTGCGCAGATGCGGCACTGTCGCTGAACCAAGCCAGCTTCTGGTTTACGCTCAGTAGTTTCTTTATCTGGCCTTCGGGGGGGTACCAGTAATCGCCACTTGCCTGCAGATCGCCTTGCTCGCGATGCTCCGACTTTGCCTCACACGTGACTGTGAGCGCGCAGTCTCCGCCATTGTTGCTACCGGCGGTCCCTCCCCCCGATTTTGAATCGTCGCTTCTCTTGCGCTGAGGGCAATCTCGAGCGTAATGCTTCTCGTCGCAAATATAGCACTTGAGATTCGGATGTACTGACTTACGTTGTTTCTTGCCTCGTCTTCCATTTTGTTTCGGTTTGCCGCCTTTTTCATTCTTATCGCTGACCGTTGTTTTCTTTATCGTTGCCGCGAGAGCGATTACCTCCTCGTTCTCAGCATTTAAAAGAGCTTCTTCCTCGATCAATTTTTGCTGCAAGTACTCGACGGTCTGCCGAGTTGGGTCCATGCTACTCCAGTGGGACCGAACATGGCGGTACTTTGGCGGTAGTGACGCCAGGATTTTCGCCACTATCATAGTATCAGCCAAGTTTTCACCTAGATCGATTAGCTGTGCTGCCATGTTCTGCACTTTCGCGATGTGTTGCACCACAGAGTCGGCTGGATCCATCCTATACTCGTAGTACCGCTCGCTCAGCAGTAGCTTGTTCGTATTTGAGTGTAGCTGATGAATCGACAAAAGCCGATCCCACATTTGTTTGGCTGTGGTACATACTAAGAGTGACTGCATCTGCTCCGGTTCGATTGAAGATGATAGCAGAAACATGGCTTTGGCGTTTTCCTTCTCCCATGCCGCAAGGGCAGCTTGTGGCTCAGCGCCAGGGACATTGTCTGGCCTCGTGCTTGTCCCTGTGACGATTCTTAGTAGATCGTTTGCCAGCAGCGCTGATTGGATCTGGAATTTCCAACACTGGAAATTCTGCCCGTTGAATTTGGTGATGTTCCTCGCAGATATTTCTCCTGCCATTTCGTACCTAACTCGCACGAAAGAGAAACCACATGCACCACGCGGTAGAGATCCGTCTCGAAACCACTGCCGATGTATGACTCACGATCTTGCCGGTTGCAGGTTCGAACTCGCGCGAACACGAATTCACAGAGTACCGATTCGCGATAGTTCACTCTCACTCGGAGCCGGTGTCTGGGCCCATAACCTGTTATTACGAGCACCGTGGAGAGTGAGAGGAATTATGGAGAATCTCGATTAGAGGTACTCTTGATTGGAATCGTTTATTTGGTCAAACTGATAAAGTACAAAAGAGTTACAGAAGAGCTTAACGGCAAGTTCTACGTAGACAGCACTAGGCGACTGTCTCAGAACGACTAACTACCAGACACGCGCGAGGGGCAGCGTCCGGTACTGTGCAGCCCGAAGTTAGGCAGCACTGCATACACACATGCATACAGCCGGTCATGCTGCCGGTGATTAGGCTGGGACGATAACTTTGCTGACCATTCATACCGACTTTGAGTAGAGAGCAGAAGACATTCTGTCATGCTACATGCACACATGGGATGTCACTTTTGGATCATTGTTGTTAAGAAAAGACACATACTCAACATAAGTAAAGATTTTTAGAATGATAACTGGATTTGAGTGAAAAAATTGAAGTAAAATCTCTTGTCACGAATACAACCCTTTCTCTTTGAGATAAATATTTTGCGTATGTGGTTGATCGTAGAGGGAAAAGGGTGACCAACAATCGAAAAATCCAGACGAGGAGAACAGAATGGTTAAGGATGAATCCCATTAAGTGAAGATTTTCAGAATGAAAAATGGATTTGAGTGAAAATTGCAGAGATTCTGACGTGCATTTTATTACCTTTCGTTCACGGTTTCTCCTCAACCATTCGATCGATCCTTCGGAAATTTTTATGAGTCATAGAGGACTAGCCAAAGATGTGCTGAAAGGATTTGCAACTGATTCTATCGAACAGTTTTCGACTTACGCGTGTTTAAAAATAAAAATGTAAAAATTGAATTCAGTTTTTGGAAAATATCGTCTAAAATGGAATCCTAAAGAAATTTAGAGTGAGCTAATAAAATGTTGCTGTTGGCATGATAGATTGATTGGTTAATACAGAATTTAGGAAAAATGTATGAGGAAAAAATGAAAAGTGGTTTTGTTTCACATGGTGAAGAATTTATGATTTGAATGATGTGAATGGATAAAAATGGGAAATACATATTGACTAAGTGAGAGAGAGAGAATGGAAAAAGATGAGTGCTTAAGTGACAGAAAGTTTGATATGAAAGTTGTGGGAAGAAATATTTGTAAATGAAGTTATAGGATTTTCGACATTTTTCTCATTTTTGTTGTTTAAGACGCATAAGTCGTGAGCTGTTTGATACAATAAGGTGAAAATTGGTGCAACACATCCTGAGGTGGTCCTCTATGACTCATAAAAATTTCAGAAGAATTGATCAAAGTGTTGAAGAGATAAACTAATGCTCATACGGACACACACACACACAGACACACGCAGTGAGGGACAAAGATGAATGTTTTGCGTGGAGTGGATGATGGTGGAGGGAAAAGGGTGACCTACAATCGAAAGATTCCGGCGAGGAGAAGAGAATGGTTAAAGCCGAATCCCATTAAGTGAAGATTTTTAGAATAAAAAATGGATTTGAGTGAAAAAATTGAAGAAAAGTCTCTTGTCACAAATACAACCCTTTCTCTTTGAGAAAGCAAAATGATGTACATAGATGAACAATAATGCATACGTCAGCTTGTAGATCGAAAATGCTTGGACCTTCGATTCTGAAATTCCGCATATCATATTTAGTTGTCGAAAGCAGATTAATTTCAAAATTCCTGACCGATTCAGCTCCCTGGCCTCTTATCGGACTTTTTTTCCGATTCCCACACGTGATTTTGGTTTCTAATTGTGTAAGTTTTATTGACGAGGGAACATCTATATCTACAACCTTTTTATAGAAAGACTCCGGTAAGCTTGTCGTCTTAGAAATTCTGATGAAGCATTCAATTGATCAAGAAGAACGTGTTGAAACAGCTGATTTTGGGTTTATTTCGGATCGAGTATTCTAAATGCAGGAATATCGTCGTTGGTGAGTTTTACTGCCTTACATGTGTGATCCTTGTCAGAATTCATAGTCAATGATAACCTCATTGTAATGTATTCACTTACACGGTGGGTTACCCAACAACATTTCGAGTCTTGATTCTTCCATTATCAGAAATTATCCGCATCACACACAGTATAGTCTCTTCCGGTTATAACGGCCTTCAAGGGACCAGAGAAAAGTGCACGTTATAACCTGTGCTCGTTGTATCAGGCACGATCATAAAGAGAGGTCTGGCTACTCCGTGGGGCGCACACGTTGCTCAGGTGATGCCACCGCAGTCGGCTTTTGCCAATATGGCCGCCTCGAGGAAGGCGATCTGATTGTCTGAAAGAAACAGCTGGTGGCGACTTTTAGACTTCAATATTCACAACAGTACAGCGATTT
Organism: Eretmocerus hayati; assembly: GCA_029851415.1. Taxonomy (NCBI): domain Eukaryota; kingdom Metazoa; phylum Arthropoda; class Insecta; order Hymenoptera; family Aphelinidae; genus Eretmocerus; species Eretmocerus hayati. The sequence continues at coordinate 17,971,860 of CM056741.1, forward strand.
GTTATGAATCTTCAATAGCCGAACAATCATCAACCTGGAGCAAATGTCTGTTCCAGTTTGTTGTTTTTTTTTTCAGCCAATCAGATCGTTTCCCTCGAGGCGGCCATATTGGCAAAAATCGACTACGGCGGCATCACCCGAGCAACGCGTGCGTCCTATGGAGTGGCCAGATCGTGGTATCAGGTTTAATACGAATTGCCACGATTTTATCAGTCAAGCTGGAATTAGTGGTATGTAACTAATTTCTCTTTCACGAAGACTAATTTAAAAGTCCATCACGTAGAATGAAGAACGAATTTCATCGATAGATGAAATTCGTGGGATAATTCGAATGATCTGTCAAATTATGGGTTTGCCCTCGCTAAATCCATGATCAATGTTCGCGTTTACTCTCCAAGATTATGATGCTGCACAATATTCCCCTGCACTTTGAGCCATTCATACACAGATTTATCTATTTCGGGCTCATCACAAGTTCGTTACTTTTTCACATTACGACCATATTTCCAAGAACTTTGCGGGATGTTTTCCTTGTTCTTTAAGATAGTTGAAATCGTGCAGGAGCTGCTGATATTATAAATCCTGCAAAATTTACTATTTTTCAGCCCCACTAAAACGATCTAATGGTATCAACTTTATTCCGAAACGAAATTGCTTTCCTCTAATATGAATGTCCAACATGCTTGCCAAAAACATAGTGTCTCTTGACTCATATAGTGCTTGTTTACATCGAATTTGTTCACACTATGACGCTGAACATCGAATTCGCTCGCTATGCCCGGATTCTCGTGACAACCGGCCTCGCGTCATAACCGAAAAAGACTGTACTCCAAAAATTAGATACAATTTGAATTCCAAGACACTTGCAGGCACAGAGAATCAATCAAGTTCTAGGCGAAATTTTCGATCCATCCCGTGCATTGAGATGAGATATTGTGCGATTGTAATTCGTACAAATCACCGAATGATTCAATGAATAGAAGTGAATACCGCCATGTGACCAGCTGACCCCTTGCCGTGAGCATTGTTTTTAGATATCTGGTGAGAGGTTGAACAGTGCACACGGTTTATTCAGGTATGATGCATTGGAACAGATTTCGTGCCTCGTTTTTTAGCCACAACTCGCACAAGCCTGACGACGAACGACCGTAAAGCTACATATAACGACAATTTAGCATAAACCGAACACTTCATGGAAACCCGTAATTTTAAAATATATGACTATCCCGTTCGAGAGACTCACAAATCGACCCCACAATGGTCACATGAGCTAGACTACTCTTTGGAGCTAGGCGCTCAAGAGAACCAAACATTTATGAAATTGTTCATTTGAATCGGATTATTTAGCATATAGAATATTCAACTCACTGCCACTCACTGTCTCGAGCTATCCACCTTTAAATTTTAGGTCAACTGTTACACTCATCTCAATACTTCGAGCAATATTCGTATCATCTCACCTGTTTCAGCTATGGATCCTGAAGTTGATGATGAAGGTGAGTTTATCCCAGGGACACTCGTCTTGTCAGACTTCTTCTTAGTTATCGGTACTGCTTCGCAGCGGATTAATACTATTCTCAATTTTTGCTTGAGAGCATCTAGAACACAATTTGATGAAGGTATTTTTTAGTTATGAATGACGAATGGTTTGAGATTATAAGAATCCCATGCTTCTCGAAAATTCTCCAGATGAAAGCCACGAGAGTAGTTTCACCAAAAAACGATTGAAGGAAAAAAGGTTAGTCTCGCAGATTTCTTTCTGAGTAAATTTTTTCGACTCTGTAGGTCAGAATATGAGCATCTGCGACCATGAAAGAAATTGAAAATCCTTTTCGGACCTTGGCGCACTAATCAAAATTAATTTTGGACATTTTTGCTAAAGTTCTGTAACTTTTTTCACTAAAATCTTTATAGCTCAGAAATTCGTTAGCTACAGGGGTACGTATTGGCGTATGTGGAAGGTGAGCAAAAATCCTGTTGAAAATCATTTTGAGACTCCGGTTTTCATCCCATCTCAGTTATATATGATTGATTCCATGAAAATTACTTTTCCATTTCTTCTCAAAAAGCTATTTCTTTCAATTTTTCAAAAATACGTTCTTCCAAGAGAAAATTGTTTCCCTTACGCAAAAAATATCTTCAATCTGCTTTTTGGAGTTTGAGCTGTTTTCCGAGTGATTTATACAAGGAATAGAAATTTCTTTGACAAAAGACTACAATTTTCTAGGCATGCGTGGGAATTCGGGATTTCGAAACTTCTTTCTCTAAAAAGCTGAAAAAATTTCCTTTAAGATGACCATTTCCTGAGTTCGATTCCATAAACTGGAACCGGAGTTGCATCAGCATCCAAATAAAAAAATGAAAAAAGGTTGAATTGAGCAAAAACATGAAGGCATCAAGGCAGCCGCTGAAGTGAATACGAAACCTTGCATCAAGCTGCTCCTTGTAACGGCTGTTGAGAGTCATCGGAACTTTGGTTCAAATCAATGAAATTCAACTGAACAAGTGGTCATTTTGGAGGAAATCTTCTCAGCTTTCCAAAGAAGGTGATTTCGAAGGAAATGATTTCAAACTCCCAAATCTCTGCGCACACGCAGAAAATTGAGGTTTTTTATGATTAAAATTCAAACTGCCCGAAAAACAAGCCAAAAGAGCAGATTGAGAATATTTTTTTGTAAACCATACAACTTTTTACATAAAGCAGTGCTTTTTGAGAAATAAAAAAAAAAAAAAAAAAAAAAAATAGCGCGCGGTTTGAGACAAAATGGGAAAGTAATTTTCATGGAATCGCCTATACATAATCAAGATGAGATGAAAACCGGAGTTCCGAAGTGATTTTTGATAGGAACTTCGCTCACATTTCAGATGCGATAAATCGCACCCGTCTCCACCCCGTCTCTAACATTATTTCTGAGCTGAAAGTGACTTCATGTATCATCACCCATCACACCGACTGTTTCCTGAAAAATGATCGTCAAACACAAGTCTCACAACTGAAAAAATTCGAAAAAAAATTGCATTTTTAGATTTCGGGAAGCGCTTTTTAGTGAGGATCTATGTAATTTATAAATCAAAATCTCAAAGTCCTACAAGACTCTAGCTCAAACCGTTTGGCCCTGAAATCTATTTTTTGACACGCTGTGCGAGAAAGTGGAAAATCAGTGCGGAAAAGTTACTTTCTCGCACAGCGTGTCAAAAAATAGTATTCGATACACGGGTGTAAAACTTGTTTTTCGCCCTTGTATCGAAATGTAATATTTTGATCGTCTGTGCGCAAATGAGTCATTTGCACACTGTTTGTCGCTCTTTATTTGCTCACAGAAGATCAAAAAACATAGTATGATACTCGGGCGCAACGGTTTTCGCTTTTTCGTGACTATTTATACCCTCGGGTGCGGTTCGAGCCCAAAAAAGTCACTCGAAGTGCGAAAACCATCGTTTGCGCCCTTGTATCATAATATACTACTGTAGATGAATTCAGATCCTCGTAACGTTATTATGCTATCTTTGAAACCCATCATATTACTACAAGAATACTTTGAGCAGTAAATAGAGATCCATCAGTCTAAACTCTGTAAGCAATTCTGGAGTCTAAAGCTAATTTCGTGAACTGAGAGCCTCAGAACAATATGTACTTGAACAATGAGTACCTGCGACTTGATCTTCGATGCTGAGTTTTTGGATGCTGTACCGAGCCGGGATTTGCTTCCGGAATTGATTACTCTCTAGAATTTTATTCTTGCAGGCCTTGTTGGATGATTTTTCTGGCTTCATATGCTGCATGATATGATTCCTCAACTTCTGTTTATCAGAATATCTCCCATCACAATGGTGACACGAGAATTGCTTCCCACTTATATGCTCTTCTCTCTTGTGTCGACTCAAACCACAATGGTATCGAAATTTTTTATTACAAATTTTGCATGCATGTGGCAACTCTCCTGTGTGTGCTCTCTCATGATTTGTAAATGAAACATACTTGTGGAAACTCTTTTTACAGATATCACAAGAATAAGGTTTTTGTCCTATCCATCTTTTCTGATGCTCGTTCAACAGTTTCTTGGTTGTATAGCGTAGGCCGCACACAGTACACAAAAAAGGTTTTTCATTTGCGTGACATACCATATGCTGTTTCAAATAACTTTCCTGGACAAAGCCTTTGCCACACAGCTTACAAGGATACGGAAAATCGCCCATGTGTCGTTTTATGTGATCTACTAGTACAGTTTTCGAGACGAATCCTTTTTTGCAGTAGTCACAAAAAAAGGATCTGTACCCAGTATGTCTTCGCAAATGCAGCTTTAGTGCATGTCTTGTGATAAATTTTTTATCACATACTTTGCACGAAAAGGACTTTTCGTTTGTATGAGATTTCATGTGCGTCCTTAAATGACTTTTATTTAGGCAGCCCATGCCACATTCCTTGCAAGAATATGGATAGTTACCCGTGTGTGTTGATAAGTGCGATACTAATGCATGTTTCATAAAGAATCGCTTGTCACAATGATCACATTCAAAACGTTTCTCTCCTGTGTGCCTCAACAAATGAGTCTTCAGATAACTTTTAGTTTTAAACTTTTTTTCACACAACGTGCACGAAAATGGTCTCTTGTCAGAGTGAGTAGTCATATGAGTTTTTAAATTACTCGTACTTGTACAGCTTTTGCCGCATACTTTACACGAGAAGGGTTTGTCTTCAGTGTGCAACCTCATATGACACGTCCAGCTTGATTTGTAGGCAAAAGTTCTTGGACAGAGCTTGCATGAAAATGCCTTGTCTGTAGAATGTTGGAAATGGTGTTTCTCCATGACCTCTTTACGGTCAAATTTTTTGTCGCAATATTGGCACTCGTACACATTTTGGTTCAAAGACATTTTTGGCAATTAATCAACCAAGCTCATCGATAACTCTAAAATTTGTATTGAGTCACGTTTCACACCCTGAAAGATGAGAGATCTCGAAAGATGACACATAGGTTCTCATTTGGCTGGGTGCTCATGCGATGCTCAATTTATTTATCGCGGAATAAATATGTCTGACTGAGACTTACAGTAGTCGAATTATGTGTGTACTTCTTTTCTTTGTGAAACGAGCAGTCTGTTTGATTCGGAAATTCTCGACACACATAGGGAATCGAGGCCGACGATGAGTTACTTTTTGATGCCAATGTTTCTCAACGACAATTTGTAACTCAGGCAAATTTTCTTCAGAGTCTCTTTACAAAATCATGTTACAGTTGATCTAGCTGATACGCCAGAAAGAACATCGTTCCATTTTTGAATATCTGATATAATCTCATATACTTTTCTTGTATTAGAGGCTTTGTCACGTATCTTGCTTGGAAATTCGTCTTTAACGTGGATGCAACCTCATGAGATTTTCTCACTCTCGTTTTCTCTTCAATGTCCGTATATAAATGAGTCTGGGTCTCCTTGAAGAAACTGTATACTGCTGTCGATGCTGTCTATCATCTTTGAATCTGTTGGAAAAATAGAACCTTCGAGCTAGTCTACATCAAATATCACGACGAAATATATGTTTAGAATCACGACTGTGGATATGAACCCCTGAAATCGATCTCAATATCCTTTCTCAATTCAAAAGGTAAATGGTTTCATCGTCTGGCTCATAAAAACTTTGCCATGCAGAGCTAAATCATTTTTTGCATTACGTTTAAGAAAAGAGTTCGGGTTGTTGAATAAAGTCAATTTAGCCGATCCATCAAAGTACTCTAATTCATCTTCTTTCACAGCAATAGGCATTCAATCCTTCACGTTGGCTAATCCGAAAGAAAAAGTATTTGTAATAGTTTGCACTTTGAATAAAAAAAAAAAAAACCCTGTAGCCTTGCCTCTCGACATCCCTGGCAGCACTCCAAGGTTGATCAGAAACCCCCTCAAAATCAGCTATGAGCTATGATGGGTTTCGTTTTATTTTTATATCAAGAGATCGGGTTATTGCTCATTAACATGCTTGTTGGAAATAAAAAGTAGTATCCACTTTTCTTGTAAGTTCGCAAATTACAGATATTGCGTCCCTTGCACTACATTCTATCGACTGTTTGGAAAATAGAAATTTTTCAAACAAGCATATATATTCTCAAATCAAATTTCCGACGAAATTGGGGTTTCTTACGTTCTGGGAGACACCCTAGATTATGAAGAAAATTTTTGAAATTCTAAAATTGACTCAGACCAGAAACCCTTTTAGAGCCGTTCGTTGAGAGTTGAACCTGCACTTTCTCCACGTTGATAATAGGTTCTATGCCATATTATGTTCAGGATAGGATAAATTCCATCCTGAGTTGGGAGGCAAGGTCACTCTTGGCAAGTTCATCGAAAATAGTTCATTGAGCTGACGAGTTGACTAAATGTTTCAGCAATTGAAAAGTTGGGGTATTAAATCGTGCTGAAAACAACCAATAAGTCATATCGTTTTCAATTTGATATGTGTAAGAAAAATTAAATGAAGTATTTGAGATTCATCTCGTTCCGGCGAGATAATCCCAAAGAATCCGCAACTTTCTGTGTAATGATCACACCCATCAAGAATCGGAATATAGCGAGATGGGTGAACAAATAGAGTCTAATTTCGTCATTAACCCATTACTCTGAAATTTCTCGGCTCACTTTACTGAACATAATTAGTAGAATGGTTGGATCAATTCCATTGCTTTGTTCTCAATACTGTTCTTCGCGTAGAAGATACTGATTTATCTGGCTTACAAATTTTCGTTTATTCTATCCCATTTCATGAAGACGATGCGAGGAAAAACCCATTTAGTCCATCGACTTACTCAGAAAATAAACTCAAGAAATAAACTTACTCAGTAAACGATCATTGCCGAACGAACTGCATCATTGATAATAATCACTCAGAATGATGGAAACTTCGAAGCCATGACAACTGATGTGAGCTCTCTCCGCGTGTTCCCATCGTTTGGTTGACACATACAACTATGCTCGTGATCGTCCTTGAAATGACTTGAAATCTAACACACAACTTCTAGTAATACTGGGTCTCGTACAAACAGAATTCATTTGCTGTTTATTAACTACATTGCACTATACTTTCACGGCTATCTGGATTCAAACAATTTATTAATGGAATGTCAGTACACTCGAAAATTCATTTCGGAGCATACACAACATTATTCTGGGAACTCTGTTACTCATCGTTGCCGTAAGACTGCCATGCCGCACACCTGCCGCACGTGTTCATCTCACTCGACTCGCAGCCTCGCAGCATGCACTATGTCTCTACACTATACTATACCTGCTTGGGATACCGGCTCGCTAAAATTGTCAGGTACAGAAATTTCAGAAAGAAGGACCAATGCAACAGAAAAACTACCTATCGAATTCGCACAGAGAAAATGTTTACCAACCTTCAGCCATTAAAGTATGACGAGAAATGTGCTCATCCGAACCATCCCGAGTACGATACAAGTATTCACCTGTAGTGAAATGTTCTTAAGCTGGACAAAATTCATTCGCTTAGCAAAAATTACATCACTCGGATCTTTTTCCATCTGTTTTCTCGTTAGAATTATTATTCATGATTATGAAGGTCCAGATCATCTGCTCCCCTAAAGTCGTCCGGTGAAATCATGCGTGAATTAGGTGTTTAGAAGAAGGCGAGTGATCTGGACCTCTCATGCTCATGAGCGTAGAATGAACATACGTAAAAATAAAATTTATGTGGTGTAACTTTTTCAGACCAAGTAGAATTTTCCCAGCCCAAAATTACTCTGAGTAACATTCAGTACGCGCTAAAATCATAGAGGCATCTGTATTATCTCTATGGCTAAAATGGCTAGAAAGAGTATGAATCTTTTTAGAACTTCTCTATACATATCTCCCTACTGACGTCAAATGTGTGCCCTTGGCATTTGAGGGCTCCTCTCTTTCAATTATTTGTGCAGCCACTGTCGAACCTTCCGTTGGGGTTCATAAACTATGGAGGTAAGTATGTGATGACCAAACGAAAACGACGATCATCAATTTCACCGTTTCATCCTCTCCGTATAGTATTTTTGCTCTAGATTTGTTCTCTTACGTCTTGCACAAGATGAAGCGTTTGGAAATAATCTAAACTACCTCTTCTCTGTGATTTTGATTCATTAAAAGGGTTTCTATTTTTCCGACGTGATTCACGTGAGCAAAATTAAATGACTGATTACTCGTTATTTGTCAATCATGCAGTGAGAAAAATCACGGACCGCCTACACAATACCGCCATACGTTCTGTATACAGCTCATATTTTGTTCATTGTTGAAGAATTATGCATTTAGAATCTCAAAATCCTCGGTCCCGCATTCAGAACACTATTTTGCATTTCCCAGAGCCCACGATGAGCAATAAAATATTTGAGATCAATTGAAAGAAAATCATTCTTAGAAAGAAAGAGACGGTCATGTGTAGCAATGAATGGAGAAAAAAGCCTTCAATCACTACCTGAAATGCTCAGGAATAATAACTGTTTCGAAATTATTGATTTGTTTTTATTATCAAAAAACCAAAAAATGGAAAAATATATAGTGTAACATAATCCTTGTATAAAATTTGAGTCAAGTGCTCACGATGTATTTAAGCGTGACTTTTACTCTAATCGCAAGTTCCCTAAACATAATAGAAAGCTAAATAGTAGCTCAACTCAGTAAATCGTTTTAAAATTTAAAAACAAAGGCGAATGTACTTCAATAATTTGTATGATAGAGACTTCCACTCCCCGTTTTCACGATTTCTCAATCCGTTTTAAAATCTAAGCAATAAAAGAGATAAAATAATCGATTAGTCTACGATTAAAGGTTAGTGAATACTTGTCGACAATTGTGAAGAAGTGGCATTAAAATGCCGGTATTCTAAATATTTCCACATCTTTAAAACCAAAATGAAAACCTTATTGCATACCTTATAGCAGTAAAATCCTGGCGTAATCACATGCATAGCTAGTCTATTTCATTAAAAATGTCTTATATCATTTTCGCGAAATTTTCTTGAGCGAGTGAACCGCTGAATGTGGCAGCGGATCGCATCTCTTGGCCAACTTTTCTCCGTGAATTTCGAAAGAGAATGGCTCATCTCCAATGTGTATTTTCATGTGATCCATCCATTGTCTTTCCTTGACAAAACCTTTACAACAGACTCTGCATATGTAGACGCCTTCTCCCAAATGCAGTCTTAAATGACCTTCCAAAGACATCATAGAACAGAGACCTCGGTCACAAACTTCGCACTTGTATGGTTTCACACTATCATGAATGCGAATGTGATATCGTAAAAAACACTTTCTTCTAAAAGCTTTACCACAGGTATCACATGCAAAAGGCCGTTCACTTCGATGCATTTCTCTATGTTTCTCAAACTCATCTCTCGTCTCGAGAATACTTTTACAGATTCTGCATGTAAAAATCGTCTCACCGGTATGTTCCCGCAGATGTCTGATTAAGAATCTTTGACACCTGAATGATTTATTGCAAATCTTGCAAGTAAATGGCTTTTCTCCTGTGTGTAATCTGGCATGGTCTGACAATATGTCACGTGTTGTGAATTTCTTGCCACATACATCGCAAGGGTAAGCTTGATTATTTTCATGCGATTTCATGTGCTTCTGTGCACATTCTGTCCTTTTGAATTTAGCATCACATAGTTCACACGAAAAAGGCTTATCAGTCACATGAGAACGTAGATGTTGTACAATTCGATGCCTCGTATAAAAGCTCTTGGTACAGAAATCGCAATGGAAAATACGAGAACCAATCAAATGCGATCCTATGTGCTTTGCTAAGTTATGTTTGAGGGAGAAGTTCTTGCCACAGATGTCACAAAAAAAAATCTTCTTCGTCATGTGCCTCTTTATGTGAGTCTTATACATGCCTGGATGTCTGAAATTCTTCTCGCGAAAGTTGCAGCAAAGTTGGTCGTTATCAGGTTTCGATTGCTGCTCGTCACCTGTACAGAATTGCAAGAGCTACATTTTCGAAGGAAAATTTGAATCTACGAGATATGTTGAATGATAAAAACTCCTGAGTTTTGGGACCAATCTCTTGTAACAGGGAATGAGAAGAATAATTAGCAAATTTCACCTATTGCGATTTAAGGATAGAGTAAAAATGAATCTTCGTTGTGCGGGCGACAAAAAAAATTAATACTTGAAGGAAATCATGGCGTTTCTCCACTTTGACGAATAATTTTACAGAAGATGTATATGTAGAAAACGTAAAAATATTCGGTCGTGTATGTACGCACCGATGGCACTGTCATAGCAATATACAATCTGTTACAGAAGGTGTGTACATACTGTAACCGGAGGGGAGGAGGGGGGGGGGGGGGGTAGCAAAAAAATTGTAAACTCTATTGGTGCATTTTGAATTTTCTGTAAACCCTCGTGGTTTTTGTAACTCTTGCGCGAAGTATGGCATTTTAGTGTAACGCTATAGACGTGTAATGATTAGTCATCTTCTGCTGTTCAGTTTCGCGTACGCGAGGCTGGACCTCCCGCGCGCGAGAATCTCTATCCGGCAGCGTACTGATTTGCGTACGCGAATACAGGAGTCCCTTGCGTGCGCGAGCAATCCGAGACCCGCGTACGCGAAACTGATCAGCAGAAGATGACTAATGATTACACGTCTAGCATTACACTGAAACACCATACTTTGCGTAAGAGTTACAAAAACCACGAGGGTTTACAACAAATTTAAAATGGACGAATAAAGTTTACAATTTTTTGCTACCCCCTGGTTACAGTATGTACACACCTTCTGTAACAAATTGTATAGTGGTATGACAGTACCATCGGTGCTGTGTAATGAATATATTGATATTGATAAGCGATTTACTTTTGAATCGATATCTTACCATTTTTAACGTGTGCCATTGATGAACGATTCTTCACCAAGACGTCTGATTGAATATCGTAGATATTTGAAAAATATTCCCCATTTTGATTATTCAATGGCCCTAGATTCTGACACTTCATCGATTCGTCAAATCCAATCTCCGACTGAATGCTTAATGAGCCATTATGGGAGTTTCCCGATACCTTTCTGGAATAGCTAACTCTTACATCTGTAAAAACACTTCATAAGCTTAGTACGAGCAGTTTCAAATCGCCGACGAGGGTACTATGTACATACAATCTCCAATAATTCTGATACAGAAATTTTGTATAGAATTATTAACATAAATTGTTGAGAATGCCTGACGAATCGCAGAATATTTATACCGTAGTGATAGAGTTTGAGATTAACACTATTACGATAAATTTTTCAACTTGGAATGGTTATGAGCAAGATCATAGAGGGATGATTCCTTTTCATTATGGTTCCGAGGAGCCCCATATACAGGGTTCATACTCATTTATGCAAAAATTTGAGGGAATATATGGGACATTTTTCTCACAAATATAGGACGAATATAGGACAAAAAAATCTAATCTAAAAGCCATATGTCAAAATTTAAACATCTTGAAATTGAATTTCATTCAATTTCAAGTATTTATTCGTCTTCGAATGAATCCAGTTTTCACAAACAAAACAATCATTTCAGTAAACGATACATGACGAAAATCAGAACACTATTTTAAACTAAATCTTTCAATACAGATAATTCTTATCCTTACTGAGCTTTGGAATTAATACTATATCATCGTGACAAATGACATGACAATAAGGCACATGTTAAAGTTAGGAAATTCATACGTCTAGAAGACACTCTACTGAACAGATTTGATCACTGGAAACATTGCTTTTTTGCTTTGTAATTGCTTTTTTTTTGGTATTCAGAATCGCAAAATTCGCGTTTTTCCAACTTTAAAATGCTCATAGCTCAAAAACAATGGATCCTACAGGAAAATAATAGATGTAACTTTTTGCTTAAAATGTCCCAAATTACCTTAATGCAATGGTTTGAGATCGAAAAAGAATGATTTTTACAATTTGTTCAAACAATTTCGGTTTAAACAATTTTGCACCAGACTTCGGCTTGGAAACATGCATTCGTAGGATCAGAAGGGTCTTCCAAAGGGGATCCCGAGAAGAATTCTCATTTTTCTATTAATAGCGATAATTTTACCTGGTCTAGTTGGCGTGCGTCAGCCAGATCTTTTCCGATGGATCAAGAATCCGTGAGGCTCACGATATTGTCGAAAGATATTGTTTTCATGGACAAATTTCTTCATGGTGCCAAAAAATATGTATAGGAAATAAAGGACAAAATCAGATTATATAGGAATTTATGGGACAAGCTCACAAATATAGGAAATATAGGAATATAGGACATCAGTATGAACCCTGCATATATGATCGCGAAAGATCGAGGGCTTATTAAATGAACCGAGTTGTATATGACTGTATGCCTTTTCGCATTAACTCTATCAAAAGCAAACATGAGTATGAGCATGCATGGTTGTAGAGCTCTTGACAAATTTAATGAGAAATAGAACATCTTCCAGTCATAGGCGGTTATGATTCCCCCCAGCAAATCCATTGACATGGCCATCCAGGGGCAAATCACATCCATTTCTAGTATTAAAGATGAGAACATACCGTTGTCATTAACGTCCTCTGTCTTTGGAACCAAGTCTTCGGATTGATAGCCAGGAAAAACAGGCGAGGTGGAATCTTGCTGAAGTTGAGTCGTCAGAAAATTCACAGGTACGTTCTCGATTTTTTGTTCAGGGTGATGAGGTCGTTGTGTTTCTCTACACTCTACATCATCTTCTACTGTCGATTCGTTTGAAACATTCTCGTGTTCAGGCGCTGAGAAAAAATCAGTTATATTTCAATGAAATGGTCCTCAAAAGGTAATGGCGATCTTCAATTTTGGATGAGTTCACATAAGCCTCTTCAATAGTGTCTACAAATAATGCTCTAAAACTTAGAATACGTCACAGGCTCGATATATATCCTAAATGACAGAATCACAAGCTTTGGTATATCAAAACCAATTTTGATAATTTATCCCGTAAGATCTCGTACAGAGAAAAATCTCCAAGAGTCTGAAAATTCTTAGCCATGGGGACTTGAGTTGCAGGCATTTTTCTTTAGAAGAAAACCTCGTTCAATTGATGACGACAAAACTAAAGTTATAAGAAATTTCTTGGAATCCTGAACAGTTACAGTGCGTAGGAATTCAAAAAATATTCGAATTCCTACACTGTTCAACATCTTGAGTTGTTGTTCAACTAATAGTTCTTCAAATAATCGAGGAAAAACTATGTATTTGACTTTCAATTTGAATTTCAGATAATCTGGAATCTTATACATCGGAAAGTCAGAAAGGATTCGTGTATTATATTAAACATGTATATTCTTTACTCTCTGTTAATTCAAAAAGATATTACTGCTTCATTTGGAGGAATAATTTGCTATCTTACAATTACCGCAAGAGTTGATCGAAAATTGCGAATTTAGTTGGGCTAGTGTTGGAAAGTAGATGACTTCTCAAATTAATAAGTTTGATCCGTGAATCTAGCACGCCTAATATTTCAGGAACCTTCCAAACTCGCGTTAAGCGATGACATCATCACAGCAATAGCTTCATTATCTCACCTGATTTCATTCTCAATTCGTGGGTTGAAGACGAAGATGACTTCATCCCAGATGCGATACCTTCTTTTTTCGATTTCTTCTGGTCCATTGGTGCTTCACATCGGATCAATGTTATTTTCAACTTCCGTTTGAGGGCATCTGAAAAATAGTTGAATCAAATCCCTGGACTCTTGAATGACACGTGATCAATACTTTGTAGTAGGTCTACCGATTTCATATATCAGATGGAAGTAAAAAAGGTCTGTGCATTCACATATCAATGAGACCCACTTCAAACATTACTTTGAACATTTCAAATAGTATCTCAGAAAATATTCAATGTAAAAGCTGTCAAGATTTCAATTAATTAATCCTCATTCCAAGAAATCAATTTCACACGAAAATGGATGAGCCGATCTTCATGCTTTACTCGTTGGAGTGAGCTTCACTTGAATTTCACTCCAAGTGAGTCAAATTTGACTCACTTGGAGTCAGATTCGTGCGACTAAAGCTTGGAGTCGCACGAATCTGAATCCCTTGGAGTCAAAATTGACTCCAACAGGTTTAGAGAGATTGTTGGAGATTATTAATTATTGTCGTGGTCACGAAGGGAATTTCTATCATTCTTATTTCCAAAATGACTTCTTCAGAATGATGCATCATTTGATCGGTAATGAGTGTCAACTCGAAATCGATGACGCGAACATGTGGGGTGCAATTATTTCAAGATGGTCATGGCTGAATGAGGATAATATTCTGGTATCATTACCATTTAGCAAAATTCTGGTAGAGATGAATCATTGATTATTTTGAAGGTTTGATAGTTTCTAAAGTGTTAGAAGGCAACTTCAAATTTTTTCCAGACAAATGAAAATCTTCACGTTTCCATAACAAACACATGATTCCACTCTACTCGATTAGAATAGGACGTATCTAAATTGATATGGAAATATTACAGTTCATATGATAAATGTGGATGCTCTAAGAGGTATTGATATGTGAAGGAATAAGAGCTCATACTGTGATCCGATCAATTCAAGAAAATTTCGATTATTCTTACAGTGCATGATTTTTCAACTTTCCGACCTATTGGCCTACAGTTTTTCAATTTGATAGAACACTTTCAAATGCAAATCAAGAAAACCTATTATAATTGTAATTGACTGCAATAAAGTGATAAGAAATGGGTCCTATAAATGAACAGAACTTTGCTCAGCAAGTGATGTCGAATGAATCTTACCCGAGACTTGTTCGTTGAGGCTGAGCTTTCGGATGCAAGGAGACGGGATTTGTTTCAGGCCTTCAATTCCTGCCAAATTTTTATCGTTGTGTACCTTGTAGCAAGATTCTTCCGCAATCATGTGCATCTTCACGTGCTCCGTCAACTTGTGTTTGTGATAAAATTCTCGATCACAATGCTGGCACAAGAATGGCTTTCCATCTTTATGTGTTTTTTTCATGTGACGACACAAACCACCTTGGAAGCGAAATTTCTTGTTGCAAATTGTGCATGAAAATGGCATCTCGCCCGTGTGTGTTCTCATGTGATTGACCAATGAGTAAGCCCTATGGAACTTTTTTTTGCAGATATCACACGAACAAGTCTTTTTATTATCCCATTTTTCCAGATGATTGGTCAACAGTTCCTTGGTTAAATAGCGTTTGTTGCACACATCACAAGAGAAAGGCTTTCGATTCAAGTGAGATCTCATATGCTGCTTCAAACTGCCTTTGCTAATGAAGCCTTTACCACATATCTTACACGAGACCCTCCAATCACTCATGTGCCGTTGTATGTGCGATTTCAGCACATTTTTTGTACCGAATCCCTTTCCACAGTAGTCACATAAGAAGGATTTGTCCCCCGTATGTGTCACCTCGTGCCGCATCAAACCGTTGTGTGTTCTGAATTTTCTTTCACAGACTCTGCACGGAAACGACTTATCACTTGCATGAATTTTCATGTGCGCTCCCAAATGACTTTGACTTACGCTGCCTATACCACATATCTTGCATGAAAATGGATATTCACCCGTGTGGATTCTAGTGTGGGCTAACAGTACATTTTTCATAACGAATCGCCTGCCACAATAGTCGCATCCAAAACGTTTCTCTCCTGTATGCATCCGCAAGTGACCATCCAAATAAGACTTTGTGCTGAATTTCTTCGGACATAATGTGCACGAAAACGGCCTCTCGCCAGAATGCGTGGTCATGTGAACCTTTAAATTACTTGCCTTCGTGCAATTTTTGCCACACACTTTACACGAAAAAAGCTCTTCTCCAGTATGCAATCTTGAATGAGACTTCCAGCTTGATTTGTAAGCGAAGGTTTTTTGACAAAATTTGCATGAAAATGTCCTACTTGCAGAATGCTGCGTCTCGTGTTTCTCCGTGATCTCTTTGCACCTGAATCTTTTGTCGCAATATTCGCACTCGAAAACGTTTTGGTGCGAAGGCATTTTTGACGATCTAGTACGGTATCAAATTACTTATAAATTTCTTTCATTTCATGTTCCCCCGCGAAAAAGGCCTATCCAGATCTTCATTTGGATACGTACTCATGCAATACTCTGTTTATCGCGAGAAAAACATGGATGGCTGCACATTTTTGGTAGAAGATATGCTTCACTCCCTTGGCTGAACTTTTCATGTGACGTAACTTCGTCTTTGTAAGAAAACTTCTTGCAAGTTTTTCCTATACGTCATAGCATTGCTAATGGCCTACACATAATACACTTCGTACATACGTATCCTTGCATTACACAAGCACTGCGATAATTTTTTTCTCAAAATCGAAACGGTAGAAGTATTCAAAATTTTGACTGCGTATCAAGAGTGTATTGATCTACACACAGGAAAAAATCGAAACCAATAGATAAAATTGTTTCACGATAGCACTACCTAGAAAGCGCGATGATAACTCAAACGTCTCATTGGAAATCTTGTACATCAAACTCGGATCATACACACGCAAAGTTTATCCGAGAGTTCCTTTACGAAATCACATCGATTGTCCTTCTTGGTGAATTAGATCTTGCACAAGTGATGATGATTAGCTTTAATGATATATACCCACAACGAAATTCTTTGTGATGGATCCGAGGCCCTTGTCACGCATGGTGTTTGGAATTTTATCACCAACTTGGATGCAACTTTATGGGTTTTTCTCACACACGTTTTCTATTAAATACCTCACTGCAGTCGTGAGTCTTGATTATTCGGAGCAGAGCATCTGAGTGCTGCTAATGATGCTACCCATTGGCCTATTTATCTGTAAAAGACATGAACATTTTGAGCTAGTCCACATGAATGTTACGATGAAACATGTGTTCGAATAAAGATTGAAAATGGACTCCTGAATTTGATCTTGATATCTACTTTAAACCAGAAACTTCAATTCCTCAATTATAATTACCAGTCTGATTGAAAACTCGCTAACACTTTTCTTGTCTGAAGTGGGCAAGCTAGGAAATAGTTCATGTTAATGAATCAATTTTACTGTTACAATCCATAGAACTTATATGTATTGTTTTTACAAGCAGGTTTGTGAGGTTCCTTGTAAATTCATTTGGTGATGGCAAAGTAAATATCTAGCAAACATTGAGTTCCCTATCAACAAATGGAATGGATTTACAAGTTTTTCAAGAATCGAGTAAGTGTATGATTGTGATTCATTCTTTCAGACCTGAGGATGGTTACAGCAATTCGAGAGTCTAATGTTGCATTGTGTAAATGAGGTTTTGGGTGATTGTATACATTGTGAGCCTTCAATCGTCTTATTTCATTAGTAGTAAAGACTATTGAGTGACACTAACAATCAACTGCCAGATGATACTGGATTCCAAATACAGTAATTGGGACAAAATTTTATGCAGTATTTGAAAGCTCTTTTGCCTTATTTCTCATGAAAATACAGGGTTAATTTGAAGAATCGATGAGTTTCTGCATTGGTGACCAAACAGAGGAATCAAGAGAGGTGGCTACATTAGGAACAATCTTCATCACTCCATATATACTCAAGTGCTTGAAAATTGCACAGGAAAACTGGCCAGGTTGGAGTTAGGCCATATCTCTCAAGAGTTTTATCCTGATTCAGATATTGCGGTAAAAGATCAAATAAGCCCAATTGCTGTGATTGAGCTTAATACTCTCGTTGATAGTTGTACGGCTAATGAAAAATTGCTAGAAAGATATCGAACCAAAACAAAAGTTGTAACTAAAGGTTGTATGGATTGTGTATGGGCACGGATACTCTCAAAGATCTTGGCTTTATCGATTTAAAAGACTAATTTTTCCCTTCTCGACTACACAGCATGGAGAGAATCATTGCTTCATTTCAAGACTGAAAACACCGATCAGAATCAAATCTTTTAGCTAACAAAAAGCTATGGATTCTATTTTCGATCAGACGAAATTGAAATAAGAATTTGATATTCTCGAGTTCGATTTGGTGAAAGAAACAGTCAACAGCACAAAATGAAATGACCTTATTCTTGATAGGTAAAATTCACAAACATACCTACAGATGTTGAATCACGATGACTTGAAATAAGAAAGTACCCAACAGCATCAGTGGTGCAAAATATAGCACGATAATTAAGCAATAAATAATACTGGTAAGTTAGTAAATAGGTACTCACCTTCATGCTCGCCTTCACGTGTTTCCGCCACATAAGGAGTGTTTTGTGGTGTTTTGCTGTTACGAGTTCATCGGGCTGCTACGACGAGCAGTAATACTTATAGAGCAGTAATGCTTTTGTTTGCAGCCTAATAGCTACAACACCCAATGGTCCCAATGCCATTTCAGCACGGTCGTATACCATTTCAGTAACAAATGCATTCTTGAAAAATTTTCACTGATTTTCACGATATGGAGCACGCAGGAGCACGGCACTGTGGCACTGGCGCGGCGCCACAGAACAGCTACCCCCGGGAGCAGGGGGGATCGACTCCCGTGTTAAACTGTGGTGTGCTAGCCCGTGCTAGCCTTATGGGCGGCTCAGCACAGGGTGTCTGGCGGGCAAACGTTACGCAGGCGCCGCGTCGTTGTGCAGGGGCAGACAGCATGCATAACACAGGTATGCCACGGGCATACTTTATACTTATGCGGCTCCACGCAAAATAAGTAATTCTGATTGATGTATGCCGCGGAACTATTTCTTTCTCTCACCCCTATATTCTTCCACTCCTATACTTGTTGAACAACCAAGTAAATTATTATATTTATGGTTAATCAACAATACTGAAAAAATAAACAATGCGTCACGAATACACGTAACCTCGCAGTCCGGCCTGCGGCATGGGTTTGTTGTGATGCCGTTCCGCCAAAAACCTAAAAAAATGGTAAAATAGAAAATGAAAAAAAAAAAGTAACATTTATAGAAAAAATGAAAATTTAGAGTAGAAAATAGTGATGAAGTTGTAAGTGAGGCGGGAAAGATGGCATCAAGAAAGTGCGCAGTTCCGGGATGCACCTCGCGCAACGGCATTTCAAAATTTATGTTCCCGGCTAATGAAACAATCGGCCGAGAGTGGTTGCGAGTTATCAATAATGATGCTGTGCTTGGAGGATTAGGATATGACGAAATTCGTGAGGCTCGTTACAAAGTGTGCTTGTATCATTTCACAAAAACCGACTGGATTCCAAAAGGGAATGGGCGACAACTATTCGAATGGGCAATACCGAGTTTGAATCTCCCACCACCTCGCACAGCAGAAAACGCCACTGTAGCCGGTAATCAATTACTTAATCTAAAACAAATTAAACTTGAAGATTATAGATTTGGAAAAAAATTGTGCTCCGATCCCTGCTGTAGTACGAAATGATATCAGTATTACCTAATCAGTATCAAACCACGATATATAATGATGAACTTCGTGTTGTGCTATGTAATAAAATTTGATTCCGTTTTTATTAGATGATCATATCAGACCTGCAGATCGTGACACTAATCGGCATTATTGCGACTGCAATCAGCCTGCTCGGAGAGTAGTTCTTCAAAGCGGTGTGTAGTATAACTTTATCTCTGCTCTTCTCACTCTCTTTTTCCCGAAATTGTCCAAAAAGTTCCGAAATTTACAAAATCATCAATGGTATGAAAAAAACTCTTGTGAGTCTCAAAAAATGGCTTCCACGTCTTGAAATAGTTTCTTTTGGAACAAATTCTGAGAGGTCTCAACTCTCGATGTCTCATATATATAGGGAGAGTATACTACTGTTGCGATAAGCAAGCGGGTCAAGAAAAGCAGTGCAACTTCTTCCGCATGGAGGGTGTACCAGCAACAGTGGAAGAAGCACAACATGATCTTGAGCCACAGCCATCAACTTCAGCGGCTCATCCAAGTTCAGAGCGAAAAAGACAGTCTGTGGAGAATTCACCCATCAGTGCAAAAATATCTAAACGCTCACAAGATGGAGCGATTCCAGCAACTGAGCAGGAGGGATTGCCCCCCGCGCCCTCTTTTACTGAATTATTCTCCCAGGAAGTGCTCAGGGTGTATGCCAAAAAGAAGCATCTTTCTGCTGAAACATCTGCGTCTCTGGGAGCAGCAATCATAGACTCTGCCGCAAAAAAATATTCATCCCCTTCTCGCTCTACCCCATCTACTCCCACTAACTCTCGCCCGTCTACTCCATCATCAATCTCTACGATCTCTCGACCTTCAACTCCGTCAACTCCCACTACCTCTCGACCTTCTACTCCATCATCAACCTCTACAATCTCTCGACCTTCAACTCCGTCAACTCCTGCTGCCTCTCGCCCATCTATTTCATCAACTCCAACTACCTCTCGTTCAACAACTCCGTCATCTCGAGGGTCCACTCCAACATCCCGTGCTCAATGATCAATTGGGGAAAAGACTGACAATGAAAAAATTTCTAGTGAATAAATTGAAATCATCTTATGTCTATCTAGTGAGTATTTCTTACAAATATTACTCCTTCTCCGAAGACTTTTATCCAGCTAAAACTCAAAATGAGCTTGCCTTTCTACATTTGAATATCAAAAGCTTAATAAACCGTTATTTCCATCATGCCCATTAATTTTTCTCTTTTATTTGAAAACAATTCAATAACTCAACGATTACGGTCCATTTTTTATGTAATTTCAAAATTTTTATTACAGCATTTTCTCCTTGTGTCACGATCTGAGCATATGTAACGAACGAATGACGCGTTCATATACTACGCAAACGAAGATTTAAGTACACCTCATATTCATTTATACTTTTGCAAAATCGAGTCACTCAATCAACAGATGCAATATTCACTCAAAGTCAAATTCAAGTGAACCAACTATTTTTTAGAGTAATTTGCAAACCGCGTATTTTAGTGTGAGAACATACAACAAACAATAATATAAAGTCAGCATGTGTACTGCGAATGCGGAAATAAGTATGTGCAAATAACTGATCTCATTGCCAAGGCTAAACACGTATCAAATAATAATGCAATTCTCTTGCGCTTCCAGCGCTCAAAACGCTTCCATCAAGCGTTATCATGAAATATCGAAAATAGCGCATGTCCGATATGTTAGGTATCAAAAGTCAACAGGATGAAGAGAAAGAGAATGGCGGAATTGAATTTTGTACGAAGATTTTGGGCTAACTTGCATTCGGCACGATACGAAATAGACAGAAAGGTCCATTTTTTCATCTCTTCAATCAGCCAGCCAGGTTAATACTCTGAAAATTCTCCCTTATCTGGAGGGATTCACGTCAACTCTTCAGGCTCGCATTTTGCACTCGAGAAGAGCTACTTTTGTACTATCTGAACTGCTCACTCATTGCCCTTAGGATAAAATCAACATAGTCATATCCGACGTATTTTTCTCTAAGCTCTCTGATGGTGATGTCGGTTTTTGAAATATTGGCCGGCCTAACGTCAAAAATTGAACTTCAAAGTTTGAAAGTGCTATAACTCTAAATTCCATATTTTAATATTCGTTTTGGCATTTTTAATCGAAAGATCAGACAATTTTACCTCGGAAACGTGAATAAAAAAAATGGGTTTTCTCCAATTTTCCCAGAAAACTAGGCAAAAACGCAGTAGAACTCACAATTTTTGAGGTTACGTTGCCCAAAATTTGAAAAACCGTCTTCATCATCAGAAAGCCGAGGGAAAATTCGTCGGATATAGCTATGTGAATTTTTTTCTAAAACCAATGAGTGAGCAGTTCAGAGCGCTCAAAAGTGGCTGTTCTCGCCCGCAAGATGCGAGCCAGGAGAGTTGACGTGAACCGCCCCATGTATCCTTTTCGAAATACACCAATGCTCGCATCGCGGGCTGAGATTTTGTAACACGAAATACGCGCACGTAAATATTTCTAAATGACGATAGTTTGGAAATCCCTAGAAATCTATAAACCATCTACACGATTTGCGATAAATGAGAAAATTCCCGAAATTCATGCCGAAGAAAATATGAACAATTTCAGGATCTATCATGAATATGGCTCCATCACGAGACGAGAGGATTGTCTATCTCAGAAACAATATCATGACGAATCAGTACTCGAAACTCATTGGAGAATGGTCTCTCTTACCTGTGAGGCCAAAGTCTGCTATAGTGTGAGGCCATTACTCACGCCGTTACCTAGTGGGAAATAGATTAATTCTCGATCCAAGAGCATGTTTTGGAAATAAGACAGTAACCCTACTTTGCTGCAAAAGAATCAATTCCATTGTAAGAAAGAATTTCACACCTTGGGGGAATTCAGAGTTCCTCAGATTTCAAATATAACGTGGACTTGCGTGATAAAATGTAATCTTTATGATTGGGAAGTGAAATGAAATTAGAAAATATTATTTGTGTCAAAACCATGTTTTGGAAGCAGCTCAAAGCTTTTTTTTACATCTTCTGCCACGTGGAACTCTGTATGTACTCCAAATTCTCTAAATCATAACTATCATTCATAAACTTCATCAGAGAGAGATTACCTGGGGCTTAGAGTTAAAAGAAATAACCAAATCAATCACATGCAGCCATTTCTTCTAACCTTTCGAAAGCCTCTGAGTGGATCTGAGAACTGTTTCAAGAACTATCAATATCAGAAATTGTCAGTTTCAGCTGTGCATGCATGTACAGAGCCTCCATCTGACACTTGTGAGAACTTAGTTCCATCAGTGCACGAGCTGAAACAATCTTGAAAAATAACATCAACAATCGGATCTTATACTCCACCTGATAGACTATTTATCACAGCATGATAGTTTTCTCCAGATCACCGATGTTTAATAATGACGCACGTAAGACGACCAAAAAAGTCAAGAAGTATCCCACCTGCGATGATGATGAGGATCAGTGTAAGTTGGTTTTGGTACGAAATGGATTTTGGTCGACTAACTCGGACGTGTATCCATATCAAGTTCGACTCGTTACGGATCCGCAAGTTACTCGTCTCGACGATGCTCGTTCGGTTCGGCCCAAAGCATCCATCATTCGTCTTGGTGATACGTCATCCACAGGACGATCGGCACATGTGAGCTTAGTACTGGTACGCTTGAGGAGCTTCCCATGGAGGTATTTGCATAGTGCCACATTGGCCAACTGAATATTCTATTCCAATTGCAGAGGACAGATTCTGAATATCCTCATTGTTGATACACCATTCCATCATTTTTGAAAAGCATTTATTGTTATTCTTTCTCCTTCAAATGTAGATGTTATAGTGAATATTCTTGAGTTCTCAGATGATGGGCCTCGATATCTCTAAGTGCATGAATAATTCCACCTCATGAGTCTCATGGCTCCCAGTGAGTTTGATATTCACTCACCTAGGAACCTCACTAGATAATGGAAAATGATTCACTCTGTCACAATGTTCCTGTATGTCGTCAGCCATTAAATTGAGTGGCATGGAAAGTCAAACGTTCTTTGGCAGAGAAACTGCTGGTTCACTGGCACCTGTGCTAATGGAACGAACAACTGATATTTTGCTCAGATAAGCAATGCTTGAACTGATTTGTTGTGAAAGACAAGCTAATCTAAGATTCCGTGTGAGTTTTCTCATCATTTTGATTGATACAGAAATGCAAAGCCCGACCAATTCAAAGTTTCCTGGTTGGTAGAGAGTGATTATCGTTATTACCACTACTTTGATAATTGGACAGTAATACTCTTCTGATTTTCATCACAGATAAATGTATCCAGTCTGAATGAACTTGGAGGGGCCAAATGGTTTGTTCTTTTGAACGGCAAGTATTCAGTGTGGAGGATTTACCGAAACCATGATTAGAAATTTACTCAAAAATCCATTTCGTACCAAAACCAACTTACACTGATCCTCATCATCATCGCAGGTGGGATACTTCTTGACTTTTTTGGTCGTCTTACGTGCGTCATTATTAAACATCGGTGATCTGGAGAAAACTATCATGCTGTGATAAATAGTCTATCAGGTGGAGTATAAGATCCGATTGTTGATGTTATTTTTCAAGATTGTTTCAGCTCGTGCACTGATGGAACTAAGTTCTCACAAGTGTCAGATGGAGGCTCTGTACATGCATGCACAGCTGAAACTGACAATTTCTGATATTGATAGTTCTTGAAACAGTTCTCAGATCCACTCAGAGGCTTTCGAAAGGTTAGAAGAAATGGCTGCATGTGATTGATTTGGTTATTTCTTTTAACTCTAAGCCCCAGGTAATCTCTCTCTGATGAAGTTTATGAATGATAGTTATGATTTAGAGAATTTGGAGTACATACAGAGTTCCACGTGGCAGAAGATGTAAAAAAAAGCTTTGAGCTGCTTCCAAAACATGGTTTTGACACAAATAATATTTTCTAATTTCATTTCACTTCCCAATCATAAAGATTACATTTTATCACGCAAGTCCACGTTATATTTGAAATCTGAGGAACTCTGAATTCCCCCAAGGTGTGAAATTCTTTCTTACAATGGAATTGATTCTTTTGCAGCAAAGTAGGGTTACTGTCTTATTTCCAAAACATGCTCTTGGATCGAGAATTAATCTATTTCCCACTAGGTAACGGCGTGAGTAATGGCCTCACACTATAGCAGACTTTGGCCTCACAGGTAAGAGAGACCATTCTCCAATGAGTTTCGAGTACTGATTCGTCATGATATTGTTTCTGAGATAGACAATCCTCTCGTCTCGTGATGGAGCCATATTCATGATAGATCCTGAAATTGTTCATATTTTCTTCGGCATGAATTTCGGGAATTTTCTCATTTATCGCAAATCGTGTAGATGGTTTATAGATTTCTAGGGATTTCCAAACTATCGTCATTTAGAAATATTTACGTGCGCGTATTTCGTGTTACAAAATCTCAGCCCGCGATGCGAGCATTGGTGTATTTCGAAAAGGATACATGGGGCGGTTCACGTCAACTCTCCTGGCTCGCATCTTGCGGGCGAGAACAGCCACTTTTGAGCGCTCTGAACTGCTCACTCATTGGTTTTAGAAAAAAATTCACATAGCTATATCCGACGAATTTTCCCTCGGCTTTCTGATGATGAAGACGGTTTTTCAAATTTTGGGCAACGTAACCTCAAAAATTGTGAGTTCTACTGCGTTTTTGCCTAGTTTTCTGGGAAAATTGGAGAAAACCCATTTTTTTTATTCACGTTTCCGAGGTAAAATTGTCTGATCTTTCGATTAAAAATGCCAAAACGAATATTAAAATATGGAATTTAGAGTTATAGCACTTTCAAACTTTGAAGTTCAATTTTTGACGTTAGGCCGGCCAATATTTCAAAAACCGACATCACCATCAGAGAGCTTAGAGAAAAATACGTCGGATATGACTATGTTGATTTTATCCTAAGGGCAATGAGTGAGCAGTTCAGATAGTACAAAAGTAGCTCTTCTCGAGTGCAAAATGCGAGCCTGAAGAGTTGACGTGAATCCCTCCAGATAAGGGAGAATTTTCAGAGTATTAACCTGGCTGGCTGATTGAAGAGATGAAAAAATGGACCTTTCTGTCTATTTCGTATCGTGCCGAATGCAAGTTAGCCCAAAATCTTCGTACAAAATTCAATTCCGCCATTCTCTTTCTCTTCATCCTGTTGACTTTTGATACCTAACATATCGGACATGCGCTATTTTCGATATTTCATGATAACGCTTGATGGAAGCATTGGAAATATCTGCGAAAATAGAGTAATTCTCGGACATTGTTGAATCTATTTGGCCTGAGAATCAGATCGCAATAGTCGACCACCTTTGAGAGAATGAATGGAAATCCAAATATTTTCAACTTCCAAATTTCGGCATTTTTTACGGTTTTCACATTAGTATCTGATGTTTTGCTCATCAGGGAGTAGTTGCGAAAACCGGAAGTCACTTCGAAAGTCAACGGGTTGAGGTGAACCGGCAATCTTGCCAGACAGTGATATAACCCAGTTTAATTTGAAAAATTTCAGGATACCCACGTAAGTCCTCAGGAATGTCGTCTGGGCGAGTAAAGACAAAACTAACAACTTATCCACCCCCTGTTGCTTCACTGTGGTTTCAAGTTAATAAAATCTACGATAAACTCATGCATGCCTCCGGAGTGAAAAAATATCAGTGAATTCAAGATTTCCAATGAATTCGAGTTCGTTTTGTGAAGTCAATCCCTTCGTTCAAATTTAAAGAAAGTTCTGTTATTGATGAATTCGATTCAAAGTTCTTCGTTTGAATTCCTGAGAATCTAGGATTAGCTGGTGTCCTCATCATATAACGAGATATGTGTGGAGATATCCTCTTCCCCGTCAAGTTTCGATACCGTAATGTACTCCAAAATCGAATCAAGCGCGAAGAAATTAATGTGAAGGTTGGTTTTTGGCACTGATTCACCTGCACGGAGAAACCAAAACGCACTCGCGGGGACGTCGCGCGACCCCGCGTCTGGCTTTGCATGACCGCGTCGAGCAGCGCACGAGATCGGAGCGTCTAACCCACCTCGGTGATGTTGTGCACGTTACCGTGGTGACGCGCAGGACAGCGATGTGACCGGCTGCTCGAGACTGTTTTGAGAGCCGCAATGATGTTTCGACTTCCTTGTTCTCGTGCCAATATTATGAAAATGGGACCGCGTGTCTTTATCTCGATAATTGATCCCTTATTAGTTTCAGCGCTTCTCAACGAGCGGAGAGGATAAATCGGTTTGATGGCACTCCAGTGGGACTATTGTTTATATATAACATTCAGAATTGTTTTCGTAACTTGTTAATTAGCTCAATGGTACAACAGAAGCCTCGTAATCTGAAGATCGTGGGTTCGAGACCCACCAATAATAATTTTTTTTTTTTAATGTAAGGTTTACAAGTTTGCCCTGAATTTCTAAATTTTCCATTTTTTTTAGAATGAAAATACAGTACTCTAGAGCCTGTTACAATTTTTGGGTAATATATACTCTTCCAACAAAAAAACTCAGATACCATTCCACGATGGATAGATCATGCATTGAATCGCCTCAGTCCTGCAAAATTTATTATATACTCCTCTGACCACTGTGTTTAAAGATTCGTTTGAAAAACCAATTTTTCAAATTGCGTGAAGAGTATTGTCCGACGCAGATCAATTCCAAAGCCTTACGGATAGTCACCTGGGCTTGATTCATCTCGCTTAAAGTCAAGAGGTCGATAAAATTCCTCATAGCTAACGTAAGCTAATTTCATATACGGCTCTAACATTGAATAACGAAAAATTCGATGCTTGATGTATTTATAGTGGAGTAATCTCTACGTTTTTCTTTGGATAGAGAATATATCACCAAATGATAAAAAAATGGAAAATTTAGAAATTCAGGGCATAGTTGTAAACCTTACATTAGAAAAAAAAAAAAATTATCGTAAGTGGGTCTCGAACCCAAGATCTTCGGATTACAAAGCTTGTGTTGTACCACTAAGCATATTGACAGGTTGCAAAAATGATTTTGAATGTCGAACATAAACAATAGTCCCACTGGAGAGCCATCAAACCGATTTATCCTCTCCGCTCGTGAGAAGCGCTGAAACTAATAAGGGATCAATTATCGAGATAAAGACACGCGGTCCCATTTTCATAATATTGGCATGAGAACAAGGAAGTCAAAACATCATTGCGGCTCTCAAAACAGTCTCGAGCAGCCGGTCACATCGCTGTCCTGCGCGTCACCACGGTAACGTGCACAACATCACCGAGGCGGGTTAGACGGTCCGATCTCGTGCGCTGTCCGACCGCGATCATGCAAAGCCAGACGCGGGGTCGCGCGACGTCCCCGCGAGTGCGTTTTGGTTTCTCCGTGTGGTCGATCGAGAATGTCGAATGAAGAATCGGAATACGGATCCCAGAAGTCTCAGTTGAGTCGACGAATCAACTCAACTGAGACGATTCGACTAATTGACTTGATTCGTCGACTGAACAGACACGATTCGACTAGGTAACTCGTATTTTCAGCCACGCATCGGACGCCGAATTGATCACATAATTTACGGCTGTCGGCTAGGTATGTGGGTGTGGTTCAGAAGCATATTTACTCTCCTTAGGCTCGGATTCGTAGTCGTTAATTCGAGATCAGGATCGGCGGATTAGAAGGGTCGCGATCGCTTTGCCCTAGGATGTAAAATGACTCGCCATGGCGATCGCAGCGCCCTTAATCGACTGACTCTAATCGCTGATAACTGACTATGAATTCCAGCCTATGAAACAAATTCGAGTGAAAAATACGCGGCTCGCAGCTGGCACGCCTGGGTACTTTAGACCCAGCGGCAACTTTGCTTGACTGTGGTGGGAAGGTGCGCGGGGCCAGACCTGTTGCTATAAACACCGTCGGTAAGTAGCTCAACTTGGCTACCAACAATTGTCGGTATTAGCCCCAGAAACTTCGAATTAAGAGCGTGGCGATCTCATAAAAAAGGCCTTGGGTTGAATAGATCTACGTGTGTCAGCTAAGGGTTGACAATACCCGAGAGATTGCCCAGGATTCCATATAACGTAGACATGAGATTGAAAGTCGACAGACATTTTTGATCGAGGGATTCTATCTCAAGTCGATTCATCCTAAATGATTCATTTCATACGAATCATCTCAGATGAGTCGATTTTTTGGGACTCATATTTTTCGTCGTATTGGAACTGATCACAATATTCTGCTTTTATTTCATTTTGATCAAGCTGACCTAGGATTCTCGGGGAGTATCCGGAGGTCTCGATATTTTGCATATCTTGCATTATTGAAAACCAAGCCTGTACTCTTCGTATCGCAAATCACTACTCGGATGATACAGTAAAATATCATTGTCGTGAGAATACCGCCAAGAGATCGCACAGCGTT
Organism: Eretmocerus hayati; assembly: GCA_029851415.1. NCBI lineage: Eukaryota > Metazoa > Arthropoda > Insecta > Hymenoptera > Aphelinidae > Eretmocerus > Eretmocerus hayati. Next base: position 18,000,662 of record CM056741.1, read on the forward strand.
TACAGAAATCTTCGATTCAGGGATTCTATCCCCAGGCCGGCTCATCCGATATGATTCATCTCGGATGAGTCGATATTTTTGGACTTGTAAATTTTTCGTATAATTGGATTTTATCACAATTTTTTGCTCTTGATTTGTTTGAATCAATTTGATCGAGGTTACCTAGTTAGGCATCAAAAGTTGTGGAATTTTGCTTATCTTGCATTGAAATCATTCCTGTATTTTCTATATACCAACAGATTTTTTGAACAATTGAAATGAATTATTGTTCTTGCAAAGGGACCAAACAGGTCATACAAAGTCTCTCTCGAATCACAAAAAAATCATTGTCCATAGATAATATCGTTTCAAAGGATTCCCTTGTTCATCTGGAACTATTCATTTCATATGGTTCATCTCACCTGAAACGACTATTCTTGAGATTTTCAGATTTCCCGTGAGGTGGAAATTCGTCTCTTAATCTCATTTTATCACTGAAGGTGATCGAGGACCCTCAGTTGACAATTGGAAATGTCCCACGACCGTAGCGCTCGTAACGGATTATCTGCTGAACTAGAATCATGCCCAATGCATAAGTATACCCTTATCAATGTTCACGATATAGCTACTAGGTATGATTCTAGTTCATGCGTCCACCGCCTGAAAAAATTCTATACGTAGAACTTGACGCTAAAGTCAAGGGACATGTCGAATTGAGAGTCTTGAAAACTTGCCAGTCTTGCATTGAAGTTAATGGAATCTGTATTTGTGATACTTCAGATAGCCTTTTGAGCAATAAAACTAGAATATTATTCACTTGAAAATGCCAAAGAAGCCATCCTAAAGTTCCTCCAGAATTGATGAGAGAATTACCGTCGACAAAAAATCTTGCTTGAAAAATTCCATCTCGGGTATATTCTTCTGAAATGATTCAATTCAAATGAGTCATACGGTACGAGTCATAATCTTATCTCACATATACATTTTTGAAATGATTCATTCCGTATGAGTTATACGGTATGGGACAAAATCTTTCTCGGACATATCCTTCTCAGATGATTCATTCCGAATGAGTCATACGGTATGAGTCAAAATCTTATCTCGGACATAAACTCCTGAAATGATTCATTTTGTACTCTCCAATCAGCTTGAATTCGGATTTTTCTGCAATCGAGAGGAGTGAGTTCTCGGGCTATTTGATAAGTTCTGATGCAGTGAGTATAATACCCCAATAATTAACCCAATTTTCGACTCGATTTTCGACTCGATTTACGACTCGATTTTCGACTCGATTTTTGACTCGATTTTTGAATCAATAATCAAGTCAGTTGTAGTACTGTCAATCTCTAAGGTGCTAGCCGATGGAACGTGAAATATTCTCACGATGTATCGATATTGAAATATCACGAGCTTCCATTCATTGTCATCTCATAAGGAAGCGACGTATGTGGGGAAAATGAACAGAAACTCGTCACGATAAAGTGGAGAGAAGATCACTATGCTATCTACGTGAATCGATCCCCCCTTAGATGAAGGCTGTCTCCACTCGCAGGCGGCGATCTACTCAAATTCGCGTAGAAACTCACGCAGGCATACGTGAGTTTCTTGGGCGAGTTTCAACCCAAGCTGACTCTCCAATCAGCTTGAATTCGGAACGTTCTGCAGTCGAATGGAGTGAGTCCTCGGGCTATTTGATAAGTTCTGATGCAGTGAGTATAATACCCCAAAAATTAACCCAATTTTCGACTCGATTTTCGACTCGATTTTTGGCTCGATTTTCGACTCGATTTTTGACTCGATTTTTGACTCGATACTCGAATCAATAATCAAGTCAGTTGTAGTACTGTCAATCTCTAAGGTGCTAGCCGATTGAAGGTGAAATATTCTCATGCTGTATCTATATTGAAATATTACGAGCTTCCATTCATTGTCATCTCACAAGAATGCGGCGTGTGTGGGGAAAATTAACAGAAACTTATCATGATAAAGTGGAGAGCGGATCACTATGATGTTCACGTGAATCGATCCCTCGCTAGATGAAGGCTGTCTTCACTCGCAGGAGTAGATCTGCTCAAATTCGTGTAGAAACTCACGCAGGCATATGTGAGATTCTTGGGCGAGGTTCAACCCAAGCTGACTCTCCAATCAGCTTGAATTCGGACGTTTTGCAGTCGAGAGGGGCGAGTCCTCTGGATATTTGATAATTTCTGATGCAGGAGGTGTAATATCCCGAAAATCAACCCAATTTTCGACTCGATTTCCGACTCGATTTTTCACTCGATTTTCGAATCAATAATCAAGTCAGTTCTAGTACTGTCAATCTCTAAGGTGCTACCCGATTGAAGGTGAAATATTCTCATGCTGTATCTATATTGAAATATTACGAGCTTCCATTCATTGTTATCTCACAAGAATGCGGTGTGTGTGGGGAAAATGAACAGAAACTTATCACGATAAAGTGGAGAGAGGATCACTATGATGTTCACGTGAATCGATCCCTCGCTAGATGAAGGCTGTCTTCACTCGCAGGAGTAGATCTGCTCAAATTTGCGAAGAAACTCACGCAGGCATATGTGAGATTCTTGGGCGAGTTTCAACCCAAGCTGAATCTCCAATCAGCTTGAATTCGAGACGTTCTGCAGTCGAGAGATGCGAGTCCTCGGGATATTTGATAATTTCTGATGCAGGAGGTGTAATACCCCGAAAATCAACCCAATTCTCGACTCGATTCACGACTCGTTTTTTGACTCGATTTTCGACTTGATTTTTGACTCGATTTCCGACTCCATTTTTCACTCGATTTCCGAATCAATAATCAAGTCAGATGTAGTACTGTCAATCTCTAAGGTGCTAGCCGACTGAAGGTCAAATATTCTCATGCTGTATCTATATTGAAATATTACGAGCTTCCATTCATTGTCATCTCACAAGAAAGCGGCGTGTGTGGGGAAAATGAACAGAAACTTATCACGATAAAGTGGAGAGAGGATCACTATGATGTTTACGTGAATCGATCCCTCGCTATATGGAGGCTGTCTTCACTCGCAGGAGTAGATCTGCTCAAATTTGCGAAGAAACTCACGCAGGCATATGTGAGATTCTTGGGCGAGGTTCAACCCAAGCTGACTCTCCAATCAGCTTGAATTCGGGACGTTCTGCAGTCGAGAGGGCCGAGTCCTCTGGATATTTGATAATTTCTGATGCAAGAGGTATAATACCTCGAAAATGAACACAATTTTCGACTCTATTTTTGACTCGATTTTCGACTCGATTTTCGACTCGATTTTTGACTCGATTTCCGACTCGATTTTTCACTCGATTTCCGAATCAATAATCAAGTCAGTTGTAGTCCTCTCAATCTCTAAGGTGCTAGCCGATTGAAGGTGAAATATTCTCATGCTGTATCTATATTGAAATATTACGAGCTTCCATTCATTGTCATCTCACAAGAAAGCGGCGTGTGTGGGGAAAATGAACAGAAACTTATCACGATAATTGGAGAGCGGATCACTATGATGTTCACGTGAATCGATCCCTCGCTAGATGAAGGCTGTCTTCACTCGCAGGCGTCGATCTGCTCGAATTCGCGTAGAAACTCACGCAGGCATATGTGAGATTCTTGGGCGAGTTTCAACCCAAGCTGAATCTCCAATCAGCTTGAATTCGGGACGTTCTGCAGTCGAGAGGGGTGAGTCCTCGGGATATTTGATAGTTTCTGATGCAGTGAGTGTAATACCCCAAAAATTAACCCAATTTTCGACTCGATTTTCGACTCGATTTCCGACTCGATTTTTGACTCTATTTTCGAATCAATAATCGAGTCGATTGCAGAAACACCTCTCTCGGTGGTGCTAGCTTTTGTGAAATAAATCCGTGCCATTCCCATGATGGTATATCACTTGATTTTCACCATCGTCATCTCATGAAGACGGGATGTGTTTGAGAGAAGTGAACACAGAATATTCTGACGAGAATTTTTCCTGTTCCCGTCCATTGTCCACAGTGTAGCAACGGATTCATCACGTCACTGTGAATCAAGTGACTGCGATATATCGTGTGACCACGACATCACGCAAGAGGTTTGCTTTGTAAACGCGCCCATAGGTTTTGTTTGTTTGTCCGAAATATCGTGGTCCCGTTATATACGCTGTCCTTCCTTGCTGTTGTAGATCAACTCCCACCCGTGTCGAAATTCCATAGAGATATTATACCAATAGAGGAGGCATGGGCCCCTTTTCAGCGGGACGGCGTTCGATGAGAGAGACGGTCGAGTTGCGCCGCCGTCTCTCTCTAAATCTTGAGTGGCTGCGCAGCTTCAGCTTGCCTCTCCTTCTCACTATGTTCTCCCTACTACTCTATACGGAATTACCGAAGTGGACCACCTGACCACTCTCTAGCGAGTTATGTCTGTCCTTCTCTAATTTGTTTTGGTGGGTCTCCGACAGGGTGCGCTTTCAGTGCCCCGCGCTCTTTGAAAATCCGCAATTGAACAATGAATAAGTCTGACAAAGTAGAAAGTAGTAAACGTAGCTTTAATTATCATTCTCAAAATAGTCGCACGAGTAATTAGAATATTGTTACACAATTCTCGACCATCGCGACCTCGTGCAACCTCACGGCGTGCTGGTGGGGTGTGGGGCAGATCTGATGTGGGGTCGTCGCGGTCCAGCCACGAGTGCCGGGCCGGGTCGGCGCCGGTGGCCAAGCGGAAATCGCGTTTTGGGGCACAACCAGCTCACCCAGGGTGTTAAGATCCGATGATGGTCACCAGGAAATGAGACCCGGCCCCGACTTAGTGAACCGGCGTCCGGGCCTTGACAATTTATTTTGGTGCATTTCAGAGGTGCGTTGCAGACGACGTGGAATTTATGGTCGCCCATGTGTGCACCAGGATGCACTGGGATGCACCGCAAAAGAGAAAAGTCTTCTTTAATGTAGTGCTCCAGGTTTCGGGATGGCTCTGGGACGACGGCAATATCTAGGAAGCGGTGGCAGAACAAAATTTGTGGAAATAACCTCTAATTAGTGCGCTTGCAGTGAGGCTCAATTTCACGTGATGTGCGTTAAATTGTCATGTTTGATGCATTCAGAATTCTCAGATGCGATTCATGACTATTTCTGGATATATTACTCCACCCTGAAGAATGGAAACACTGGCACTGGATAGAAACCAAACAGCAGAGAGGAGAATTCATTCTCGTTACTTTCAGTTAGTCAGAAAGTTAGAGATCATTTTATTGAGTCCACAGAATACTCATGTAGTTATTACTCTCATAAGTGCACTACTGATATAAAAGCTTGATTCCTCAATGAGTGAGCAACAGTGTTCCGTGGAATTGTGATTGGTCGTTTCTGACTACATGTGTCAGTTTCGTACTACCTCATTGATGAAATGCTGTCGAAGGGTGAATGAACTCCTTCAAGAAACTTGCTGATCCGAGTTACAGAATGTTATGGAATCAGCACCACACACAGGATCAATCTTTGTTGTGGTTTTCTATCAAATTAAGAGTTCTGCAATCGTGTCTCACAGACATCAATCAGTCAGTCTGAGCATTTATTTGCAGCATCAGTAATATTTTTCATGAATGTATGGATGGGGAATTATGGAATACAGTCCATGTCAATTTCCACCTATTCATCTGCTTTGATCAGTTTCTAGAAACATGTCACACATTGAAATACTCAAAACTACTTGAACATCTTCACACTTTCAATGGCAAATTTTCATTTCGGGTGAAAACAGAAGGATTCAAAAGTTTCCACAGAACTGGCAAGAGGCACTGGACAGCCAATTTGACAGTATGGCATAGGTATCATGAGGGTATTGTTTCAATCAATGAAAGCTTACTCTATTTATCGAATGATGAGAGCAATGGTGCTTGAATTTTCCACTGAGGGCTCCATAATACATACTCAGTTGGGCATCGCTCTTATTCAACACCTAAGTGGGAATCTTCCTTTATTGTCAACGGAAGAGAAGCAAAAAATGAATCAAATGGCCCTCCAATGCTGGCCACTCCCACAATTATTCAGATAAAAATTCTTAGAGGTAGAACATTTTTAGAGCTCCAGCTGAGATTAATATTTTGAGAATCCAGAAAGAAACTTGGAAAAGGATCTGCTAGCGGATCTTACAAACTTTTATTTTATACACGGGTCTGTCGCATTTTTGTATTTCATCCAGCAAGTCAAATCAATTTGACTGAAGTATTATATTCCGACAGCTATGTGCTTCTATCTTCCTCAGATATCAAAGCTCACATCCCTTGATATGACGACCACGCGTTTTGATTTTTCCTCTTCTGAATACAAATCGGATTTTTAAATAAAATGAAACAGCTGTTGAAGAGTCTTTCACCAATTTTCAATTGAAAAATATCATGTAAAATGTAACGTAAGTATACCCCCCCCCCTTCGCCCGAGTCTGATTCTTCGCTATAATAGCTTCGGCCTCCTTCGAAATTTCAGATGGTACCACAGCTGTAAATTCATTTCAAGACCTCCGAAATGAGCTATGGTACTCACTACTTTGATAAACCAGAGCCAAGTTACCCCAATTTTCCCGAGTGATTTTGCGAGAGTTCATCATAAGGGAGTCCAAACCTGCGAACCTACCCCGCGATGACATCCTTTTAAATAGTGCAAGTCGGGGTAAATGCCGCTGGTTCAGCTATAACTGTTTCTTCCATGGTTTGACGCGATAAACACGTCCCAATAAAGCTAAAAGAAAATCAAATCAGTTATAGTTCGCAAAATTGGTCGCACAAGAGAAATTTTGGTTCTGTACAATTCCGGTTTTCCTGAATACTGAATGCAATTTCTCAGATGTGTGAACACAAAAAATGCAGAACCTCCTTTTAATCGTGCTTGCAAAAGCAGTCATCATTCGGGGTCGACCCAAACTGACCCGAACCTTTGGTTCTCTCATATTATCATAACGTAGCAGCTATGAAAAAGCCCGTGATGGGGTCAAACAATTCCTCGTTCTTGAGATCCACTAAATGGCTCAGAGTAAAGAAACTATCTGCAAACGTACGAGTTGAAACAAATGATGTTGGTTGATAGAAGGAAACTCTCAGGAGACTAGCTGAGATATTTACGAGACGCAAAGTCTGCACATATAGGTATATGGTCTCCCCTGAAAATATTTTGATTGACCTCCCTTTCGATTATTCTCGATACCGACAATAATACTGGTCTCAAATCTTGTGGCAGCCTTGTATACCTGAAATAGACGCATACTCTGAAAAACTGTAAAGAGATGTGTTTGTGTATCTTGGACACCATGCAAGTCATGAAACCACACATTTTTTTCGATAAAATGGATACTTTTCAAGTGACACTCAGCAACCCAATAACACTCCCACAGGTGGACTTTGAGGACTTCCTTCTATTACGCAACTTAAAACGAGTCGCTCGACGATGAGTTGTGTAATGGGGAAATAAGTGACAGTGCAGAAATCCAAACGAAATCTTAAATACAATATGAAGACCTCTAGGTAAAGTCATTCCAAACAATAATCGATTACTTTTCCAAAAAACATCATTTTTGACGTATGGATCGTGTAAGTTAAGGAGATGAACACCCCGTTCATTTTTGCTAATCAATATTTTTACTAGAGTTCACTTGTTTTATTAATCATGATACTTGAGTACGACGTAAAATTGTCTCAACATCTGAATTTCTTGGAAATCTACTATCCTAGGACGTACTCTTGACGACTCATCCATCGGGAAACGAGATTAGTTCTGAAAAAAGATCTAAGGCCCATTGGATCTGAAACCTGTAACTTGACACCCGCAACAGAAAATCGATGGGCCAGAGTGAAAAGGAACTATCTGAAAATTTGTGATTAACCGGTAATATCTTGTATTACATTTAATACAAGATACTTCCGTTTAGCCAGAAATTTTCAGATAGTTCCTTATACTCTTGGCCATCGAATTGGAAACACCTTCATCAATCTGGAATTCTCAACGGGCAACAGATATTCTCCGAACACCATCATCAGGAAGTTTTCTATAATCTCTGCTCTGGAAGGCTCGGGCTAGAGACTTTGACCTGATGGGTGAGATGGCTTTCAAAACCGGAAGAGGGAAAAAGGTAACGACTTCTACAGCTGGCATTTTTATTAATCCAAGGAATATTGTATGGTCTAAAGCTGCAGGCTAATACGCATATATTGGAACTAAAAATCTTACCCCAATAAGATAATATCTGTGCGATCTGTTCCCTGTACAACCGATAGGAAAATAATATTCGACACCCGGTCGGGGTGGTTCTTGTATTTCCGTGACGACCTTGAGATCGTCCTTGGCTATGGATACATATATGGGCAAATCTCAGGCAGGAAGTGTGCGATTTCGCCTTTAAAATTCCGAGAATTTCAGAATGGCAGCATACCTCCCATGGACTTTTCTTTGGTCCAAGTAATGCTCAAAGAATGATGAAATACTTGCGTAAATGACTTTTGGAGCTCCGCCGTGGATTTGTGAGGGGATAGAAGATTATCCCATGTATTTGAATGGGAGCCTCGTATTTCCGTCATTCTAATTGGCACATGTGTATGTGAATATATGGCATCCTCGGTGTTGAAATAGAGGAAATAAGATACGTTTAATAGTTCACAGTGTCTTCTGGAGGTCTGTGGTACAAAATGAAAATGTGGGGATCAGGTTTACACTTGGTTTTAATCTCAACGGAATCGAAATTTTCGTGTGCTGCACGAAAAACAATTTTTTTGACCCAATTTACGCAAAAATAACTTCTCTCATTGCCGCATCGTCATGCAGAATCGAGCACACTATCGTTCTTGGGCTAGATTCGTAGGTAGTGTACCCAACTTGCCCCCATTAAGCCATTTTCTCAATTACTCTGACCCATCTCAATCTTTTCCAACGCACATAAACTCATATTAAAGCTTGTCTCAAGACCTTCAAAATGAGTTAAAGTACATCCAATTTGGACCAACTGGAGCCGAATTGTTTTAATTCTCCCAAAAGGTGATTTTTGAGAGTTTACAAAAGTGTGTACCCAACTCCACCCATTATTCAAAACAATGTAAATCGGCGGTATATTGCATAAAATCGCTTTGATCCGTTTTTATCGCCGTGCAGCGACATTTGTAATTTTTCGCTGGCCCAAAATACTGTTTCCGACCTATTTTGATGCGGTAAACACGTTCTGAGTTGTAAAAAAAGCCATACTGCACGCCTTTCCGAGATGGGAGCATGTTGGGTACACTCCTATGTCGGCCTTCTTGTTTCTCAGGTCATCTTCGTGTTTTGTACATAAACTCGCTCCAAATCAGAGTTTTGCAACTCTAAAAACGTATTTTGGTACGCAGAGATAGGTCAAATAAAAATAAATACGCACCGCCGGTTTTAGTGAACGCGATTACCTCGGTGATTTCTTAGTCGTGCAAACACGATAAATGGTAAAATCAATTTCAATTTTCTGAAGGACGCAGAAACGATCCGGGGTCGATGCAAACTACGTACTTTCTCTTATTTTAACATAACAAACGTAAAAAAAATATGCGGAAAGGTCCACGAGTGACCATTTCTGAGATCGGCATATGAGGGCAAGTTGGGTACACCTTAGCTTATATTTAAATATCCACTCCGATCACTCTCAAAATGTACGAGCATGCTCATTGGTACCTAATGAAAGATATTTGGTAGCGTGGGAGTTATGCTGAGCTGAGGAGCTGTATCCGCGAAGAGCTCATCAATATAATATGGACGCCCATAAATATGGAAAGTCTACAGTCACTATTAGAACTTATTTCGGAGATAGAAGAAGATGTTCTGATAGTTCAAACCCAGAAAAATGAGCTCCCGTGCCGAGTGGAATTTTTTAAACATTTTTCATCGGTAATTACGCCCTTTTTGCTTTCTCGAAGAGAAAGTATTGTATCGGTGCGGAAATTTTTGCTTAGAATTTTTTTAAATTTCTCATTTTTCACCCTCTAGTTTAACTTTCATCCAAAATCCACCTCAACCATCTTGTTCTACTCGCCAAAATCTATCGAACAGTACCTCTATACTTTCTTCACCTCATATACAACGCCCTCCGTGAATTATTTTGAAAAACACCTCGTTCATGTCCGTATGTGCGTGTGTCTGTAGGTTGTCTTCTCTTTGTCACGCGATATCTCCTGAACCCCTTGATCAATCTTCTTGAAATTTCGAGGGTTTACTTCCAATCAACCAGTGAAGGTCCCAGTATGTTGACAGTTCCATACTCTCATTACTCCTTCTTCCACGTTAAACTGATTGCCTAAATTTTGACACCATTTTTAGACCCTGTTCGTCCAAATCTTCTAGCAGCTCCTATTCACAGTATAAATTGTTACTTATTGTTGTCCAAGTATCCCTCGATCATTCTAAAGAGATTGGTTAATACAGAATTTTGATTAGTGTTTCCATTTTTGAAGAAAAAATTTTTTCATTTTTCCTTCTATGTCACTCCAAATTTCGTTTCCACTTTCACCAATCTCTTTGAAATTTTGAGGCATTATTCAGCTTCCTTGGGCAATGGTCCCAGTCCTTTTTGAGCCTCATCCACTTATTTATTTCGTCCCTACAAACCTTTTTATCTTCAATTTTAATATCGATGCCGAAATTTTCGCTTAAATTTTTCTTCATTTTTTCATTTTTCACCCCTTAGTTTGACTTTTATCCAAAATCCACCTGAACCATCTCATTCTACTCGCCAAAATCTATCAAATGGTATCCCTATATACATTCCCCAACTGATGAACAACGCTCTCCTCAAATTATTTCCACTAACGCCTTGTTCATTTCCGTATGTACGTGTGTCTATATGTTGTCTTCTCTCTGTCACACCGTATCTCCTAAACTCATTGATCAATCCTCTTGAAATTTCGAGACTTTACTCTCAATCGACCAGTGATGTTCCCAGTCTATTGGCACTTTCATACTCTCATCACACCTTCTTCCACGTTCAATTGATCGCCTGAATTTCAACACCATCTTAAGACACTGTTGGGGGAACACAAAATGAAGACTTATAAATAATATATAGCGATCGTCATGAGCATTGGCGGTGCATCCACCACGTGAACAATGAAGTATTCATCTACGACAGCTTGTTTTGCGACAAACATGGATATGATGATTTAGACATGAATGAAAAGAAATTTTTATCGATCAGATACCCACAATTGGAAAAGGACTGCATCCACTTCAAGATAGTACAAAAACAAAAAGATGATAGTTCATGTAGAATATGGGCATCCGCTTACGCTGTGACAATTGTATGTGGAAAAGATCCATCAAAAACGAGATACTCAGAAGATATACGATCTATGCGAAATCATTTTATGAAGATAATAGAATCTGGATTGATATTGGAATTCCCTAGCGAGTAAATGATACACATTATAAGATTGAGACTTAATATTTTTGAAAGGATTTTTTCGGATATAGATATTAAACTGTTTCAGATATGCATTTTTGATTATTTTTTTATAGTTTCAAGCGAAATTTGTAGAGAATATTTTGAATAAATTTTTGCAAAATGTTGCAATAAAAATTGTGGAGAAAATCAAAATATTCATGTCTATAGATTTGTTCAAGGGTTTACAATACGATTATTTAAAAGAGAAGCAATTCATAACGATAATTATTGTAACACGAATGGGAGAAGAGAAAGCATTCCGCAAATGTCTTTTTGCAGCGTATTTCGAATCGCGCCGGACATTCCCCGAAAAGTTACGCCCTTTTAAATATGGGTCCTCAGCGACTTTCGCCCTTTTAGTACTTGAACATGTCAGTTGAGCCCTTATTCCATATTTTCCCAAAGCGATCGGAGAAGTTACGAGGCGTAATGTAATTAACGCCCTTTTAAATTTTTTTCTGCAGTTACACTCTTTTTCCATATACCCGAGGTCTGATCGAAGTAGTTACGTCTTTTTGACATTTTTTTTTTATTGTAGTTACGCCCTTATTGGAATTGATGATGGAGTACATCGAAGTAAAATTTCAAAAGTTTCCAAACGAATTTTTTATTTCCGTGCACTGAGATAAGAAATTTCCTACAGTTTTCTTGTTCATAATTTCATTGTCAAAGATAGAGTTTCTCATTAATTGCACCTAAAAATCGGAAATTGAGTCCGAGCTACCTTAGTTTGTTCGTAACTTTGAACTGCTGGTGTTTGACCGATTTTGATTTCACCAAAAGCATTTGAGGAGTGGCTCGAAAACCTATCGACCAACTTTTGGTGGAAACCATTCGCGTCTTTTCTAAACACCTCCGGGCTGGAATACTCAAAAATCCAAAATCTGCTTATATGAATACTTGGTTACATGATTTGATTTCTCTATCCTTCTTTTCCAATATGGGTGATAATGAGCCATCTGTATGTGAAATTTCAGCCTCTATTCTTACGCCTCGAGCCCTTGGGGTTTTTTTATTCTCAGAAAAGTCTTGAGGAACTTTGAAGAAGACGTTATTCCTTTACAAAATTCGTTCATATAGAACTTTGCAATTGCACTAGGATCATATCCATCGGGAACGACTTTATTTAGTATCATTTTGATTAATAAATGCTCAAATACACGTATAAAGTTGTTTCAAACGCAAATTTCGTATCAGTGATCAGCATCTTTTCGCAGAAGATGCTAATTACAAAGATACGTGAAAAATAGCACATGCGCTATGTCTTACGACTTTGGAATTACTTTTTTAATCAGTAGCTGGTCTGCTTTTCGCGGAAAACATCTCTTGCCGAAGTTGATGCGGAGCAGTGGGGCTGGAATTGCAGCTGTAGGACGAAAAATAAAATTCTTAGTTATAGAATTCGTAATATAATCTATCAGCTATCAGCCATCCATAGGTTCTGTAGCAAATTCGAGATCGGCACGCAGTTTTTTGCAGTCGATTCGTCTTGACTCGCTAATTTCGAATATCTAATTTTCGGCCCGAAAATCCTGGTCAGTTTTTTTTTTATTGACAAAATACTGCAAAATTTATGGTTTTTTGCGCACAAGTAGAGAAGTTCTGGTCGGAGAGGAAAATTTCACGTAAAAAAATGTTGCATTTGACATCGTTTACATGATTTATGCGATGGATTATGTAAATCTACGTTTGTATGTAAATCTACATTTGCCGTTGCACAAAGCGACTTTGTTCATAACAATTCGGCATAACTTTGAATTATGAATCAAATTATTACAAGTAAATGTGCCACTCAGTTTATTATGTTATATATTTAAATTGAAAAAGTGTTCCGGACACTTTCCTCTAAACCCATTATTTCTTCTGCAATTGTTGATGAAAATGAGAAATAATGGGTTATTTAGAGGAAATTATCTAGACTACTTTTTCATTTGAAATAACATAAGGAATCGAGTGGCATATTTGCTTTCATTGTAGTATTTTGTTAATGAAAAAAACTGACCCGGATTTTCGGGCCGAAAATTAGATATTAGTAACGAGCGAGTCAAGACGAATCGATTGCAAAAAAAATGCGTGCCGACCTCGATTTTGCTACAGAACCGATATAGATTATAAGTCGAGGGCTACTAGCTCGAAAGTCGCTTTAACATTTGGATGCGTACATCTCTGGTTCTACTGTATCAAATCGAGGCCAGCAAGTGGTGATCTCGGAGGTAACTGGATCGGCCACCTATTAGAAACTGATTTTGGGGCCAGCGCAGAAAATTCACATGTAACGAGTTATAGTTCAATTCTCTGTAATTTCGTTCCATCGATGTGAACTTCCTAGGCATGTTCATTGATTTTGGTTATTGAAAGTAGTTTGAATGGATAGGTTAACCAGCTTCAAAATTACCACTTGTTTAAGTCAATTCGATACAGTAAAACCAGAGACGTACACGGATTCAAATGGAGATCGTCGAGTTAGCCTCGAGTTTCCAGGCACTTTCCCTAGGAATTTCATCCTTGCTTTCCTGTCTACGGTTCAACTGCTCCAGATCAATTTTGGCAAAAGACATTCTGAGTAAATTAGATTAGCCATCGACACACCAATAATTCTGTGAACAAAGGGGCGTAAAGGCGGTTACACCCTTTTGTCAAATCGCAGAAAGGGCATGATGGCGTTTACGCCCCTTTTAAGATCTCGAGGTACGTAAACACTTATTATCAAAACGGGTTTCGTGGATGGTTAGGACATCCCTCAGAGGAATCGAAGAGTGACAGGGCGGAAAAAGTGCGTAACCACCATTACGCCCTTTTTCAACGCAGCCCCTCAATTTGATAACCAACGTACTACTCAGTTTCAATTCAGTTTCGGTTTTCAGTTAAGCCAGTCTTCCTCCATTTGGATTTAACATTGATTAAGTCGCCTTATCGAGTATTTGGATGCAATATACACTACCGTGCACTACTAATCTAATTACCTGATACGAAACAAATTTCTACTGGAAAGAAACGAAGGCGTTCGGAAATGTGACCGTACCCCGCGATTGAGGTGAAAAATATTTACATGAATCGTTGACATCTTAACAGAATATTCATACCAGGGCCCTTTTGTCTTGGTCTACCGACTAATAATAAGTAAATGCGGAAAGACACGGATAGCTATAGGATCGATGTTTGAGCGATAGTTACGAACGATTTTCTTGACATATACTCTTCTTTGCCCAAAAATCGGACGTGACATCACAATAAGGTACAGCATTTTAAACGAAATCCATTTTGAATTTTGTTGAACGATGGCTAATCTAATTTACTCAGAATGTATTTTGCCAAAATTGATCTGGAGCAGTTGAACCGTAGAAAGGAAAGCAAGGATGATGACCCATTTCATAACGAAATCCCACTCTAAAAATCATAATTATCATATTGTGACAATTATGATTTTTTGAGTGGGATTTCGTCATGAAATGGGTCATCGATGAGACTCAACGAAATTCAACGCGATTGAAAATGGATTTCGTTAAAAACCCTGATAAGGACTGATTGATGACGTCAAGCGCTAGATTATTTTAAAAATTATTAATCGTGTCACGTTCAAAATTTATTGAAGTTGTCAACCCAGCTGACATCTGAACCCATAGTGAAATTGGCGGGGATAGCTATTTCAACAAATGAACAATATTCTGATAAATTTAATTTATCGTGATTTTTATGAAATCAGTGGCATCCTGATATTTTCAATTGAAAACTGTTTCAACAAATAAAGAAAGATTCTTCAGGAGCTATTTCTAAAAGATGACTTTTATTTTGAAAAAATGCACAGCAGTGCAAGGGTTGTTTTAGCTCTAAGAACTAAGAGCCAAGTCTCGTTTCGATCCTCGCTACATCCTTTCGCGTTTAAGTTTACCGATCCGATACATGTTTATCGCGTCAAACCATGGAAGAAATAGTTATAGCTGAACCAGCGGCATTTACCCCGACTTGCACTATTTAAAAGGATGTCATCGCGGGGTAGGTTCGCAGGTTTGGACTCCCTTATGATGAACTCTCGCAAAATCACTCGGGAAAATTGGGGTAACTTGGCTCTGGTTTATCAAAGTAGTGAGTACCATAGCTCATTTCGGAGGTCTTGAAATGAATTTACAGCTGTGGTACCATCTGAAATTTCGAAGGAGGCCGAAGCTATTATAGCGAAGAATCAGACTCGGGCGAAGGGGGGGGGGGTATACTTACGTTACATTTTACATGATATTTTTCAATTGAAAATTGGTGAAAGACTCTTCAACAGCTGTTTCATTTTATTTAAAAATCCGATTTGTATTCAGAAGAGGAAAAATCAAAACGCGTGGTCGTCATATCAAGGGATGTGAGCTTTGATATATCTGAGGAAGATAGAAGCACATAGCTGTCGGAATATAATACTTCAGTCAAATTGATTTGACTTGCTGGATGAAATACAAAAATGCGACAGACCCGTGTATAAAATAAAAGTTTGTAAGATCCGCTAGCAGATCCTTTTCCAAGTTTCTTTCTGGATTCTCAAAATATTAATCTCAGCTGGAGCTCTAAAAATGTTCTACCTCTAAGAATTTTTATCTGAATAATTGTGGGAGTGGCCAGCATTGGAGGGCCATTTGATTCATTTTTTGCTTCTCTTCCGTTGACAATAAAGGAAGATTCCCACTTAGGTGTTGAATAAGAGCGATGCCCAACTGAGTATGTATTATGGAGCCCTCAGTGGAAAATTCAAGCACCATTGCTCTCATCATTCGATAAATAGAGTAAGCTTTCATTGATTGAAACAATACCCTCATGATACCTATGCCATACTGTCAAATTGGCTGTCCAGTGCCTCTTGCCAGTTCTGTGGAAACTTTTGAATCCTTCTGTTTTCACCCGAAATGAAAATTTGCCATTGAAAGTGTGAAGATGTTCAAGTAGTTTTGAGTATTTCAATGTGTGACATGTTTCTAGAAACTGATCAAAGCAGATGAATAGGTGGAAATTGACATGGACTGTATTCCATAATTCCCCATCCATACATTCATGAAAAATATTACTGATGCTGCAAATAAATGCTCAGACTGACTAATTGATGTCTGTGAGACACGATTGCAGAACTCTTAATTTGATAGAAAACCACAACAAAGATTGATCCTGTGTGTGGTGCTGATTCCATAACATTCTGTAACTCGGATCAGCAAGTTTCTTGAAGGAGTTCATTCACCCTTCGACAGCATTTCATCAATGAGGTAGTACGAAACTGACACATGTAGTCAGAAACGACCAATCACAATTCCACGGAACACTGTTGCTCACTCATTGAGGAATCAAGCTTTTATATCAGTAGTGCACTTATGAGAGTAATAACTACATGAGTATTCTGTGGACTCAATAAAATGATCTCTAACTTTCTGACTAACTGAAAGTAACGAGAATGAATTCTCCTCTCTGCTGTTTGGTTTCTATCCAGTGCCAGTGTTTCCATTCTTCAGGGTGGAGTAATATATCCAGAAATAGTCATGAATCGCATCTGAGAATTCTGAATGCATCAAACATGACAATTTAACGCACATCACGTGAAATTGAGCCTCACTGCAAGCGCACTAATTAGAGGTTATTTCCACAAATTTTGTTCTGCCACCGCTTCCTAGATATTGCCGTCGTCCCAGAGCCATCCCGAAACCTGGAGCACTACATTAAAGAAGACTTTTCTCTTTTGCGGTGCATCCCAGTGCATCCTGGTGCACACATGGGCGACCATAAATTCCACGTCGTCTGCAACGCACCTCTGAAATGCACCAAAATAAATTGTCAAGGCCCGGACGCCGGTTCACTAAGTCGGGGCCGGGTCTCATTTCCTGGTGACCATCATCGGATCTTAACACCCTGGGTGAGCTGGTTGTGCCCCAAAACGCGATTTCCGCTTGGCCACCGGCGCCGACCCGGCCCGGCACTCGTGGCTGGACCGCGACGACCCCACATCAGATCTGCCCCACACCCCACCAGCACGCCGTGAGGTTGCACGAGGTCGCGATGGTCGAGAATTGTGTAACAATATTCTAATTACTCGTGCGACTATTTTGAGAATGATAATTAAAGCTACGTTTACTACTTTCTACTTTGTCAGACTTATTCATTGTTCAATTGCGGATTTTCAAAGAGCGCGGGGCACTGAAAGCGCACCCTGTCGGAGACCCACCAAAACAAATTAGAGAAGGACAGACATAACTCGCTAGAGAGTGGTCAGGTGGTCCACTTCGGTTTCCGTACAGGGGCAATTGTAAAGGCGCGCAGACCACGACTGCTCACGTCATCGAGTGAGAGAGAACGGTAGCGTGCTCGGAAGTTTTCTCTCTTTCTATCGGTCTGTATCGGTCTGCCTCTTCCACTTACAGCGGCTCCTATACCGTGCCTCCTCTATTGGTATAATCTCTTTGCGAAATTCACGCAATTATAACCATGAGTTTGACTCGCCAAGTTCTTGTTTGTGTAGAAATTCACGCAATTATAACCTTCAGTTTGACTCGCCAAGTTCTTGTTTTCTCGTTATTTTCGCTTCTGACTCGGTCATCGACTCGATTATCGACTCGATTTTCGACTCGATTTTCGACTCGACTTTATGAAACAATTTTCGACTCGAAAATCGACTCAAATTCTGACTCTATTTTCGACTCATTTTTTTCAGTAGGGCAGCCACGTAAGCCCCATCCGAAACATAATCATTTTCGTATCGAAGGTCCGAAACGAAACTCAAATGGTATGGAATTATGTTTCGGTGCACCGAAACCAAAGTGCATTTCGGTTCTTGGGCCGAAATCCGAACCAAAACTATTTAAATATTTGGTGTACTGAAACATAATTCGACTTTAGTTTCGGTTCGCATTTCGTGTCAAAACCGAAACTCAAACCGAAACGAAATTAAGTTTCGTATCCTGAGGCGAAACTGAACTCTGATATCGTTTTGTTTCGGATTAAGAGGCGAAACTAAATTAATGTGCAACGTAATGTTATTCGGTTTCTGAATTGAAAATCTGTTAATGTGACTTTAGGGTTGTATTAGACAAGAAAGGTCACAGATAGAGTAAAAACTTTACTATTATTATCCAACTCATAATAACCATACCTATATGATTACTAACCATTATGTATATATCTTTTTTTGCTCTGGTAGAAACTGATAATGTTTCGTTGCTTCGAAACATAATTCTAGGTTCATAAAGTTTCGTTTTGGATCTTCAAACCGAAACTCAAATAGTTTCGGTTCGAATTTTGGTCTTTGGCACGAAACTTGCCCCAAAACTAAGTTCAAGATAGTTTCGGTGCACCGAAACATAAATCGCCATTGATAGCATTCCGTTTCGCGTCACCGAGACCAAAATTGACTTCAGTTTCGGGTCATATTTCGGTTCAAACATGGAACCGAATTTCGTTTCGGTTTGAGTTTCGGTTTTGATACGAAATGCGAACCGAAACTGAATTGGAATTATGTTTCAGTGCACCGAAACTCAATTCGGAACACATTAAGTTTCGTTACGGGTCAGTGGCCCAAAATTCAATTTTGTTTCGGATCGGATTCCGGTTTTAGTCCGAAACGAAATCCAAACCGAAACAAAAATAGGCTTTCATAATCCGAAACGAAACGAAATATTTAGTTTCGTGCAAAACCCTGCTCAGAAGTGGAGGCTCTCTGTAGAATGCAAGACAACGATCGTGGCGAAAAACGGCACTTTTCCGGAAAACAACCAATTACGTTAAAATCCGTATGTGTGAACTAGAAAGAGCTACCTATTTATGGGTCCAAAACAGCACCACACTACTTTTTCTTGCGTATTTTAACCTGCTGAAAACGATCCCGATGGTTTTAGGGAGCGTTGGTGCGCGGAATCCAAGTAAGGAGGAGGTGAGAACCGATGTGTCGAGCCCGGTGTATAACGATAGGCAGTCAATGCATAAGCATAAGACGAAAATCGTTCGTCGGCGACTGATTATATACATTCCACGTATCCAAGCTCCCTAAAAGCACCGAAATCGTTTTCAGCAGGTCAAAATACGTAAGAAAAAGTAGTGTGGTGCTGTTTTGGACCCACAAATACGTAGCCCTTTCTAGTTCACACATACGGATTTTAACGTAATTGGTTGTTTTCTGGAAAAGTGCCGTTTTTCGCCACGATCGTTGTCTTGCATTCTACAGAGAGCCTCCACTTCTGAGGCTCAAGCGGACCACAAATTCGGTTTCTACGTGCAAAAATACATAAGAGATGATGGTTTGTAAGATGATTTAGATCCCGGGGGCGTTCTCCGCCTCATTCGATCGGTGTGAAAAATAACGCAAAAAACGTATGAAGAACCTTCATTTTCAAAAATTCTCAAGGCTTTTGCTCCAGCAGAAAACCTCAATTCAAAAATCTCAGCAAAATTTTTTCTTTATCTACGAGCAAAATGGCAAAAACTGGGACTCCAAGGGTTTTGATTTAGGAAAAATTCCATTTTTCGGTCCAACCTCGTAGGGAGTCATTTCAAATGATTCATTTCTATCATTCCTCAAATGAGTCATTTCAAATATCTCAAATCCCTGAGTTATTTCACATGAGTCATTTATTTTAGGTAGGAGAAACGTCGGTGCAACGAAAAACGCTACCAGATGCACGTTGCTTCGACGTTTTCAGAACGTTTCTGAGACGTTGCGGATACAAATAAATGAATGGATTGTTTTTTATAAGTTGCTGTTAATTGGCATGCGATTGTGGTTGAATGCTTGTTGCATTCAAGCACAATGTTACCGTCTTTCTTGCACTAAGCGGGCTTGTTTCTGATTGAGCACAATATCGATGGGATAGCTTGCGAGAAAGGGAATTTTAGAATCAATTTATTTATTTATTTAACAAAAAATGTCCTAAGTCTTATGGTTGCACAAGAAACATCTCGGAAACTATTGTGCAACCTTTGAAAACTCGTTGAAACGTCCCAGAAACGTTCTGGAAACGTCGAGGCAACGTGCATCTGGTAGACATTTTTCGTTGCATCAACCTTCGGCAACGGTTTCTCCGACTTATTTCGGAATGTTAAGAGTTTGCGAAGACAACGTTACAGATACGTTGAGGATACATTCACTAGTGAGGATGAACTTCATCAGTACTTGGTCAAATTTTTTTGTGAAAACTGAGTAAAAATAAGTTGTGATCTTCGTGTCTGATCAATTTTACTTAAAAATTAGATGATATTTTGTTGATCGTTTTCACGATCCTATATCAAGCTAGATCATTCAGAAAATTGATTCATGAGGGATTTGGATTTGACATTTCTTACAAGAATTCATCTTAATCAACTCCGTTCTTGCTCGAAATGGTGAATTTGATCAACCATCTTGATAAACTCGGAACTACTTTTTTTTAGACATCGCGCTGGAACAAGTAATTTGACGTATTGTGTAGAATGCCGGTAAGGAATTTTGGCTTTCGCATAATCTATACCACTAGACAATGTGCAGTATTTACGAGTGTTGATATCAACTGCGATGATGAATTCTGCATGGATAAAGCTTGTGCGGAGTCGATAAAAACGAAGAGGGATCAACACAAGTTTCAAGATGTAGAGAAATATATTCCCACTCTCTTGTTCTCTCATAAAAAACAAACTCTCACGAAATAGTAGATTACGCAACCAGGCCCAACGAGGCTTTTTAATGGAATTGGTTTCAGGAATCCAAATTTCTGCGCATGCATAGCAAACAGACGATTTTCAATCGCCTAAAAAATAGATTTGCATAAAATAGCAAAAACAGGCCTTAACGACGCAAAAAAATGTTCGGGACCACTTATTTCTGAAAGAACCCAATATTTCACATTGAATATCAAATTTTCAAGGATTGAAAGAAATTGCTTTTTGAGAAATTAATATTCTTGTATTTTTCATTTCTCTAGTTCACCAAAGCCGCCCGGTCTTGCAAAAATATTGATGGCTCAGTACTAGCCCAGTAAAGAAGGACTCGCAGTGGAAAATCGATACAGCAGAGCACCGGATTTTTGAAGTTGCTTCATGAATTAACTCCTGAAATTCGAATTCGTTTTTTTACATACCTTCCTTTGCGCTGTTCATGTTTATCGATACAGCTTGCTCTAAATAGTTGCATTAGAAATTCGAATGAGCATCTTTTACTTCGGCTCTCAGCCTAGTATCGTAATTGTGTATGCATATGTTGAGCACATCAATCATGAACATAAACTATTTCCGAACGTGTACCTCTGACACCAAAATCAATTAATTATTGCATCAGCTTGGTTCATCCGCAGTTTCCAAGAGTTGCGCGAAAGATAATGGTGAGGGTGGACTAGAACTGTTATGGATATAATAACTTCAAATCATTCATATTCAAATGAAGAGCAATTTATTCCGATTGACATGCAAAAAGGGTAAGAATTGGTTAAAATACGTAACTAGTACGAATATTAAAATTGACTAAAATAAAATGGAACAAGGCGCCAAACATCGCATACAGTGTGTTTTGTCATAAATTAAAATCATTATTAATGATAACGTCCAAAGTTCCAACTATTACGCGTAACGAGAAATTTGTAAAACGATATCATTAAAAGATCTCATATTAAAGATCATCTTTGCACAAAATATTTTTGCTATTCAACCTACTCTATTCAATCATAGGATTTTACATTGACTGAGATTATTTTTCATGCATCGACTTTGATGACTGAGAACTAAGAAATTCACTTGCTGTTGTGCTTATTCTTCATATGTATCCTCAACTTGTCCTTCTCAATATACTTCATTCCACAAATTTTGCACGAAAAGAACGGTCTAGTGTGGTATCTCATGTGTTGAGTCAGCATTCTTTTATTTTTGAAAAACTCCTTGCAGATCTTGCAAGTTAAAGATTTAAACTCTTCATGCCACTTCATGTGTTTGATAAAGTATGGTTTTTGAAGAACAGACTTTCCGCAAATGTTACATTTGAATAGACTACGTTTCTCGTGCGTTTTCATGTGCGTATTCAAGTAAATATCGGTGGCATAGCTTCGTCCACAAATTTTGCAAGTTGATGGTTTTTCGCCCATGTGGTTTCGCACATGAGGAATCAAGCGTTGCTTATTCCTAAAGGTCTTTCCACAGTATGCACATTCAAATAGATCTTGATTTGTATGGATCTTCATGTGAAATTCTAAAGTTTGTTTGTTTGCCATGTACTTTCCGCAGACTTTGCATTTGTACTTTTCATCACGACTTGTGTGCTTATTAGCCATATGTATTTTTAAAAGAAAATTTCGACTGTGGCCCTTACCACAGACTTTACATACAAAGGGTTTTTCTCCTGTGTGTCTCCTTATGTGTACGGCTAGTGAATCTTTGCGGGTAAAACGCTGGTCACAAATATCACACTGATGAGGCTCTATCGCTTTGTGATGCTTCAACGAATGATAATGAAGAGATTGCTTCGAACTGTAACCCTTGCCACAGGCCTCACATGAATAGAGTTTTATACCCATATGAGCAGCCAAATGAATATCCAGACTACTTTGTTCTTTGAACTTTTTATCACAGAGATTACATTGTAAGAGAATATCTCTGTGTGTTCTGATGTGGGATTTTAGTACAGTTTTATAAACAAAGCCTTTGCCACAGATGTCGCATACATAAGGTCTCTCTTCCATGTGTATTTTCATGTGAACTTTTAAAACATGTTTAGAAGGAAACTTCTTGCCACAATGGTCACACGAAAAGGGTTTAATCTTTTCATGCACAGTCTTTGTATGCGCTTCCAACCGCTTTTCTTCACGAAAAGCTCTATTACAGATCTCGCATACATATGATTTGGTTTTTACGTGAATCTTTAAATGATTTCTGACGGTCTCCTTGCGTCCAAAATGTTGTCCACAAACATCACAGGTATAAGGTTTTTCGCCTGTATGTATCGTTGAATGTGACTGTAAATAACTTTTTTGAGAAAATCTTTTGCCGCAAGTCTCACACGAGAACGGTTTTTCGCCAGTGTGGGTCTTCATGTGATTTGTCAAATGATCTTCACGACGAAAACTTTTACTACAAAGTTTGCAAGAGAACAAGCTTTTTCTTACGTCTAGCTTTGTGTGCGGTTTGACAATTTTTTCATTTTTAAAACTATTATTGCATATTTTGCCGCTGAATAAACCTGTACTTTCATGGAGTAATATGTGATTCTGCAATGTCGATTTATGCTTGAACGTCTTACCGCAAATATCACATGTACAGCGATATTCACCCACTTGATTATGGGATTTTTCATGCATTGCATATGAATTCCTATTCTTGGAAAATGAGTCACTATCCACAATTTTTACCAAACTTTGTTCATTCTTCCTCAAACAATTGGTGTTGATGGTTCCTCCATCGACGACACGGGTCGAAGACAAGTACATATACATGCTCGACTGCTTCTGAGGACGGTTTTCTGGCTTCTGATTTTGTTCTTTGCCTGCAAAACAAAGGAGGAATTAGAACACGTGAGTTGGGAGTTGATACGAATTTTGTACTAGCTGACATCAATAAATTCAAAGATCACGACCGGCAATATATCATTTGCATCTGGAGATGGTGAATTTTGAGAAACGTGAGCCGAATTCCAAAGACTGGGGAGGACAAAATTTCAAGTAGTATGAGTGAGTGTGATGGTGTCGGCTCATTGTAAAATTTAATGTAGATATTGAAACAAGTTTTCAAACTCGAACGAAAAAAAAATTAAGTCGACAAGACCTTGGCTCTCGTCTTTCGAAGACTTCGACTTTTTTCTATAATTCCAAAACGTATCGTTATTTCAGTCAAATGGAAAAATATACAAGAGTAGAATATATTATCAACGGCCATCAATGATACTCTGAGCTTGATAATCAAAAGAGTAAGATTTCCATATTCGTTCCATTTTCCGCGTTCCCTTAGCACGGAATGAGATAGGCCGTGACAACCCAAAAAGTAGAAATCACTGAATGGTTTGTACAGATATTTTGTCCGGCGAATGTATGTACCTTTGATGGGTTGAGAGCCTACAACGCAATCGCCCAGGGCGAAAGTATCATCAGCTTCCGAATATGAACTTGAACTAAAATCTTCATTTTCTTCTTCATGAAGCTCTAGTTTTTGATTTTTTATAGATCCTCCAATTGTTGCCTCAAATTCAATACCTGTCGTGGAATCTTCTGTGCGTACCTCTACCACTTCTCTTTTGATCGAGTCTCCCGATAATTTCTTGCCCTCGATGTATTTTGCATCTGGAAAAAACGATAAGTTTTCACAGTTTTCAGCTACAAGAATGAAGAATTCTGTCAATACTCTGTGTATCTACACCATTTGAGAGCTAACTATAGCATGACGAACATCATCTAAAAGAATTTTCTCAGCACATGCGTAACTGTCTCAATAATATAACTTGGAGAATTTTAAAAGCACTACTATAGCTGGATGGTTCCTTCAGATCTAAAAAAATGAAAAAATTCTTGAGAAGAGATTCCGCTTTGAAGCATGTACGAAGTTGAATGTCATGATACCGTGAGTTCCGTAGGGATAAAGAATATTTCAGCATACCGCTCTATTTTTCCGATTCCAAAAATGTAAGAGAATTCTCTCTGCTAGAATAAGTGAAGATTCGTGCCAGATAATAAGTATTTGACTGTCTCTCACTAACTTGCACTAAAACATACTGAAAATTATTATAAATCTGTGAGATCTCGGTTGGAGGAAATCAATTTTTACTGTTTCCGGGAAAATGGATACTGTACGAGAAACGAACGATGAAAGGCCGATATACTCTGACTTAGACAATCTAGCCCAATACCACAGAACAAATCGGTGGATATCACTCAGCAAGATTAATCTAATTACTCATATTGACAGCACTTCTCAGATAATTGAACAATGATAAATAAAAAATGCACTCTTATCGGCTTATGTATCAACTGAATTCACACAGTTTTCACAAAAATTAGTCCTTTAATTTCAGTCCCGACAAGAGAGTTTATAGAAACTGATATTGAATGTCATGTGCTGATTCAAACAAGTTCTTTTTTATTCACTGAAGAGTTTCCATTGTAATTTTGGAAGTCCCGTCGAGAAACTGATTTTAGAATATATGAGGCAGGTGAAATATTACCTGTTTGAAGTCCTGGATCGGAATCACGCGTTTCAACTATGGTTTCAACTGGCTCAGATAGAAATGTAGAATATTGTTCCATTTTTGTCCCAGTGACTTTCGAGACATTGCATGTCGCCATACCGGTAAATTTTGAATATTTCATCATGAATGGTTCATCTTCCGACGGCATTGCAGTATTCAGTCCTTTGGAATCCTCTGTTACGCAATTGCTATCAAACTTTTCCGGTGAAGCTAGAGAGTAAAATAGCCATTATTACCTCCATTTCTGTAAAAAATGATCCATTCCCAAGCATAAAGTTCCCTTCTCAAAAAAAATTTTACGAACAAGTTAAATTTATTCTGTGTATGAAAACCAAAATCTTCAGAGACTAGCTTGTTTACAATCAAATCTGTGTAGGTATAATGAATGCATTAGTGATACCACAAAAACTTTGGAGCGTATAGATTTGCTTAATGTGTACGAGAGAATTCAAAATTGGTCAGCGAGTGATTTGTTGTTCAAAAGTTGAGACAGGGCAATTCTATCTTTTTTTCTTCAAAATTCAAGGAAATCTCAATGCCTTATAAAAGTTTTCAAAGAATCATTTGTAATTTGGAAGATCGCTATTGTTTCAAAATGGATCACGACTCGCGATGGTTATAGGAAAGAATTTAGAGTCTTAGGTCCATTATCACAGAAATTTGTCGTTAACAAATTCATAATCGGAATGGGTAAACAGGTTAAGCAAGTGGTATGTGAGTTACCATCTATGGTGTCCGAGAGAAATTCTTCACCAGGGAGATCAATTGAGATCAGAGTTTGGAGAGATTGTCCCGTCGAATAATTTGCAGGCATACTTTCGATGTTCGGTTTTAGCTTATGGAGTTCTCGATCATCTTCACTGTTTTCCATCACAGTTTCCTCTTCGATAACTATTTGTTCGTGCTTGAGATTCTTCAACTCTGTATCCTCGATTGGAAACTCATTAACTGCAAAAAATGAAAACTAAATTTATTATCATCGCCGATAAAAGGCTGAGATCTGCGGAAGATTAAAGGTATCGTAATGGACTGAATTGACATTTCACCGCGACGCGTCAGTAATAGTAACTCAGACAGATATGTAGGGTAATGAATCATTTTGATCTATTTAGTATTGTTCAAGGAGTATTTAAGCATACAGAATATCTTCCAAGAGTCGAAACAAAAACCCATGTAAAACAGACGATTCCATTAAGTATGATCATAGAATCCGAGGATTCGATGGTCATTATATGATTATACATAGAACCGCTTCAAACATTTTTTTTATCCTGGAAAGTTGTGATTTATTGATTCAAACTTGGTTTTAAATCAATACGTCACGATACTAATCATATATTACTGAAAAAAATTTTTCTAAGGAGTTGGTCTCAAGTCCCGGAAAGTGACATTTTTGACGGAAAATTATAATTAGAGAGGATTTTTTTCTCTTCAATGCTTCAACTGTTCAAAACTGATTCCGGGTAAGATTTTTCTGAGTATTGTTCAATTAATGTGAAGTATCGAAGTTACACCAGCTATAGATGAGTGAATCACGTCTTTCCAGAATTAAAGCAATTACTTTTTTAACCGTCTGGATCTGGTGACATTCAATACGTAGATTCAACAAAAGTTAATTTTTTACAAAATTAGATATACCTTCAATCGATATGTATGATTCGACCACTACAATTACTACAGTAGTTTATTAAAGCCTTACGTGATTTGGATTCGGATTCGTATTCGGATACAGAAGTTGATGGCGACGCTGCATCTACTCTGGACGGTTCATATTCGAGTCGGAATTCAGATATTGACGGTGAAACTGCACCACCTTCGAATACTTCATCCTTTTCGGAGTGTTTTGATTTCTTGTTGATAGTCTTCGTCGCATCGCACCGAACCAAGACTATTTTCAGCTCCCGCTTGAATACATCTGAAATGAATTAAAAAGCTTGAGATTTTATTCTTATCTTAGATTTTATGTTGGTAAAGTTTCCTTGAAGATATCAAGATTTTTTGAAGATTTCCATTGGATCATCCTATGCACCCCAGAAATAGATCAAGTAAATTAGGCTAGTGATGATACCGAAATTTTTTGAGAATCTAGAAGTTTCAAGTTGATTCGATGAATGGATCAAATCGAAATAGCAAGAAGATGAATTGCCTATGAGTGAGTTGTGCTCACATTTCAGAGTTATCTTCGTATAACTTGTTTTGTGCATAGTATAATATGTTATTGACACGTACAAAGGTTATTCATGAGAGATTTGAGTGAACAAGGGATAGAAATCATTTTATGCACGTGATCAAATCAAAAAGAAGCATACTAGTGAAATCTGTGTACTAAAAGTTTTTCAAAACACAAAAAATACCTAATAATCAATCGTAAGGGTTTGCTGATGCGAATGCCCGTACATAATGTTAGATTTGACTGAATTATGATACATACTTGCGAATCGATATCGAATGGGAAGCTTCTGATCGCGTTGTAACGCCAGTTTCTTCTTGTATCGATTTGGTTCTGACACAGCCTTACTAGGATTCACTCCAGATATACTCTTCGTGTCCATGCGCAAATGGATCTTGATGGGGAGCATCTGGTCACTTTTAATCAACAGTTTCTTCTTGCATAGACCTGATTGTGACATTGCATCAACACAATTTACTGTAGATATATTCTTCTCATCGCTTTGCATCTTAATTTGGTCAGGATTGAGGTCAGGAGATTTCTGATTACTTTGAATCAAAAGTTTCTTCTCACATAGATCTGAATGTGACATCAAATCGCTACAATTCACCTTGGATATCATCTTTCCGTTCATATGCATCTTGATATGAGTGATTAGTTTCCATTTGTTATTAAATTGTTGACCACAATAATCGCAGACGAATCGTCTAAAGTGTGTCCTTTTCATGTGCGAGTGTACAGCGCTGTTATGACGATAGGTTTTATGGCAAATCATGCATGAGAATAATCTATCACTCGTATGAGACCTAATATGACTGATCAAGACATTTTTTGTGTAGAAACTCTTTTGGCAAATGTCACATGAAAACGGCCTCTCACCCGTATGCGTTCTGATGTGCTGATTTAAATTTGCTCTAGTATGGTATCCTTTCCCACACATGTGACACGCTAGTGACTTTTCACCAGTGTGCTGATTCATGTGCAATTTCAAATTTTTCTTACATATGATGCCTTTGCCGCAAATTTTACAAGAAAATGGAAAATTACTAGTGTGAGTTGCAATATGCACTTCAAGCGTCTTTTTTGTACTAAATCCTCTTCCACACTGGTTACAATTGAAAATCTGTTTTTTCGTGTGTTTCAACATGTGAATTTTCAAGCTACTATTATTTGCAAACTTCTTTCCACACAATTCGCAAAGTAAAGGTTTTTCACCCGTATGAGCTAACATGTGTAATTTTAAAGAATGATTTGTGGTAAACCCTTTACCACATGTTTTACATGAAATTAAGTGCTCACGAGTATGAATTGCAATAATGTGACCTTGCAATGTATGTTTTGTGACAAATTTTTTCTTGCAGTAGTCACATTCAATGGATCTTTCATTTGTGTGCGTTCTCATGTGGGTATTCAAAACATACTTAACACGGAATTGCTTATTACAAATTTTACATGAATGCGGCATCTCACCGGTGTGTTTCATCATGTGCGTCTTTACATAAGTTTCATTCGCAAAACTCTTGCCACAAATTTTGCAGGGAAATAAGGGTTTTGTATCAGAATGAGTTTCCAAATGTCTGATCAAATTCGCTTTTGCGAAGAAATTTTTTTTACACAAGTCACATGTAAAAATTTTGTTAGCTAATTGCTGCACTCTGTATGTTTCCATAGATTGTTTGCGACAAAATTTCTTGTCGCAATGGTTGCATTTGAAATATTTTTCGTCTGGGTGATTTTTTCTTTTATGCACAAGGAGAGAACTGATTCCTCCGAAATTTTCATTGCATATTTCACAAGAGAAGAGACTGTCTGCATGAGTGCGAATGTGAACGTAGAATTTTTTCAATGATGTAAGTGTTTCGCCGCACAGGTTGCAATAAAAGGCTGACATATCTTCATTATTTGGCTGATGACTTTTTGATACTGTTCGAGTGGATAAATAGTGACTGCATGTATTGCATGGAAATGTAATCACTTTCCCCATGTGAGAGAGCATGTGCATTATGAAGGCATCTCTAGTGGGAAATTGCTTTTCACACACATCACAGTAGAGAAATTTATCTCTTATTGGCATGGTATCCCTAAGCAATTTGTTGATGTTGGAGGAACCCATGGCCCGAATTAGATGTTCCAGGTGTACGTGCGTCTCATCAAAGATTATTTCTATGCTCTACACGTCTTCTTAGTAATGTATTTTAGCACTGAATCTGACGAAATTTTTCAACCCACTGCCACTGATGAACATCATCTTCGCACAATGCTGAAACCACAAAATTCAAAGTATTAATGAGGGAAATCCTTCTCTTGCTTGGGTGAAATTTTGGATGGTATTATGCAACCTCTATACAAGTGATTCCGCCGAAAGTGGGATTTTTGGGTACAAAATCGTCACGAAGAGTAGTGATTTGGGTCCAAAAATTATTTCAGTCCCATGAGATAAACTCTTAAACAGTGTCCCATTGCAGTTGACTCCCACTTGTTTCAGCACAAAAAGAAAGTACCTAGAGCTACGTATCTTAAAATTGAAAACGGACAAAGATATGTCAAATTTCACCAGAGAGGGAGGGGCGGGATGGACAGGCACAAAATAGACATTTCGCTCCAAAAAATATTCGCACAGCGTGGCAATCAAGTAATCGCAGTTTCTTTTCAGCATAGATTTGTTCTAGTGCAATCAAATATTTCAAGAAAATGTGTTCTCCACAAAGTAGTATAGCGCGTTGGGAAGGAGCACAACACGCGGACGGAAAGGACAGAAAATTTTGTACGCCATTCTGAAAACACGTTTATATGGTACGCTTGGCCGTCAATTCGAGCTTTTGGCTAGTGTCGCGTATGGATTTGGTGTATTTAGGTTTCTAGAAATCAACCTCATTGGTTAAAAAGGCTCAATACATGATCGGGGATTTTGCCGACCTAATTAGTCATAAGCAAGCAGTTTTGGTGCAAACTCGTCTTCAAAATGTCGGATGGCCGTGGTCGTGCTGAAGGTTTAATTTTGACTCGCAAAGTGGTGGATTATGTTATTTGAAGTATTACAAATTGAAATGCACAGCTATATATAGGGTTTATCGACTCTGCATATGAGTCGTGAATTCAAAAGTCAAAGTTGGATTGCCTACACGGAACGAAAAGGACACTTCGACCCTTTATGAAGCACCAAAAAATACGGAGACGTAAGAATCGCCTCAAAAACTATTAACATAAGTTGCGAACTGATGGAATATGGACCTAGAAAATTACCACAATGCAAAGCCCAACCCTTAGCAGCTTGGGGTAACTTGGAAAATGAAAAATCCCAGTTACGGCAGAATCACTCATATAACTCGGCCATTTACATGTGTACCAAATTCAATCAGTACATGGCAAGCCTCCGCAATAACGTTCACAGACTCAAATTTGAATCCAAGGAATTAATCAGAAGACTCGTCAAGACTTGAACTGTCGACTCCTTAAACTCGATCTTGCATAATCGGGGCAGGGTACGGGTTCGCGAAGATTTCGATCTTCTTGGTTTTAATCTCAAAAATATAAGAAATATGAGTGAGAAATGGTAAGTCGTGCACGTGAAACCCATTACGCCTGTTTTCTAGCTTACCTCGTACATGCAAAAAGAGAAACTGAGATTCGCAAGACTAGGACATTGTTGTTGTAGAATCACTCACTGTTGAGCTCAAATTTTTATCGAAAATTCACCCTTCTCAATCGAAATTTAAGTGCGTGTAACGAGCTTGCACATTTATCCTATATGATTCATTATATAGGATACTATTTTGTGGAAGATATACTTCCACAAAAAAGCTATTTTATCAATACCGCTATCTCACGTATTATTAAACGAATCTCTCAGACTTCACTCGATGTCTCAAAAGCGTCAAAAAGGACTTTCCAAACTTCTTTCCAAATAAGGACTTTCCAAATCAAATAAGGACATTCTAAGGACTAGACGGGCTAAAAAACCGCTAGACACTCTGATTGAGTAAAAAAGTGTAAATCCTCCTGCATGTTAATCAAGGATTGTGATATTCACGGATTTATTGAGGAACATAATTTGATCATAAACAATTTGAACCATGAGAAGTTGAACTGTGTATAAAGTTGTTGAATTTCAATAATTTTGCAAAACACATAATGGCCCTTTTAAATGTTTATGCTAGAACGACCTCATCACCGAATCGAACTACTCGTGCTAACAGTCTGTTCAAATGCAGTGTCACAAAATATTAGACCGAATCTCCTGCTCTATCATAACGATAGACTTTTTGTGTGAAAAAGATGGCCAGCCATACCCTAATCTCATCCGAATTCAAAACTACACTCTCTTTGTGCTTCTATTGAATTCTACATTGATTGTTTCGGTGATCAGAGCTTACGATAACAGAGTGGAAATCGTCGGAGCAGCGAAGAAACATGTGGTATAACCAGTATTAAATGTCATCATATAGATTGTGCAGAAGAGACATACACCTTTCAGTCTGATCGAAAAATGTGTGCAAAATCAAATGTTTCAAAAATTGGAGACTTGAAAAAATTCATGGAAATTTCAATTATTCATCATTATTTTTTTCTGTTATCGGGAATCGGGATCTTATATTCAAGATAGATTTTTTTTTTCATTTAAAATTGATTCACGATCTAATCGATTAGCGTAGAAAATAGATTAGAATCTCCAAATTCTAAGAGAATGGCGAATTTTTAGAAAATTGCGTCGCAGAAATTGTGAATCGGTCATTCGTCAGGGTGACCCTTGTATTGTCGTATGTCTTACAGCTTACAGCTGATCCGACAAAACCATGCACAGATAGAACGAGAGAGTTTTCTGAAGGCTTTTCATGTTGAAGAGTAGAAAAGTAATAGACAGGTGCGGGCCGAGCACGTCGGTAATAATAGCTTGAATTTTTCAAAACGCAAAATCAGCTGGCGCTCACGCGTCGGCCTCTCCAAACAAATCCGGTTAGGGTATATGTGAGCGGATCCCCAATACTTAACCCAAAAATCATCGTCAGATCAGAGGATCAAAGATCGAAGCGTCGAGTTCACCGCACCATTATTATTGATATATACGGGACAGCGGGACTTAGTGCGGGGTCCAGGTGGGAGAGTTGATGAACCGAATCTCAATAAAAGGGTACGTCCACAAATGAACGACATGAAATGCCCTCGCAACACGGACTCGCGTATCGATATATATTCTTGTTTCGGAAATGCTTAACCGCTTTTTTGGTCCTGGGGTACCTAAAGAATTCCGTTAAATCAAAAATTTTTAATGATAATTACGTTTTCTGAACGAAAAAACATTGTTGCGCGAGGCTTGATCGCGAGGGTATATCTTATCGTTCTCTTTTGGACACAACCTTAAGCGAACTATAACGTGGCGCTCCACTCTGAAACTACACTGTCATTCTCCATTATTTTGTCAGTTTCTCATTTGAAACGCGCTTGCATTTTTTATATCTGACAACACACAAATCTACAATGTATTGTTTTACGTAATATTTTTATTATTTATGGCCTTTTTATTCATGTTCCGAAATTTACTACAGGATTTTGAGCATACCACTCGTGAACTAATACATGTATGGATATTGAGCAAATTTTTTTGATAACCTAGTGCATCTCTGGTTCCGGTAACTTTGAAGGCTTAACAAATTTTTCTCACCAACAAGATCACCACAAAAAAGGTGATAAGGAGTGATGAATGTAATATGGGTTCCTCGTGTATAATCGGGCGATGACATAAACCCGTGATTGTAAACAAAATCAGTAACGCTCGTTGAGCGGATGTCAGGAGATGATGTTCATGATAAACAGAGTATCAAGTTTAGATATGCTCGCCGATTAGATGTATGTCGCGAACATTTCTTCACTCGTGTCCATGCATCTAGATTCGAGATGCTGATGGCATTTTGCTTATTACAATTACGCATTTTTGAGATTGTATGTACGAGATTCAAACGAGCGAGGATAGATAGATTATAGATACATTGCCTTCATCTGACGAAATATCAAAAATTACAAATAACATTACAAATAAATTTTAAGATAATCATAGAAACGGGTGGAACTTGGAGAAAATATGGGGATTTAACACTTCGAGGTGGATAATAGATGACGCAAGTAAGATTTTACGAAGCCCTGAGATTTTCATATAAGTATTATGCGTTCAAAGGCCGCGAGATTTATTAGAAATCCTCACCTGTGATTTTCTTTTTTCTTGACGCACATCCACATGCCACTCGCATAGGTACGCAGTAGTATGCTTTCAACACCTGTTGCTCGAAAATTTTACAGTTACTTTGGGACGAGTTGGTGTTAGCCGTCACAGTCACACAACACATTCGAATCAAGTTAGTCTAATTTGTTCTGATGAAGTGAAACGATTGAAGCACTTATTGGCTTACACGTCACTTTACGCTGGACATGCATTACTAAATATTAATGCACTACTTAACTTAACTTTAGGCCTATATAGGGAGGGTAGTTTAGGCCACTCACACGTGCTAAAACTGGCGTATAGCGATGATGACTGATGACGACTGCACGTGTGAGTGCATGCAACACCAACAGCCGCACGCGCTGTGGGCCCATGGGCTGTGCATGACACGTATTATAGGCGTCTGCTTGGATGCGCGCGCATTCCAGCTTTCAACTCATTGAAAAGGGTCCAGATCACACGCCGCAATCTTAAAATAAGCCCCTGATCGGGTGATTTGAGGATGCTCAAATTCTATATGAGTTGCACTATTGCTCAATAAATATGATTTTGCTCAATTGAAATTAGAGACGTTTCTCTGTCAAATTGACTCATATTTCAATCTTATGCGTGTGGGAATTAACCAAAGCTCAATCTCTATCCCAAATCCCAGACAATCACACAATTCCAAAAAGACTCCAAGAGGATTCTGAACAGGGTTCCATAGAAGTTCCGAGAACAGCTCCGAAGGAGTTCCGTTGGAGTAGCGAAATTTGACATCCGGTGGAACCTCAACAGAAGATTATGGGAATTATGGAAGAACTTATTAGGAAATGAATCAGGACTTAAAAAGAGTGTTTTCGGTGTTCTTTCGAAACCCCGACAGATCAGTGAAATTTTGAGCGTCGTCGGTTTTCTTGAGATGAAATTTTCTTCTCAAGGGTAATTGTATTGGTGATATTGGATCAAAAACTTTGGCGAAGTGATGTAATCAATTAAATGCAAGAACGAAGAAAAACAGCTTCGAATGAAACTCAGTTACATGATCAGAAAGATTCGCCACTCCTCAATGAGTCTCTAGAAATCTGTATTCTATTTGGAGGATTATATCCCAGTTAAATTTCAGATTATGATTTTTCGTAAAATTTGACATATTGCATGCTGATTCCATAATTTTCGATGGAATCGGATAATATCGTGGGTATTTGAGGCAATGATGCTCGGGTGGTATATTCCTCTCCAAGATAATAACTTAGACCATTGGTAACCTATGTACAATTTTTCAACATCTACATTCAAGAATCAGAATAACCAAGTAGCGTAATCTCCAAGGACAGTGATCCGAAGGTCCTAGGTTCGAAACCCACTGGTGTACTCTTTTGTTTCTCCACATGATTTGTTAATTCTTCGTACTCTTTGAAAATGTTCATTCATTTTGAAAAATTTCTGTGCGCAGGCATTTTTGTGAAAAAAAAAATTAACGGAATCCTTCCCGAGCTCTAAAAGTACTGATTCAGCGAGGCGAGGTCCCTTGAGAAGGCGGAACTAAATTCAGTTGAGACTCTCTAAGAGCTTCTTTAGAGTTCCTTAAGTTTTCGTCCGGAATTCTCGGAGTATTGTTTACAAAGCTCAAATGGATGTCAAATTTCGCTATTCCGAAAAGGTTCCGAAAGAGATCTGTTTTCATTGTTCGGGAGCCCAAAGGTGCTCGGCCCGCACCTGTCTATTATTACTCTGCTTTTTTCACATGAAAAGACCTTGGAAAACTCTTTCGTTCCATCTGTGCATAGTTCTGTCGGATCTGCGGCAAGACATACGACAATGCAAGGGTCACCCTGACAAATGTCGACCGATCCATGAAATCGAAAAATTCACATTGCCGCGACACAATTTCTAAAAGTTCGTCATTCTTCTAGAATTTGGAGATTCTAATCTATTTTCTACGCTAATTGATTAGATCGTAAACCAATTTTAGACGAGAAAGAAAACTTATCTTGAATTTACCCGATAACGGGGAAAAATAATGATGAATAATTGAAAATTCCATGAATCTTTCTAGGTCTCCAAACTTTGAAACATTTGATTTTGACATTTGATTTTGTACACATTTATGGATTAAATTGGAAAGTGTATGTGTTTTCTGCACAATCCGTATGATGACATTTGATACTGGGTTATACGACATGTTTTTTCGATTTTCCGACGTTTTCCACTCTGTTATCATCAGCTCTGATCACCGAAACAATCAATGTAGAATTCAATAGAAGCACAGAGAAAATGTAGTTTTGAATTCGGATGAGATTAGTGCATGGCTGGCCATCTTTTTTACGTCTTCAAATAGTAACCCAGCAAGTATGTTTGAAATAGACCCCAAATTTGGATTCTATATGGAGAAATACGTCAAGAAATAATGAATCAGCTCGTTATTTAGACCTCCATACCTTGGTGCCGAATGCATCCATGAGCCCAAGCGTTGCTGCCAGATCGAGTTCTACTGACAGTTCTCGTGCCATTTCCTCCGCATCTTGAATGCGATTCTAGGTATCAGACAATGAATTTGACCAGCTAATTCTACGAGAAATTTCCTATGAAAATACATGTTTCTTCTCCTGTAACCCGCCTAGAAACGTTGAATCAGCAACTGGCTATATCTTCGCCCGTCGAGTCATTATCAAGGCTAACCAAAATACACGTGGTCATATGGGGTTTTCACATTCTCTACTCGCATTTTGCAAAACTTTCGAGCGCTTCAGGAACACCATGTATACACGTGGTAACTTTGAACACTCGTTTGAATTCTCGAAATCAGTAAAGTAGGGATGTGCAAGGGCTCTACAGTAGTAATTTGCTTGATAGTTGCATGCGTGGACAACATTTTGCACTGGTTGTGTGGGAGTTCCTATCGGCTGTGGTTGTCCAGAAAGGATGATTTTGGAGCGAGAAAAGACTTTTTAAAATTATTTCAATCCATATTCCTGCTTTCCCCTCACACACAGCTGATAAGGACACCAACTTCGGTGCAAAATGTTGTTTTGCATCAGGCAAATTAATACTGAAACCCTTGCGCATCCCTACTTTCCTGATTCCGAGAATTCAACCGAGTCTTTAAAAGTTACCTAGTCCGTTCAAAGTCACCCCGGTTGAGAATAATAAAAATTCTTGAGTGTATTCCAATTGAATCGAAATGCTGCGAAATCTGAGGTAAAATCCATTTTTTAAGACAAAGCTTCTTGATCGATCGATTTATCAAGCTACAAGTCAATGTAAACTAAGGTAACTGTGCCTAATTTGCCCCCATTCCCTAATTTGCCCCCATTCAAGTTCTCACATGTACGAACCCGCACACCTTGCCCCGCATTTTTTTCATGTTTGTTACGTTAAAATATGAGAAAATAAATGTTTTGGACCGATCCTAGATGACCCGCGCCTTTCTTAGAACAGAAGAACTGATTTCGCTACTTCCGACTTCTTTTTTGTTATTCACTAAAAGTTATGCCAAACAAAATTGATAGAATCAATTTTAACGTGCCTTAACTCATTTTCTTTGTCTTTGTCCCAACTTTAGAATGCTTTTTGCAGAATTGCAAAATTCGATTTTCAGCCGATTCTACGCCCATATCACTAGAAAAAGTGCAGTGTTCCTAATTTGCCCCTATAGTCTTTTTCCAAACTCATTCCTCGGTCCATTAAGATGCACCAATTTACCTCGAAAAGTTTCAAAGGCAGTAAAAAAGCTACAAAATGAGCTAAAGTACGTCTCATTTGGAGGTCTGGGAGCCGAGATATCCCGCTTTCACGAAAAACCCGTATAATCCCATGAAAATAGGCCTCTTTTCCCTGTGGGGGCAAATTAGGAACACACTGACAAAAACTCGCAAAAAATCTTCTTTCGCGAAAATCAAGATATCTCGGCTCCAATTCGTTCAAATTGAACGTACCTCAGCTCATTTTCAAGTTCTTGAAACAAGCTCCAAAATGAGCTAAAGTACGTTGAAAAATATAGAGATGAGTTGAAATGGCGAGTAAAACAAAAGTAGTGGGGGCAAATTAGGCACACTTACCTTATGTTTTCAATATTTTTTTTCTTTCAAGCCAGAATCCAATCAACATCGTGTACTATTTCCATCGATAGTACTTCATTCATGACCCCGAGTTCCCCCCCCCCCCCCCCCCTCATGCCGTTTCATCTAATTGCACTTCGATTTCAGAATCTCGTTTGTT
This sequence comes from Eretmocerus hayati, assembly GCA_029851415.1. Classification (NCBI taxonomy): domain Eukaryota; kingdom Metazoa; phylum Arthropoda; class Insecta; order Hymenoptera; family Aphelinidae; genus Eretmocerus; species Eretmocerus hayati. Next base: position 18,038,793 of record CM056741.1, read on the forward strand.
ACAAGCTCGAGGGACTAATCAACCGTTTGCGGCACTGGTCAAGTTTTCCCAGCGGGAAGTATCGTTTGCCTCATTCACTTAAGTTCACTTGTATTATCTCGTGGTATAGATGACTCCCTCGCAAACATATAACCCACCGCCTGGGTTAAGTATAATTATTGCGCGCATGCTCATCTGGTAGAATGAAATGGAAGCCTGAACGAGAGCCAGACTTGAGCGTCAGTGTAAGCTCGCACGTAGACTCGGTCAAAGCTCTCATTCAGTGTAAGCTCACAGACGAGACATGCCACCTGTGGGGTTGTTCGTTTAGCCTCTATTTTTTGAGAAGAATTTTTTTTTCTTGAGACAGTGGAAGTACGTTACAGCCATTGTCATCATGTATGGAATGCTGCTTGAGAGTATTCAACACTTTGTACAGGTCTGCTTGAACTTTAATTACTTGTCTGACTGTTAATGCTGGATTTATTGTGATCTGTGAGATTCGAACTGCTTTGATGGCAGATTCTCAATGATATGGGAATTCCTTCTGAAAATAAAGAAGTTGTGAGAAATTTTATTTTCAACTCCTGGTTTAAAAACTTTGTTTGAATGAAATACTTATTGGGTTTTTGAAAAAATGATTACGTTATCGATCTAGGAAATAATTTTGAAGAGTCACCAAGGAATGAATTAGTTCAATACATACTTCGTGGGTCTTAAGAAAATTTGCTCACTCAAAGTATATATTTTTGTATTTTGTAAAGTACTGAAACTGTCAAGGCTAAACGCTTTTTTCATCATTCTAACCTAAAAAGGCCGCATTCAAATGCGGTTTTAGAGTTCTCATGATGAAAAATCATTATTGCTCTGTGCTTACAGACCCATTTCGGGCGCGAAGGACTTATTTCCCTCGCTTCGCTCGGGAAATAAACTGTCCTAGCGCCCGAACTGGGCGTACGCGCCCAGGGCAATAATGTACTATTCAAAGCACCATCACTTTTACCTCGTCAAATTTAAAATCAATCGATGGTAAATAGTAAAAGTGAGTTTTTTTCTAAGTTCAAAACCATTGAGAAGATTGATTGATCACGATCAATCATTGATCGATTAACTAATCTTGGGCCGTGATAGAGATTTTCAGACAGAGATTTTGAAAAATTTTAATAACTTGACTCAAAGAAGAATCACGTATCATAAATAACATGCCGTTTCACCAATTTTCTTAGAGGATTGAAGCTCGTGACAAGAAACTGGATAACATAAAGAGAATGACGTTCGAAAGATTTCAACAAAATCTTTTCATTTTCGCGATATTTTCCCGTGTCGGTGATCCACCATGCCAGTGATGAGAGATTCGGCGAATGAACACAAAAAAGTGCTTCGTGACCTTAATGTCTGATGGAGAAAAAGAAACCAAACAAACCCCCTTGTCTACGATCAAGAAAAACATCCTAATCGTCACGTACATGGAAGACCCTCTTACTCCAAACGCTAAATTACGGCCTGAGTTCTGTTGATATCTGATATCTACTCTCTTTTTCATCAAATACTTCGGAACGTGATCTGAGTTCTGACAGTTTAGAACCGCATTGTGAGTCTACCAACGATTGTAATAATCAGCTGCTACAGGAGAAATGAAAATTTTTCATCCAGTATCATGAAAATGATGAATTTTTGAATTTGGAAGAATTGAGATCGAGTGATACTATTGAAAATCTCATAAGTTGATGAGTTGGAGGATCATCTTATGATTCATTAGACTTGACAGCTAGGAGAATGTCTCTGTTGAGCATATTAGAGCATAATAATCGAAATCATTGTTGATCCTTGATCGACCCGATTTATTCTGTTCTAATTGAGATTCAATAAAAGAGGCAAATGCTGTTGAGCCTCCACTAATATTTCACCATTAAAATTCTAGGCAAAATGTGCTTTTGAATTCTTGAACTTTTCACAACTCCAGCGGATCGATCAGTGGGTGGGTGCACGCCATCCAAAGTGTGTTTTCAACGGAGTTTTATAACATCTTCAAGATTTTCATGTTCATTGTCACATTTGATTCGTATGCATCCACATTTACATTTCAAATAGTACAAAACTTCTTTCGTATGGTATCCTTGAAGAGTGAGAAGAGTGATTTAAAATTGGTCCATAAAAATTCAGTCGGAAGCACATTCACTGAGGAACGAAGGCAGAATCGTCCGAGCCTATCTTGAATACCAATGTTTCTCGGTGCGGAAGTTTACCTCGCGCGTCACATCTTGGTATATAAATTCTAATTTTGGTTTACTTTTCTGTGTTGTATTTTGATAGAATTTGGGAATTTATTAGCTCAGATCATTCAATCGAGCCATCAGTACCAACGATGAATCTTTCTTAGCGCCGGTTTACTCTATTGTTTTTCTTTTGAATATAATTTGGCCCGATCCTCTTTGAATAATCTCGTTTAAAAGGACCTTAAATATAAGTTTGATGATACTATAACATTGATCGTAAAAATAATTGACAATGAAAATAGTTGTGCGGTCTGTCAAAGTTATCTAGAACGGGCATTGGTGATAAGCTGTAGCTTACATTGCTTTTTAAATCATTTTATTTTTATGTCAGAGGCATTCGATTGGATTTTATAAGTCTAAGAATAAATATTCATAAAGTTATATTCGGACAGCTTCGAACCAGAATGGTTCAAATCCATCTCAGATTAAAAAAAGTGTTTTAATTGGTTTTTTGGAGAGCTTGTTTATATGGATCACAACTGTTCGAGAAAATCACGATGATGTCGTTTGAAAGAGAGTTCATTTGTTCAGTGCAAAAATATTTCACCCATGAAGTAATCACCCATGAAAACAGTCCTCAGAATATCAAAGCAATTTTTTGAAAATCTGAACTGGGCTTATTCTATGTCCTCATCCGAAGTCATCCGTTTGTCAGTATCAAGAATGATTTCGATAGTGCTCAAACGATTCTGGAAATTCTTTCTAGGACCTCCTCTGATTTCTTTGCACTTTCCGATGAAAGATACAAAATCGATTTCATATATCGTTGTATGAATTTTTGAGTCGAGATTCCAAGGTTCATCAAATTTCATCGATGAAAAATAACTTATATATTGTGCATCATGGTGACTCAGAACCAATTCGACTGATTTGGCGGAACGGAAAAATATGTACAGAATAATTTATCGATAAACAGAGTATCAATTAGAATATAATGCAAACCTTGCAAATGAAATCTTATGCAAACGTCATTGATGATACGTGAATTGTTTACTGCAGTAATTTTGATTCTCGATCGGTCAACCACACCTTAATTAATTGATTTCGAGAATACTCAATTTGAGGTTGTAGATAGTAACATTCCAAAATTTTACAGACCAATCCTTGATCCTTTTTTAATATAAAAAAAATACCTCATCCCAAGGGTACATGATGGGCATCTAATTCACCGTCGCATATTCGAATAATAATAATTTGCAAAATTCAAAGCATTCCATCAATTGCGTGAATATTTGAGTTAATAAGTGAAAAAAAAATTAAAGTCTACCCATATATATTATTCATGAAGTTCTCGTATTCCAAGAGTATTGGCTCCTATTCATTTTTTTATCATACAGCTGAAATATGGCGAGGATTTGTGGTTGGATCTGTTGGAAAAAGCCGGGGTAAAGCATACTGTTTTCAATACTCGACAAACCTATCCAGATGACTTGATGACAAAATTAGCCGCCGAACTTGCATTGCACACTTCCGAGACCGTCGAAGGCGTCATGCAATATTTTGGCAAATGCTTTGTCAGGTTCTTCAGTAATCTTGGGTGAGTATATCATTGGCGTCGCCTTGGAACAAAGGAATACGAGTTTTCTTGATTGAAGAAGTATTACCAAATTAAAATCTGATATAAAAATCATGGAACATCATGATAGACAAACGAAATAGCTTAAAATACAAAATTCAGGCTTACAAAAATTTGCATAAATTTCACGTGTAATTTTTAATGTCATGTCTGAGTTCATCATACCTACTCTCATTCATTGAAACACTAATCATTACATGTGCAAGAATCAGTACTTTTTTAAGCAAATCCAACACAGTCTCATGGGTCAAGTGAATTTCTAGCATTTTCGGTACATTTTTTCTATAGCTATAGTTGTGTATTGAATAAATATGATATATGGGTAAAAATTAGACCAACAAAAATTGACAAACTATCTGGAAATTGCGCTTAACAGGTATGACTGTACAATTAAAGCAACAGGCCGCTATTTCTGTGATTTCCTTCAGAGTGTCGACAACATCCACATGCAGATGCGTTTCACTTATCCAAAAATGAAAAGTCCATCGATGTATCTTACTCATGTTGACCCAAATGGAGTAGTCTTAGTTTACAGAAGCACGAGGCAGGGTTTCACTCATTACTTCATGGGTAAGGAATTTTTCTTCTTCTGATCCTAACTGATGTGAGTAGCCACAATTCACAGATGAGATTTTTACATGTCATTACATTTCAGGGCAACTATTCCAGATTGCTGAAGAGCTTTACGAGACAAAACTCGATATCAGAGTTCTTGAAAGCTCAAACAGTATTCCCGGTACGAGAAGTGTGATGGTCAAGTTCCGCATTGATTTCGACAATCGAGAATATGTAATTATTAACCCTTGCGGCTAAATTTTTCTAAACACAAAATTATGTCAAATGCAATTCTTTTATATTTTATCTTCTTTAGACAAGAAATTTTTCTTCAGAATTTTTGAAAACTGCTTCAACGAGCCATTACGACGGTCACCCGAAGTAATCTACTCAAAAATAATGAAAATTTTATCAATAATAAGATTCTCTTTGGTTTTGAATCAATTCACTCTTGTTATCGCTCACAGCATATGATGGTGCTCAATTCATGTTACAGATAGCAAGAAATTCAAAAATGAAGACTCCAGTGGGACAAGAACTTCCACCGGTTTCGTGTTCAATGCTACTCAGACTATTCCCATTCGGTGTCGTTATAAACAAGGACATGTGCATCTTGGGAGTTGGTGGAAAGCTTTTACAAGCTTGGGGTGACTCCTCGTCAATTTTAAGAAAACCTGTGATGGAAATTTTTAAACTTCGCAGGCCGAAGGGCATTTCTTTCACATGGGGTAACGTAAGTATACCATATTTTATTCAAATTCATGACAAACAAGTGACATATTTATTAAGCTATTCGATTCGTCTCAGGTGATGTATTTACATACAGTGATATTTGAATTGGAACTTATGAGATCGACTGATAGTACTAGTAGTAGTGGTAGTAGTAGTAATTTGGCTCCAGTACCAGAAATAAATGGAACGTCTCCAGGAGGATTGAGGCTTACGCGAAAAAGTAGTCAAGGAACACGAAATATACTTTTAAAAGGACAGATGAGATATATCGAAGACATCAAGGTCATCATCTTCCTGTGCAGTCCTTTGTGAGTCACAATATCATGATTTTAATTAAAGACAGGTTATTGTATGCTTATGATTTGTTTGTGCGGAGATACTAAAATAATATTATTTCCGTCTCTTGACTATATATTTCCACTCATACTTGACGTCATAATTTCTTTGCTTGCATACTGGCAGCCGAGGTCTTTCCATCTATCTAGTTGACATTTCTGCTTATTCTAGAATCAACAGTCTGGACGAATTACTAAATATGGGTCTTTATTTGAACGATTTGAACCCACATGGGCTTAGTAGAGAACTTGTATTGGCTGGTTGGCAACACTGTGGAAGGTAAATTTACTTAACTTGATCAAATTATGAGGATCTGGGTGGTGATTGGAACGCATCTTGATTTACGTTTTATAGACTTGAGATGATGTTTGAAAAGGCTGAACAGCGTTCACAAGAACTGGAATTAAGTTACGCGTTGCTAGATCGATGGAAGAATAAGGGAGACGAGCTTTTGTACTCGATGATACCGCAAAGTGTTGCTGATAGGCTTAGGTCTGGTGAAAGTGCTCTTGGGACTTGCGAGGTACAGTGCGTTGAGAATATTCAACATTTATCAACATTTATGTACAGGTTATCCCGAAAGCCGCCCCCCCTCCTCAAAACACGAAAATGGCCCTTGTATAAAAAACACTGTAACACAAGTCCCCTGAAATCCAGTGAAGTTCTAAAGAATGGACTCAGATTCGACCTTCAATGTGACTTTTATGATTTTTTAAGGGTCAAATAGAATTTATTTAGTAAGAACCCCGAATTCTGAAAGAGCCCAACATTTTACACCCAAGTGCGACTTTTTGACAACTCTATAGATGACCTCTGGGGGTCATTTGGGGGTCCCAACTATCTGGACACTGGTTTAACGTACCAGAGCCAGAGCGATTGTCTACATTAGGGAGGTTCCTCTCAAAAAAGTTTTTTAAACTCATTTCGACCCTTGACCTGTGACCCTGAGCCTTGGCTTTCATTAGGGGTCAACTCGATTCTCAGTTCACCATTTGCAGTCTGCATCATGAAGAGGTGACGAATTTTTATTCCTGATATGACTTTCTGACAAGTGCGTAGATGATCCTTGACGGACATTTTGAGGTTACAAGTCTGTGAGTAGTGGTTCAACGTGCCAAATCTGAATCATGGAGTTATGGTCAACAAAAACCCTAGACTCCATATGAATGTTGCCCTGTGGCCTTGAGCATAATCTAGAGTATAACCTAGATAAAGAGCCATTTGGGCTCAAAATTCGTCTTATTATCAGGACTCGGGATACTGATAGCGATAAGTTCACTGAAAATCGAGTTGACCCCCGATGAAAGTCAAGGTTATGCTCAAGGTCACAGGACAACGGTCGAGATAAATGTGAGAAACTTTTCTGATCAAGACCTCCCTAATCGAGACTACCGCTCTCACTCTGGCCCGTTGAACCACTATTCAGATAGTTGTGACACCTCAATAACCTCTAGAGGTCGTTTAAGAAATTGGCAATAAGTCACATTTGGAAGGAAAATTTCGTGCTCTTTCAAAATCTAAAGTCCAGTGTAGGAGTTCTCATTTGAAAATTCGATTTGACCTCCAAAAGACCATCAAAGTCACATTCGAGGTCGAATCTGAGTTCGTTATTGAGCTTCCTCCTCGATTTTTTGAAATACGTGTTTCGGTATTTTCTTATTATCCGGACTCTTCTTCGAGTTTCGGGGGCGGGGGGGGGGTGGTCGCTTTTGGGACACGTTGTATAATTTAATCGAAAAATTCAACCGAATTCGAAACACGAAACATAGAAAGAACTTTAATGATCTTTCTCAAAAAGTGTAATGATACAGGAGTTGAAGATTTAAAGAAATTCTTTGTTTTCAGTCATTTGAATCGATTTCGGTTCTATTTTGCGAATTGTGTGACTTCAATTACTCAACAATCGAAGGAGCCATGGACATAGTTCTCTCAATGAATGCGGTGTACTCCTGTTTCGATTCTCTGATGGACAAGTTCAACGTTTACAAGGTTCAGTTTGATGAAAACACCATACGAAATTCTCACAACCGCGAGCTTAGCAAAGAATTATTTCAACATATTGATTCAGGTAGAAACAGTTGGTCGAGTATACATGGCAGCAAGTGGAGCTCCGGATCGTACCGAAGATCACGCTGTCAATGTCGCCGATGTATCACTGCAACTTCTCACTCAAGTTCGCTCACTTATCTTACCTTCTGGCTTGAATATTCAAGTTCGAATAGGTTAGTGTCATGCACCAAACCAGTTTTTGAACAGAAGTCGAAGTCTTTCCTTCTCATATCTGAGCTCATAAGAAAAATGATACAATTTTTTTCTTCAGGTATACATTCTGGGCCAGCAGTTGCTGGAATTGTTGGAATCAAAGTTCCAAGATATTGTTTCTTTGGTGATACGGTCAATACAGCCTCTAGAATGCAAACCACCAGCCTGGTAAGATCCATTTCCTTAATTCTCTTAGTGCTCTCATATGTATATTTCTATATTGGTCAATTCGCAAATGGGGATTTGAGAACTGGCTAGACTTCCACCCTCATATACAAAAGAATTTATGGCTCTGTATGTTCGCTGAATCATATCTTATTATGACACCTCGATTATTTCTTTTCAATTTTCATGATAGCCAGGAAAGATTCACATATCACCGGATACAAAAGCTTTGCTACCCGAGGATCGTTATTTGATCAAACCTCGGGGTGTCGTCACAGTTAAGGTATGATACATTTTGATTGTTTACTCTTCATTTTCTTCTTTAAACAAAATTTCATTGCCCTAATACCATGAACTGATGATAAAATCCATTTCAGGGCAAAGGTAACATGGAAACATTTTGGTTGTATCCGCCCGAAACAGATGATGAGCCTTCGTCTTCTCCGCTGGCGGAAATTTCTGCTGAACCGATCTAGTCAACTTTCCTCATAATTCTCATAAAGTTAATCTAGATTTAGATGCATTCTTTCCTCCGTCTGAGTGAATTTCTTTTCTAGCCTCATTTTTCTTTCATTTGCACTTGAAGATTATGCAAAGTGAATGTGATTTATATTCCACTTATTATTCTGAATATCTTGACCCAAAAAATTTTGAGCTAGACCATTGGAGCTATTCCATTTTGGGGACCTCAGAATTTAGTTGAATGACGGCAAACGTTCAAATCTCACACGATCAGAACATAGTCTTTCATATATGATATGTGGTGGCAGCTCATGATCGAATTGGTCATTCTATTCAATTCAAATTTCTGATAGGACTCATCAATAGCGGAGTTGAGAATGTTTTAAACATGTATATTTTGTGAGGTAAACCAATACGAGGTTGTAGATAATGAATCAGAATCTATTATCTCTATCCAATAATCTGTACACAAAAATCCATTTTCCTTCTCTCAGAGGAACTCACGAATATATGTATCGTATTTAGAAGTATTGTTCCAATGTTCCAATTCAAAGTATCACATTTAGTTGAAGGTTCCCTTGTACTTACGAAAACCTTTAAAATTAAACATGGAAATTGATTTCTTGAATATCACATTATTTGGGAGCTACTCGAGTATTCAGGTGTTCACAACTTCTTTCGAAAGGCTATCAAATTACCAAGTAATTTCTCAGAACAAAATATACATTCTCAATTTGGCTTCAGTTTTTCTAAAATTTCAAATTTTTGTCTTCTGAGCAGTAGCATGCATCTTCAGTGTTACGCATAATCCAGGTGATGTATCGATTAACTCGAGTGTAAACTCCAGGGTATCCCGGCTTTGCACAACCCTGAAAAAATGAAAATTAGAAAAAATGAGTCGAAATCTTTTGATAATGAGTGATGTCTTTGATAGAGTAATTCATTTCACCTCGCCCCAAGAAACGACTCCAACAATGCGATGCAGACCATCCGTCTGAACGTGAAGCGCGCCGCCACTGTCTCCCTGTTGGGATACAAAAAATACATAAAAAATAATGACGATGGAGATAATTAACTCAGAATTATCTAGGAGCTATGAAAATTTATCGAATGTAATGTGACATGAAAAATCATGCTACAAAAAACATAGATGAACGTATATACCTGGCATGAATCTTTCATTCCTTCCTGATATCCAGCGCACAACATGTTATCAGTAATTTTTCTTGATGGATATTTGGTTGCCCTGCATTCGGTATTTGACAAAATTGGCACGGTGACCGCTTGTAAAGTTGCAGAAACAGGTCCGCCTTGTTTGGTGGCTCCCCAACCAGTTGCAATACCCATCTCACCGGAGAAAGTTTTAGCTGAAAAAAAAGATGCGCACGTATATGTATATTTTGGTGTCAGAATTAAATTTCAGTAAAATCTTTTGATTCGCTACTTCGTTATCGTAACCTAAATGCTTGAATGGGTTTTGGATACATTTTTTGATATCAAGAATTTCTTACTTTTTTCGGCTAAACAAACCGGTTTCATTATATGATCAAACTCAAATTCGCCGTCTATCTTCATTAAAGCAATGTCATTGTTGTAGTTCGTTGTCGAGTAACTCGTATGCTTGTAGATTTCTTTAACTTTAAAATCTTGTGTAACGGTCTCGTTGTGAACGTTTCTATCGTGTTCCATGATACGAACAGTGATGTGCTGCTTCTGGAATCTATAAAGATGGAAAATCATCAATATTATGTGTTAAAAGATATTATGATCATAAATAGGTGATATGAATGTATTGAACCTCTTTTGTGTTTTGGAGGGTAAACCTCCCTAAGCAAACATTCCGAAAAAAAATGGATAGGAAACCTGGTTCAAAGTTTTGGCTGGTCAAGAAGTGAGAGCCAATGTAATCATCAAGTGGAAGATGTTTCTTGTCGATAGGTCTACAGAAATATGTATGCGAGAAATTCATTATTTTGGATCAAACTAATATCAGTATTTACCCGTCTACGCAGTGTGCCGCAGTTAGTAAATATTTGTTATTAATCACAGATGCACCACAATAAAATCGATTTCTGTATAATAACAAGGCCACCCATGGATATTCATTTACTTCTGTTTCCTGACCACCAACTATCTTCTGTTTGTTTGCTAGCCCACAATCTGGAATAAAAATGTTCTCGATTAACTCGGTTTCATTTTCATAAAAAGATTCACAGTAACTTTTGGAAAGTCAAAATGTTCAATTCGCTAAAAAAAGTTCAGTTTCTCTTCCTTGTGATTCATAAGTCCCACTGATAGGACCCGCCGGAATCGCAAACGAGTTGAAGAAAATTATTTTCAAAACAACAAATAATGAGGTGAGAATAACTTACAACAAAGTGGACATTTTTCAGGTTGGTAAGATGTGGTTGGCGTTGTTGCAGTAGTAGCTATTGTTGGCTTGTAACCCAATATTTCCTGTAACCAATTCATGAAAGAGTTGTCTCCCTGTAGTCCTGCAATATCCAATGGATCTGATGCGTTTACACGAAGATTACTGAGATCCTTTGAATACGGATCAGGTTGCATGATCTAAAATTCGAAAATTTTGATGAATATTTGAAAACAAAACACTGAGTTAATTTCGGGATAGGGCCGGCAAAGTGTGATAAGTAGTAATTATTTTGGGCCAGTTTTATACTCCTTACAGATCTAGTGGCTTTTCATAAAGACAGTTACAAAATTTGGAACAATATGAATCAGAGCCAAAAATACTGAAAACTCCCGTTGAATATACCAAAAATCTCGAAAAAACAAGCATAAGAGCCTTGTCAGTGTTCGTGTCAGGTATGATGGTGTAGATGAAAAATGGCTGATAAAACCACCAAGATGAGAGGGGAGAAGAAACTCCCAATATCGGTTCTATCGATTGTTATTCTATCGCAGAATATCGTGAGTTCAGAAAATATGAATCGAGATTGAACCAGGCCCCGGTGAGGGCTCACATTTTAAAACCGCACCGAGTGCTACAAATAGGGTCGCTAAAGTAGTCGGGAGTATAACATTTACAATTATGTTGGAAATGATCAGGGAATCGCATTGCGGATTCCATAGAATCAAAGAATTGAACTTCATAATATATGCCCCTTGATCGCTTTTGATTTCTCTAAATTGAATCGTCAGAATAATGAAAATAGTTGTGAACCACAAAAATTCATATCATCCTGGTAAAATTTTAATTGTTTAATAGACAAAATTGCATTCTTGTATCTTTTCTTACGACTTCTTTGACAAAAATTCTGCTTGACTACAGTTTGACTGTAGCTACAATTTGTGCCTGGTATAAGCCTCAAGTTCCAATTGGAGACGAAATATATACAGTGAAAACTCTATAAGGCGGACACCGTTGCTAGCAAAAAAAGTGTCAATCTTTTAGAGGTGTCCAGCTTATAGAGAGGCTTACACACGCCGAACATAGGCACCGGTCACAGAAAAAGTGTCCGCGAAAACATGATCATCCGTGGTATAGAGGTGTCCGAAAAGAGAGGTTTCACTGTATATTTTTTTGATGAAACAACTGAAGAAAATATGCCAAGCAATCCGAATGTCAAGGAACATCTTCATTCTCTGTTGTTTTGTGTACGTTATGATTTGGCATAGAATCATAATTATGAGCATTATCTACGACTTTGTGTGTGCCATATCACATGAAATTCCAAAAATCAATTTGACCGTTATCCTATTTCTCATTCTATTACCCAAACACTCACCTTACTAGCCACTATCATGACAAGTTCACAGGTCAGTAACACCCAAAAAATATTTCGTCCCTCCATCGTGCAAAAGCACCAAATTAAACTATTATTGATGCTTAAAATCTAACGCAAATTGATTTAATCCTTGATTTGATCTAAAATTAGTCCAATCTAAGAAAAAAGACGTCCACTTCGTCAGAGCGGTACTTTTAAACCTTCTCAGAGTCACAGATGTGAGTATCGACTGGCTAAATTTGCGTCGAGATGAGTGGCTATAGCACGATTCTTGAACTAACGGTTCACGACAAAAATTGCGACTGTTCTCAACGATATACCAGCACGGAGAAGACCTCTCACTTTATTAATACGAGCTCTCTTCGTGTGAGTTGCTTTAGTTCATTTCCCTCCCCTTTTTTAACTCTTCTATATTTGTAAAAAAATATATTTTGAACAATTGGCATTGGATTATTTTCCTACCTGCATGAATTTTTTAACGTGGAATGAAAATATATGAATGCTGTTGGTATAGTGGGAGCTCACTTCCAAGATTCACAAGTTATCGGGCCGATTATTATCACTGAATGTATCACGAGGTGATTACATTATTTAGTACAAGGAAACGAGATTCACTTGTCACTGGTACTATATCATCGAGCCACAAAAACTCTATCCTTGGTTTTTTCTCGAATTTTCGAGTAAAGAGTGTTTTTATTTTATGAGCATTATGGAGCACATCAAAATAAGAGAATTTCGAGTCTGGATTTTTCAAGAAGATGAGCTAGATGGAAGTGACTATGATTTATCGCACAGGCACGGAAGGGATTTACTTCGAGGAATTCTTGTTTCACAAAAACTTTTTTTACGGTGTACTTACGCTCAATCAATGATTTGTGCTCTCGCTAGAATTTAAACGATTCAAGAATTGGAATGGACGGTAACAAAAGTACTTATTCATGGTTCTATGAATCGTATAGACAAGATTAATTCTAGGAGAATCAAAAAGTGGTAATAGGAAGAACATATTATGATTACTCGCTGAACTAATTCATTTTCATTTTGTGTGTGTGATTATTGAAATGGTATATTTTATTCACAGGATTTTTCTAGTTCGAGTGAATGGCTTTGAAAATATGCAAATAACGCATATTTTCAAATTGAAAAACAGCAAATTATCCCAAGATTCTTGATCGAAATGAATAAATGCAATTCTCATTGTCTCAGATTAATCGATGAGACGAGAAAAAATTGAATTATTGTTGTAATAAAATTTACTCTTGACGTCACGCAAATGGCGTTGAGTTACGAGAAAGTTGTTTGATGGGTCAAGGTATATCTTTATCGGTTGGGATGACACACTCATCATGCGGGTTGGAGCCTGTGATATATATTTTCCATTTACCTCTACAAGATGATATCAACGCATATTTACTTTGAGTACTCTGAATCAAGTGATGCATTTGCTCTCATCCAATGTAAGATTTCATGGCTTACTAATATACCCTTTTATTGGACACTTTTTTCTACTCCAAGAATTATCATTCTCTTTTCAGTTATTAGTCCTGTTTTCATTCGAATGGTTCATCTGCTGAGATTATCGTGAAAGAAGGAGCTCAGAGGGGATACTTATTTGTGTATGGAATAAGAGAACACCACCCAAGACAATCAGTGATTGATGTGAGCACCAATTTCCAATAGGTTGATTTTAGCAAAAAATGTGCTTCTGTAAAAGTCAATTTGATTTCTCTATATAGTGTAACAGTTGTTGGCGAAGATTGACCCATGGACTGATTTTTACAAATTCCACTCGCAAGTCGTATAGATTTTTTTCCTCATGTCACTGATCCTATCGAGGGTTTTATGAAGTTAGAATGCACCTGGGTTAGAGCTTGACTCAATGATTCAAATTCTTGAGAGCAGATCTTGACGAGTTTTGTAATTATTGAATCATGAGAAGCTCATCACAGAATTGACCAAGATGAACTTTTCTTACTGTACATTTGTTGCGATGATATATTTGCTTTTTTTTCGACCCGTTTTTTGGCAAGTATCGGAATAAAATCACAGTTCCAAAAATATATTGTGACCTTTTCATGGAACCATTAACACATGTATGTATTTCAAAATAGAGAGGGGAAGACTTAAAACTTTCAATTTTTAATTTTGGGAATTTGACATTTCTTATCATTTTGCTTTGATCAATGGTTTTTTTTTGTATTAAAAAACTTTCCCGAGACCGGGAAATAAGGAGCAGTTAGACAAGAGAAAAATATTTCCCTTCGATCTTCAAACACTTTGAAGAAGTTGATTTGGGATTGTCACGATTATATATCCTAGGGTTGAAAAAGCTTAATAACAAAAAATAAAAATAAAAAAACCATTCCCCCAAAAAAACTAATCATATCCTGATCTTTTCAATCACTCTCCGGAAGACGAATAAATCATTTCATATATCAAGGCTAATTTGGTCATTTTGTGATTCGTTGACCGTCGCCGGATCCAGTTATCAAACTGACAAGGAGAGCATCAGGTCTGCGGAACACGAATCTGGATGAAACTCTGGGAATCATCTTTTTTTGGTGAAAAATGAAGGTATCTCCAAGGGTTAAGTCTAATGGGCCCCCTATCCTGAGATACGGCTATGGAGGTTAGCATTGTTAGTATACCTATATACGTGTCATTTCAACATGGGCCCATATGGACAACGCTAATCTTCATGGCTGTATCTTGGGATAGGAGGCCGATTGGACTTAACCCTTAGAGATACCTTCATTTTTCACCAAAACAAGATGATTCCCAGAGTTTCATCAAGATCCGTGTTCCGCAGACCTGATGATCTCCTTGTGAGTCTAAGGTCTATCGTAGGTTTCTGAACTCATTCTAGATATGATTTGATGGCGACCGGGCTGTATCAGGCATTGTCCGTGACATATACATGATTGTGATGATCAGCTCCGTTGAGAGTGCTCTCTAGCTGTTTTCAGCGCCATTTTGCGGTCAGATTGGTTTTATTGTAAATATTAGATAAACCAAACAACGTAGAACAGCTTGCGATATACTGCCACCTGCGGGGAATTTTCCTGCAATTTAAAAGAAAAAATTTATTGAGATCGGTGCAAAATTCAGCCCACAAAGTTGCGGGAATATCTGTATAGTTTTGTTGAATTTTTCCCGCAAATTTATGGGCTTAACTTTGCACCGATCTTGATGAAACTTTTTTTTAAATTCGCAGAAAAATATCCTACAGGTGGCGGTATAATTAAGGGGGTGGGTGGAAAAGGGCGTAACCGCCATTATGCCCTTTTTCGGACATCGCTTTTTTTTTGAGCCCCTATACCAAGGTCTACCACCCCCCCCCCGAAATCCGTTTTTCGTAAGACCCCGAAAACCGTCTGGCAGATAAAACGGCGTAAGTTTGATGATGGAATGTTGAAAGGGCGTAACTGCTATGATAAGATGATAGTTACTGACTTTTTCGGCCAGGGAAATGGGACTGATAAAATTTGTAGATTGAGAGCCCCTGAATCGATTGCCGTTGAGAAAAATATGGGTTGACAATGACATTTTTGAGAGAAACTTATTTAAAAATTGGATGTTCAACCCACGTCTTACGGGCGTATCAAATTTTCCGGTAGGAAGTGACGCGATATCTTTCTGTATTTATCGGCCACAATGATGAAAAACTAGGTGGAAACTGTGATTCCATACTTTCTTATGAATCGATAAAAATAAGGGGTTGACGGACATTTTGAAGAGAGATTTTGAATACAAACTGATGACGCGGAGGTTATACATGTAGATAGATAGATAGATAGATAGTTTATTTCAGCCGTGAGGCCCAGAAATGGACTTGGTTTACAAATGTTTATCCTAATCCTCATTCATACCTTTCCACGCTATCCACTCTCTTAAATCTAAAAACAAGTTACATAATCTCAAAATTCACATTTGCAATTTCAATAACCTATATCATCTTGCAGCCTTACCACCGGCCACCGTCCTACACAATCCTCATCCCAGAGTTGAATGTAACCATATCCTGCTGTAATTCCGTGCTGTATGTCCTGATGTCCTGGTAGTCCTTACTGCATGCTTTCCTTGTTTCCTTGAGGCCCTTGCTGCCCCATATTTCTTGCTGAGTTGAGTTGTTCCTTGTTCTGCTTTCCTAAGTTCCTTCTATGGGTTCGCGTTTCCTCTTAGTCCTTACTTTGAAATTTCGAATGTACATATTTCCCTGGTTCTCTGTAAATTTTCTGTCGTTCCATGTAATTTTCTTGTATCTTACTCTTTCGGTAAATCTGACGAATGCATCCCGCTTCATCTTTATCTCGTGAGCCGTACTAATGTGATCTAAGTCCAAAGTCGGAATCAGGCGTCACAGATAATCATCATTTGCCCTTTTTCACCTTGATGCATCGCTTTTCCAGTCGTTTTTCTGTTTCAAACGTCCGTTTTTATTTGTCATTGAAGCTTCCTCTTGCTGTTGAGACCTAGTCCTTGAGTGACTTATTGTGATTTGTTGTCCTTTTTGATGATCTTGAATATGGGGTAAGTCGTTCCTGAAGTGAAATCGTCGTTGGGTTACAACTCTTGGGTGGGGACCTTGCATTCTGGTGGCCAGCTGTAATACTGCCTCGTGGTGTACTTTCCTGAAATTAATTATCTGCATGATCTTTATAATCTAATCCTTATTTCTATCTCCCCCATGATTCCTCCCTTCCTCCCTTGTCTCCCCCCCCCCTCCTGAACCGCCCCCGGGTCCTCGACTATTCTTAGCCTACTATTTACACGCTCTCCTAAAATATCTTACCATATATTTATCATCTCTCTTTCATACTTGCATTCCGTGGTGGCTCCGCATGTCGCTTATTTGACTATTTTTATTTTTACCCGAACTTAGTTTCTATTTTCTACCCCTTTTTTGCTTTCCTTGGCCTGATCTATTTTTCTGAATATTTTGCACACTATCCTGTCACCAATTTCGCTCGTCACCACTCTTATTTTAGCCCCGCAGTTTACCCCTGGTATTTCATTTACCCACCCTTTCGTTTCCGTACACCCTTCAATTAAATGCTCTAGTGAGCCCTCGCTCTTTCCGCACAATATGCAGCTTTTCTGTCTGTCGGCCAGCCAGTACTTGCATCTTTCCTCCAGGTTCCCGCATCTTATCCTTGCAATTATATCTATCTGGATTCCCTTTTTGCAATTCATCAGGTATTTCGGTATTTTTTCGCTTCTAATATTTTTGTATCTTTGGTTGTATTTTGCCTCTTGCACCTTGCGTTCCACGTCTTGTCTAAAAATATCCTTAAATCTTCTATCCAATTCCCATTCAACATCTTTCTCCATAGCCTCCATGTTTTCGATCTCCATTTGACTCAAACCCAGGCTTCCTAAGAACTTCGTTTTGCTCTCGTTAAATACCTCTTTTTCTCCAAAACTTCTTTTTTCTAGATAACAAAGTTTTATCAATCTCTCCTCCCCAAGTTCTCTCACATAACTCTCGTACCTATACGCTCTCTTTCCCCACTGTATGGCGAGTTTCTTTATCTTCGTTTCATCGTAGATTAGGTATCTGGGTGTGCAGAAGTCCAGCTTGAGAACCCATCTGTAGTAGTCTAACTGTATTTTCTCCAATTCCTTCCATTCCTCCCACCCCCAAATTTCTACCCCGTACTCCATTACACTTCTCACCAGATAATCAAATAGCTTCTTTCTCCTCTGGAAGTCATTTTTGCATCCTTTCTCTCCTAACCCCCACGTTTTTTTGGCTGCCACTACTCCTTTTCTCTGTCTGTCTGCTAGATGATCCTTGTAATTTCCTTCCCTATTAAATACGAATCCTAAATACTTGAATTCCCTAACCTCTTCGATCCTCTGTTTATTCCACCACCAATTTTCTTTTTTGCCATTCCTTCCTTTATTAAAAACCAGTATTTTTGTTTTTTCCACACTAAGAATCAGGCTTCTATCAGTCAAGAAAACTTTCAAAGTATCCAACATGTCAAGCATAGCCTCTCTGCTTTCAGCTAGTAGAACAATGTCGTCCGCGTAGGCTAGCGACCATATCCTTTTGTTAGCAATTCTCACTCCTCCGACATTTCTCTTCTCAAATCCTTCCTCTAACCCTGCGATATATATACAGAAGAGCAGAGGGCTCAAAACACATCCCTGCCTTAGTCCTTTCCCAGTCCAGAATTCCTCCGTGAGATCCGTTCCCGCTCTGACCCTCACTTTCGTTTCTTGATACAACTCCTTGATCCTTTCTATCAAGTACTTACTTATCCCTGCCTTTTCCATGATCTGCCATAGTTTGTTCCTATCAACCGTATCAAAAGCTGCCTTTAGGTCTACGAATGCCGCATACAACTTATCGTTTTTCCATTTCGCCTTCTGTATAAGATGATTCAATACGTAGATGTTATCTGTTGTTGATCTTCCTTTTCTAAAACCAGCTTGTCCTTCGGGTAGTATTCCCAATGCCCTTACTTCTTCTTCCAGTTTTGCTAAAATTATTTCGCTATACATTTTCTGCGCCGAAGTGAGCAACGATACTCCTCTGTAGTTACCCGCCATCTCTGTTTCACCTTTCTTGTGTATGGGCACGATAATTGCAGTCATCCAGTCTTCTGGTATCCCTTCACCATTCCACGCACTCGTCAGTATTCTCACCATTTCATCTTTTAGTCCTTGCCCACTGTGTATCCATACCTCGTTTGGGATCCCATCCACTCCAGCAGCTTTGTTTCTTTTCAATGCTCTCCACGCACGTTTCAATTCGTGAGTCTGTATTTGCTCTACCTCCTCTTCATTTTCTGCCAGATTCCTTCCTTCTCCAATGATCTTCTCCTCTGATCCTTGCAGTAGATTTCTGAAGTGAGTCTTCCAATTATCCAAGCTAATGTGATTTTCTACTTTGACGCGTTTAACTCTATATTTGTTTAAAAATTTCCATACATCGCTTTCCTTCTTGATTCGTCTAAGCTCTTCTTCTTCTCTTTCCTTGAACTCTTTCTCCTTCGTTTTGCATGTCTCCTTCCATTCTCTTCTTTTGTTCCAGTAATCTTCTTTTTCACATTGTCCCTCTTTCCAATCTTTGTAAGACTTCCTAGCCCTCCTTTTCATTCTTGAGCAGTCTCGATCCCACCATTTTTTCATTCCTAAGCTCCATTTCTTCGTTGACTTCATTTCTTTCACATTTCCGGCCTCGTAGATTCTCTTCTTCATGTTCTCCCATCTAAGTTGAATACTTCCTTCGGATTCTGTCATTTCACTCGTTCTTTCCTTGAAATTCTGTATGTCTTCTGCTGTCCAGGTGAATTTTGTCCTTCTTGTCTCTCTTACTGCTTCCGTTTCCTCCCGTTCCTCGCTTGCCTCGTTTTTGTGATCTTCCGCTTCGACATAGACGCAGACGCTCACCGGCGCGTGATCTGAGTCGATGCGTTCTTCTACTCTGAAACTATCGACCAGGTCCATTACATCACAGTTCACGATAATATAATCTATAACAGTGCTTCCCCTTGCCCCAATATACGTAAATTCTCCGTTTTCATCCCCCGGCGTCTTACCATTAAGAATTTTCCAACCCTTTCTTCCCATTAGGCTAACCATTTTCCTACCTTCGTTACTGCATACTTTGTCTCTACTCCTCCTCCTTCCTTCCTCCTCCTCTATTATAGTGAAATCCTCTTGCCCTATTCTTATATTAAAGTCTCCCCCGACGATTAGCCTACCCTCCTCTAAATAGTCAAGATTCTCCCAGATTTTCCAATATTCTTCTGATTTTCCCGAGTTATATACTGACCAGATGTCCCATTTCCCATCGAGCGTACTAATCTTCACTCTAACTAAACCCTCTTCGATGACTTCTACTGACTCTAGACCTACTCTGCACCAGTCTTTTTTAACCCCTATCAAGAAACCCCCCTTCGCTCTCCCTTTCCTATGCTCTCTGATTGCTCCTATACTCTTCCAGTGGAAGCTGCTAGGAAGTTTGTCTACGAGATATTTCCAGTCCTTATCCTCAATCCATGTTTCTGACAAGCTTATAAAATCACCAAGCTCTATATATTTCCAAAAATCTAAATCTTTATTCCACAAACCTGCTACATTCCAAAAAGTGAATTTCCTCGTTACCTGACCTTCTCCTGCCTTCTGATTTTGTGTGCTTGTGTCTAAGCTGCATTCCTGGGCCACTCGTAGTTTGACTCCTGACTTATTCCCTCAATCTGCCTCGCTGATCGCTGCATGTCTTCTTCTATCCTGCCTTTGTCCTCCCATTTTATCCACTCTCCTTTATATTGTACTTTCCCATGTCCCTGTCTTACGTTCCATCCGCCTGCTTTCTTCTCTTTTATCCATCTATTGATCTCCTCCTGCTTCTTCCTATCATCATAAGACAGGTCATTTTCTATAAAAATTTTAGAGCCCTTCAGCATGCTCTTCTTGCACATCACTTCTTTCTTAATTTCCTGGTTTCCAAATTTTACGACCACTACTCTTCCGTTTTTCCACACTTTTTCCGTTTTTACCTGAATTTTCAAAGCATTTTCAAAAAATTTTTCTGCCTGCTCCTTCAAATTGATGTCATTCACGTCTCCTAGACCTCTGATTACTACATTGCACATCCTGTCCTTCCTTTCTTGATCGCCTATAATCCTTCTCATTTTCCTTACTTCTACTTCAGAAAACGTACTTCTGTAGCTTGCTCTGCTCTTGCCGCTTGCCAGGCTCCAGGCCGAACCGAGGCGTGTGCTTGTGCCACCCCCTGCCGCCGATTCGGACTCGCAGTCGGTAAAGTCACCTTCCATTCTTATCGACCTACCCTCTTTCCATTCCTTCTCCAGCGCTGCAAAATTATTCGTCAACAAATCTATTTTTTCACCAAAATCATTCATTTTCGCTTCAATTTCTAGCTTGCATTGTTCCACCGCATTTCTCTCTCTGACTATCTCTCGTAACTTACCCTGCGATTCATTCCTAAACGCTTCCCACTCCGATTGTAGCGTCTTGAGCCTGGCCTCTACTTTCGCTCTTTCCCCCGTTTCTTTGAACTCAATTTTCTTACTCAACGATTTTTCCAGCGTTGTTTGTCCTTTCAGAATTCCTCCTCTTTTGTTGTCCTTTCCCTCGCCATTTTTATCTACGCTGCTACTCCTCAAATTCCTACCTTTTTCGTCGCCCATCCTTGTTGTTTACCCTGCGTAAATTGAGCCCGCGTGCCGCGCAACCTAACCTCAAACGCCCGCTTTCGAAACTTACTCAAATTCCCGCACTCTTAATCACTAAATGTCTCTACATTATTGTTCCAAACACTTTAGAATGGTTCTTCTGAGTATTTCTTCACTTTTTAGTCCTCACTTATATAATTGCACCACTTTTTACACTTTATGCGCTAGAGCCACCTCGCACGCGACCGTTCACTCCCACGCCCGCTAACCAAGTCCAGGTTATACATGTAATTCCCGTGCTCGTTGCAGCGAGGTTACGGTAGTCAAGCGATGCACCAAAAATCCTAATTCATGATTTCACATATTGTATCATTGTAAAAATGATTTCTGACCTCATCCCAATTCATAATTTGAATTTACAGATAGAAATTAAAGCAGTCAGGAATACGAATATGGATTTTTGGGTTTATTGCTATTATCGGTTTTCACCTTGACTGACGAGTCGCTATCGAACCCCCTTAAAAGGGCATAACTGCTGTGATAACATTTCGAAAGCAGGGCTTAATTTTTAAAGATTTAAAAGTGCGTAATTACTCTGTAAGAGGGCGTAAGTGAGGGCGGATCTGGAAAGAGGGCCTAATTACCGAGGAAAAATTTTATAAAAATTCTCCAGAGCCTGGAAACGCTTTTCCACCTGATATAACAATGAAAACATGTTGTTTTACCTTCAAATTGAGTGTTTTTACTCTTCCATAGTGAAAAAAATTTCTCGTCATTTTCACACGACTTATGGAAGCTTTTCATGTCGATAGAACCGCGAGTCATGGATCGAACCACCCCCTAGCAATCAGATATCTTTCAAAACATGCCCAGAAAAACTCTCAAAAAATTTGGAGACGATTGGACTTGATCGCGAGATCCAATTCCACTTATTGTGAGGAAGAAAGGCCGAAATTTGTTCCTGTATTCGGAAAAAGGGCGTAATTGCATCTTTTGAAATTGCTAAAAAGAGCTCAAAATCAAATTTCATCTCCCGGCTCGGGTTGGGCTATTTCGAGAATGTTATTTTCTTCGGAATAAGTCAGGTCAACTCGTCCAATTATGTCTGTAGCGGTTTTTATCAAGTTTTTATTGATTTTCTCAAAATGACCGTTTTGCAATTACGCCCTTTTTCCACCCACCCCCTCAATGGGTCTCCTGCATCTTTTTAAAAAAAAATTATTATTGGCAATATACCAATTTGGCCACTAGAAGCGCCACCATCGCATTTCAAAAGGTAGAGAGCACTCTTAACTTATGGGTAGTATGCCTATCAAGTTCTTACTGTTACGCCGCAGTCAAAAACTGATCAAAGCTGCTATTGCAAGAGTTCAAAAGGAGATAATTGGGTAGTCACAAAACGAACTCTTTTAAAATGATTCATATCTCCTCAAAACAATTCAGGAAACATACTCTGCAGTTTCACAGATACGAGGCCAAAAACCTTGAAACTCTCTTGTTCTTCAAAGTTGACCTCGAAAAATTTTGATGGCGAAGTTTCGGGTTACACCTTTGCATGTTTTATCGCATAGTTTTGGAATTTCCGCTGATATGCTCCTGGCATGTGACTCAAAAGCAAAACAGATAAATATATTGTACTTATGTGGTGAAATACAATTCGAGATGAGTTTCGTCGGATCAATGCTAATAAGATCATCAACGTGAGAAATTTGCAAAAAATACAAAAAAAAAGATGTATTTGCGTGGATTGGTTGTTTTTTCATGTCAAAGAATTATGTAGACAAGGTATTTCACATTTACGCCAAAAAATGTGAGGAAATTGTTCTTTTGTCGATGTGATATAGTACCAGGCTCTGAGTTGAGTTCACAATTAATATAAGCAAGACTCAGTGTGCGGAACTGAAAAGAACCTTGATATTAGACCAAGAGTCCCTGTAAACAGAAAAAATTTTGGGGACATACTATTTTGACAAGAAGATCGACACCGCGCAAGAATTTGATTGCACGTAGATGCAACATTCAATTGTATTTCCGTTTTTTGAATGATCAAATGTTCTTGATTCATAAGTGAACCGTCGAGTCACCCAGGAATTTTGGGGGAAGAGGAGACTTTAATGAATTTATTTAGCTTCTATCCCTTCAGAACTGACGATTTCAATGCTGGTCAGCCATGCCATGTTACCATCCTGATTATTTTCCATTAACCAAAGTTTTCAACGTAAGAATCCCCAAATTTTCATGATACATCTTTCTTTTTATTCAAAAATGTCTTCATCAAATCAACATAATCTCGTCGATATCAATCTTCTCAAGATTACTCGAAAAATTATTATTGCAAGCAGTAAAAGTCATATTTTTCAATGTGGGCCATAATTGAATGGCCTCGAACTAATAAGAGGCCAATGGCATTAGACCAGACTCACTCTCTCGCGTAACCACTTTCTTCGATTGGATCGCGCGGCTCGCGCGCATATAGTGAAAGCGAAAAGATTGTCGTGTATAGTCCGAAACCGCATCTTACTATCGATGCTCTTAGGTTTTAGCTATCACATAGTCTATTCGTTCGTATATCCCACAGTCTAAGAAATGACTCGACACACCTTCGATCATGTGGACGACGTCGTCGACTCGAAAAGTTCTATCTCGTCAATATTTCAAAATTTTAAAGCTAATTTTTGTGATCTGGGTTATGGTCATTGTCCCCGTAGTTATTGCTGCCACTGCAGCATCAGTGCCAGTGAAAAAGTTGGTGAGTGTTTTGTCGATCTCTTTGGTTTTTCATTTCGTGAGTTTTCGAGTTTAAAGTGTGATAGGTGTGGTGATCATGGTGTTTTTTTGACGATTTGGACGGTGCATAAATAATATGTGCATCATTTAAGCCGTGAATGAATGATTATGTTCAATCAAAAGTTTGAATTAATAGATTTATGAACCATCAAATTTTTTTCAATACTGGTCAATCCATATCCTATATGAATGTTGTAGAAGAGCAAGTTGACTCGCTCACTAAAAGTGTCTATGTGGACATGCCCAGGAACCGATATTTGTGATAACTTGACTTCAATCCATCATAAAAATCTGAAAAATTCTCAAAAATCTTTGACGATGCCAGGAATGTATTCCAACCTCAATGGAGTTCCCATGTTTTTCTACTTTGTAGTAAAATGGTAAAAGCCAAACATTTTCAAGTTTGTAATTTAGCCATTTTTCGTTATTTTACAACTAGTTATTGACTTTTTTCGTATCAGAGAATTTTTCCTAAGCTGGGAAGTGGAGCCCGAAGTGAGCGAATTAATAGTGTTCCCGTATGGAGATAAAAAATTTTCAAAGTACGTAAATCCTGGGCTACACAAAAATCATCATCAAGTTCATAATTTTGACTATTGTGGCAAGAATGACGAGAAATTCGTAGTTTATAAGAGCAGACACTTCTGCCAAGTGAAAGTGCGAACTGACCACGTGCTAATGGTACATAGAAGGTGAATAGAGCCTGCGACAATATGATTTATCGTCAACCTATTCAGTCACAATAACCATTACACCGGACAAATTTTTTTATGGATTCCCAATGATTGACAGTCATTTTTTTGGACACGTCAGAATAATCTAAAATTTCTCCAATTGTACATATTGAATGGAACGAACCAGAGGCCAAGGTCGAATACCGCAGAAAAAAAATAAAAGCCAAAAACTTGAAAAAACCCAATTTTGACCTTTCTTCATCTGGAAAATGTATTTTGAAATTCAGAAATACGTTTCTCGATGTCTCACGCTCGCAGTAGCGAGCGCAGTAGTGAATGAGTTAATCTGTACAAATCTCGTAATAGGTGGGGATTGGTCGATTTTTTTAATACTCTTCTGAAATTTTTTTCGCGATATTCGTGAGTTAGTTCTAACATATCAATCCTAATAGAGGATTTATTGGTGAAACGATCTACCATGAAAAATTTTATTAAATTTGTTTAATATGTAAACGGTCGAGTGACCTTCTACAATTAAACTATCAATCAACAAGGTGGTCTTACATAATGCGTTATTCTGAGGATGTATTCTCAATATTATGATTCAATCTTGAATAATTCATTTCTATAGCCATCCCCTCTTTTATAGAAATCTTACAATGTGACGCATGGTCAAACTATAAGGATGATGGCCGTATACTAGTTGAGCCCGTGGTCAATTGTTAGTTGAGCCCGCTACCCTTGAGAAAATCCAAACCTCGTTCGATGTTCGAATGTCCATCCTGGCAGGTTTACAAACTGTATCAGACACTATGCGATATCCATCCATCACGAGTTTTGAATATTTCTAGATGTACAAAGAAATATTTTATCATAGGTGAAAAAAAATCATCATCACTAACAACTAATAATCATCTTGCCAGGATGATTATTAGTTGTTAGTGATTGCATTCTAATTTATTGGTGATATTTTTTTTTTCAATCGATAATCTGACTCTTTTGCACTCAACCAATTTGGTATTCAGCTTTATTCTTGGGTCAGGAATTCTCTCATCGATCTGTCACTTTTCAGAGATGATATGGGACGTCAATATACGGAAAAAGTATATTTAAAGTATAAAGCTGGGAAACTCAGTTGAAATTTGATCCGCCGCTATATTTCAGCACAACCGTATGACAACGGATGCATCAGAATTTTTTTGAGAGATGATAGAAATCTCAGAAACTTCTGCTGAATCGATTATAACTCTCCAATTGGGAGTGAACACGCAATGAACGCTTTCATCCTGTCTCCGTGTTGTTCTTACGGGAGAGATTTGAGATTCGACCATATTGCTTTTTTCTGCCATCTAAAATAACACAGAAATTTACTCCAAATGAGATATTGCTCAGCAAGCAATCATACCACGCACTGAAGTATACTTGAACCAAGTTGTTGTTCGAGTCATGTATACATAAATCAATTCGATTATCTGGATGTTTGAAATTGACTGATTCTTTTTTCAATAAATTCCATCATTTTCCTTTATATTTTTGAGTTCTAATGTGGTTCTCGAATTTTAGTCTACCGAAATCATGAGAGCTTTCCAATGGTCATGCCATCATTTTACTAAATTACTATCCAAATTCATCAAACCATACTGCTACCTTGTCAATTTTATTATAAAAGAGACAATTGACTTCAGAATTGCAATCGCACTACTTATCCATATGACAATCTGATTCTCAGAAACTTTTGAAAATGATTATTTCTTTTTCATCAATTCAAAAACGCTTTTGATCATACGAGATTTTGTGCAAAGTCTGATAATTGGGTTTTTAAACACTTTTCTTAATCGAAATATTAAATGGAATGAATTTTGGAACGACAAGTATTATCAATTTGAAGCGCCAGATCTTTTATGAAAGCAATATCTAAAATATAAAAGATATAGACTGCCCGAAATCTGAATAACTAAATATCCAAATTGGATAAATTCCTCTGCATAGCCAGGATCAGCAAAAATGTACTTATATGATATCCTTACTGTTCCAATATGTGAATGAAACAAGAAATTCTGTGTCAGGAGAGCTTCACTCTCACTTTCACAAAGACATAGACTCGCGAAAGACACATCAGGGAAGTTCGTGATAAGAGAACCTCAGTAGTATCAAGCTCAAATTGATCCAACACTGATAGTGAATATATCCATTGTGATTTTTGCCCAGTATGTGGGAAAAAAAGAAGGGACAGATTGTGAGGATCAAGTCGGAATCTTGGATTATAGAAGATTAAGTATATCCCCTCGTCCAAGGCCTTGACCCACAAATTCAGTGACCGTGTCATTGAGCCGGTGGCTCGGACAGTTTATATATCCTGGGTTATCACTTTCTCTCTTCCGGCTTCGCCTAGATGCTCGAAGAGATATATTACACACGTAGTTGTGCAAGCGGTAACATCCAAATTTTTTTTACCAGAGATATTATATATCCCAATGTTCTCAAGATCTAAACATTTATTCCAATCGAAATTATTAAACCCATTTACTCCCTTGAGCTAGGCTTCGGACATGGAAACGAGCATACCAGAGATTTAGATTGTGTCATGTCTGATCAAGATAGGACGAAAAGAGGCAAAATTAGAATTGAAATAATTTTTCATAATACTTGAGCGTAAAGTTAGTGCGTAAAGCACCAAAAAAGTGTGTAAAGCAGTGCTTTACGCATAGCGTGTGTAAAGCAATTGCTTTACGCACGGTTGTGGTGCTTTACGCACGCTGGATTTTGCTTTACGCACGCTGTACTTTGCTTTACGTACGAGTTTCTAAATTCATGGGGATTCGTGTAGCTTCAACAAATTCAAAGTTCATCATACTAAAATTGAACACTGACGGGGAAAATTATGGTTCTTTTCGTTTCAATAACGAGCCAAGTGCCGTTCCCCCGTATGGTGACGCAGAGGGCGACTTTCCTGCCGACCCCGATTCATTTTTTCCGAATCTCACCACAGAATTATACAATTTGAAGTAGACAATTGTTGATAACCTCATTGTGATTTAATAAACCTGTTCAATATTGTATCTTGTAACCACCAGAAAGTCCTTTTTCAAAGGTAGTCTCTCGTGAATGCATCTCTTCTGCGTCGGTCAAATATAGTTGTTAAAAGATAATCAGGTAAGTGTACCCAGCTTGCCCACATTGAGCCATTTTCTCAACAACCGTGGTTTATTTCACTCCTCTGGCTCATTTTACTATCTTAAATGTACCTATATCCACTCATTTTGAAGCTTGTTTCAAACTCTACCGGGTGAGCTGAGATTCGTTGAAAAATATTGAGATGAGCCAGAGTATTGGTGAGTAAACCAGGTTTGTTGAGAAAATGGCTTGATGGATGAAAGTTGAGTATCCTCACCCTAGTATATTTCGCACCGAATTTATGAGGTTGCAGCTCGCTTCTGAGCGATTGATCAAGATATTAGATTAGAGTTATCAAGATTGCTGATACATCGATAGTCTTGCTGGAGAAATTTATGTCAAAACAAAATTCTTCCCAAAATTCGGTTGAAGCTTTTATCGGGTGTAAAGCACTCACATCAGAATTTTTTGTTCTAGTGGGGGGCTCCGCCCCCCACACCCCCCGCCGGGGGCTTCGCCCCCTGGACCCCCACCAGGGGTTCCACCCCTGGACCCCGCTGCACGCCCTCGAACAATTACCAGTAACCCTTGAGAACAACACCTTATTCGAGCGCGGCCTCGGTATACACTGTATTTTTCTGGCCCGAATGAGCCATGCCAAATGAAGAATCCCAGCACTCATTCGACCGTCGTCATTATCACATGCTTGATAACTCCCGGTCCAGGTAGATTAAAATCATCTTTGGATAATGCCAGCCCCTGCTGACTTAAGTTTGGACAAACTTGCATCCATGATATGCTTAAAACTTTCCTCCACCCTGCCTCACCCTGTACACCGGCTACTCGCAACGTCGAAAATACTCCTCTTCTTGTTTCAATATTGACTGGTCGAGACCTTGTGTAGTTTTACAATGATTGTTTGATTGACAATTTTCTGTATCTTGGGCTTGTTAATGGCGTGTTGCTAACTTTCCGCTCATTATTATGAAAAATACTATACGCAACTCTGGCGAAAGTCTTTCCGCACTCATGTGATGCTTTCCGCACGGTTGGGATTGCTTTACACACTCGTCGCTGCGCTCCTCGTGCGTAAAGCAATCACAACCGTGCGTAAAGCATCACGCTCGTGCGTAAAGCACGTTTTTCGCCATCGTTGCGTATAATACTATTTTGGTCTTCATCCTTTTTTCCTATTGCGATCAGGTAATATGCCTGTAGCTTGTGATTTGATTCATTATTCAAACCGATAAAGACGTTTGAGAATTGATCAATTTTTCAGAAGAGTTTGGATAGGATATAATCGTCAAATATTGAAAATTAGTAAATTTGATTTGTTGTAAGGTGAATTTGCACTGTAAAAAATTGGTTAAATTTTCAACCAACATTTCAACCATCTGGTTGAATTTTCATCCAAGCAATTGTATCCCGTGATGGATGAATGTATGGATGATGGGTGGATGGGTGGATGGATGAATAGATCGATACATGGATGGGTAAATAGACGGATGGATGGATGATTGATGGTTGGATGAAAGGAGAAGAGGGATGAAGGGTGGATGGGTAATTGGATAGATGATAGATGCATGATGGACGGATGGATGATGAATGGACCCATCTACCCGCCATCCATCCATCCATCTATACATCCATCCATCCACCCACCATTCATTCTTCGATCCATTCATCGACCCCATCCATCATCCATCCATCCACCCACCATCCATCAGCTCACCCTTCCATCCATCTTTACTCACTCATATGACCATCCACCATATTCTACCCCCCCCCCCTCCTCCCGCCACATCCAGGCGACCTGATATGCAGGAACCGCACGGACAGATTGTGATAATCCACATTGGTTGAATATTCAACCAAACTGATTGAATTTTTCATTCAACCAGCTGGTTGAAGTTTTTCGGAAAAATTTTTCACAGTATGCCTAATATGCCCCTACTATTTATGTTTTGCTTATAGTTTTGGCTCATCTCAATATTATTCAATGTATTTTAACTTATTTTGAAGATCGTTCCAAGACCATCAAAATGAGCTAAGGTGCGTTTGATTTCAAGGAATTGGAACCAAGCTATCTTGATTTTTGGAAAACAAGATTTTTTACGAGTTTTTGAAAATGTGTTACTAATATGCCCCCATAGTCATTTCGCGGATCCGAAGCTCCGGAAAAGCGGCATCGGTTCTGGAGTATAATGGTCATGTAATAAATGGACGAATCGTCATATTTTACGATATTTTCGATCATTGAGAGTGACCATAACCTCAAAACCAGCGTGAAAATCGATTTTCAGCTTATTTTGTGAGATCTGGTGCATTTTGAAGGCTCCACGCTGCTGGATATAGATGCATATACCCAAAACTCCTGTAACCTAGAAAAAAAGTACTAAAAGTGGCTGTGACATTGCGCAAAGCCCTCTCCATGCGAAATACGGGGTGGGAGCAAATTGGGAACATTGCATGTTTTTTCAATAATATGGGCATAGACCCGGCTAAAAATCGAATTTTGCAATTCTGTGAAAAGCACCTTAAAATTGGGATAAAGGAAAAAAAATGATGCGCCATTTTTTGGCGTAACTCTTGGTTTCTTATCAAAAAGCAGTCGAAAGTATCGAAAACCACTTTTCAAGTTCAAAGAAATGTGCGGATTATTTACTATGGGTCCAAAACATTCATTTTCTCATATTTTAACGTAACAAATATGATAAAAATGCTCGGCAAGGTCTGCGGGTTTGTACATTCGAGAACTTGAGTTGGGGTATATTACGGAATGGGGCATATTAGGCACACTCAACTTATTAGACAATGTGAGTGAATATGTCAACTCGTGCATCAAATTCTAGTTTATGATTGTCTACAAAAAGAAAAAAAAAGAATGAAACCCGTTTAATTCCACTTTCAAACTCAAATGAGTATGATGATATGTTTTTGCATGAAATATCAAAGATCAAATTGATTATCACTATCTAATAAATAAGTTCATTTTATATGGAGGAGGGGAACTTTTTTAGAGGCATCAAAAATTCTCGTACCTCAGTGAATTCTATAGGCACGTCTATTTAAACAAGAGTACATAAATTACGATTTGTATTATATTCCATAATTTTTTCCTACATCCAGCGGAATTTAGAGCTACCAAAATAAACACCACTAAACTATTATTCTTGAGAAAATATTTCTAAAACATTTTTGGTTATCTAGCTTTTCTAGTATTTAGGCATCTTGTCCGTCACTGATTTAAATTTTCTGAAGTACCTAACACTCGGTGACTTACGGAGCTGAGAACCAGAAAAAAATGTATGCTTCGCATAGTAATCTCGAAAAAAGATTGAAAATGCCTGAATGCGTGAATGAAGAACACATATGTATTCATTCAAGAGCTTTTCTAAATTTTCTGAAGAATCCCTGATAGAAATTTAATATCATTTTTGGCTGAAAAATGGCCAGTCAACTCTAACTTTAGCTAATTAATGAGTAACTGACTGGTCTATTTTTTAACTCTGTTTATGGCCAAATTCAAACTTTTTTGATTTTGACTGATTTTCGCACAATAATTAGCTGAGAGTTTTGGGGATCCGGGAAAAATCTATGTTCAAAGTTTAAGTGTCATGGATAGTTATGCGACATGATTTGGATAATTCATTTGAAGTGCCAAAGTGGAAATAACATTCTTCATTGAATGATGTTCAATTCAGTTATCTATCTGGGAAAAATTCCAAGGGGCAACCGCCCTCCACTGGGACGCCAGAATTAAACGCATGAATAAAATAAAAAGTACAGTCAATCGAACTATTGACCATGCAGGAATAATAACCAATGAAATTTTTCATGAATAGTCTCCTCGTTGAATGAATAATTTGATATTGCAGTCATATCATCAGTCAGCCAATTCAGTACAAACGAACCGCAGTGGACGTTTATTCTTCGACGAGCTGTTTGGAATAGATATCAATCTCGCAACAGGAGGCACATCAGGAGGACTCAGTGGAAGTGGAGCTGATTTGGACGCCGAAGCAAGTAACGATGGGGACAAAATTCGAAATTGTACCTGTGGTGAGTACTAATCACTCGTTGCATTCTTTTTAAAAGTGAATCATCACTGAAAATGCAATCAATTTATTTAATTTGAATTACTACATTGTCTGCATAACAGAGTGCGGTCTTCCAAATCAGGAGATCCGGATAATCGGAGGTCGACCAACTGAACCTAACAAGTATCCATGGTTAGCTAGACTGGTTTACGATGGTAAATTTCACTGTGGTGCGAGCCTTCTAAACAATGATTATGTCATCACTGCTGCTCATTGTGTCAGGAAGTATGCATTTGATTTTGTATATTCACTTACTTACGAATCAGGATGACTGAATATCTTGCATCATTAAATTTCACTGTCTGCTCCAATTTGGTTTCTGAGGGACGTATGTTTTCTACCACATTTGGAAAAAAAAGTTTCTTTTTAAGATAGACAGTGATTAATTATTGTAGATGTTGTTTTTAGTGATTTGGTGATTGCTTCAGCAATTACACTTTCATGTAGTTGAAATTATTATTAAAATGCAACTGGATTGCGTAAAAGACACATACATTTGTCAAAGCCTTTCAGAATGAAAAACGTCTATTAAGAATTCTCCCCCAAAAATGTATTTCACAAGAAGACGAATCAAATTCTATATCATTTCGGTACATCCCAGTCCCGGCAGTTGAATGCAAATTTTGGGAGACTTTTCAGAAACACCCCAAATAAAAAAGCCCTCATCTAAGTAAAAATTTTATTCCCAAACATTTCTTGCAAAATCCTGTAAACGTTTGATGAGAATAATCTAGTTGAGATAACAACACAAACAGTTCCGAATCAGATTTCACGGATACAAATTCAAATTGAACAGAATACTCAGAGGACCCCAGGATCATAAGGATGGCCTCACAGACCAACATGACAAAGTATTTCCATTTCGCATTGCAAAATAGTTACAATTTCCCTAAACAAATGTAATGGTATTACACGGTATGAGATTTTATCTCAAGATTCGTAAAAATCGATCCAAACCAAAGTTCAAAATCTATCGTGAGACAGGTTAAGAAACACAAATTCATACTCAACGCTTTTTAAAAATATTCAATAGACTGCAAAGATCAAAGATTCGGATAATTCTTGGTGACCATGATCAGTTTGTCACGTCTGATGGGAAAGCTGTGATGAGAGCTGTTGGAGCTGTAATTCGCCATAAGAACTTTGATACTGAATCTTACAATCACGATGTGGCTCTACTCAGGCTACGGAAACCTGTACCTTTCACTAAAACTGTCAGGCCAGTTTGTCTTCCAACGAGAGGTGAGTTCAAAATTGATACTAAAGAAACTTATATGTGTTCAATACGTGGAAATCATGAGGGATTCCATCAACCTCAATCAAACTGGCGTGGATTTGCATTGCAAGGCTGATCTAAATTGAAGCATCTTCTTTCCTTCAATTCTAGTGATTTGGTTGTGTTTCTGAAATTCAACATCAGCGAACAGATTAAGTACATTTGAAAATTTCCGGAAGAAACTCGAAAAATACAGATATTTCCACAGTATACATAATAGATACTTCGAATCGAGATCACACATTACCAATCATCTTAAAATAGTTAATCTCTAAAAAGTACAGATTTTGTACCATTTCTAAGAATCACTATCCGTTTTTTGACCGGGCAGAACTAACTTCGATCACATCGCAATGAAAAGGATCCAACTAAATTAATAATACAATTTTATAAAATAGCATATCACGCCTCAAGTACTGGAGTAAGATGAATGCACATGGTGCAATTCCTCATTTTTTCTGTGTAATTATTGTTTCACACGCTGGGGTTCTGTATGAGTGTAGTCAACTTTCTGAGCTGGCGTCAAAATTCATGAGAATGTTAGTGTTTTGTAAATTCGCTGGACATCATTTTCCAAACAAATCTGAATAAGCTTTTTACCACTGGACCGTTGTTTCAATCTCGATGAGACTGTTTTATGATCATAAACTTATCCTCATGCCTTGAGGATTGGAATCTAGTCTCAGGATT
This sequence comes from Eretmocerus hayati, assembly GCA_029851415.1. Classification (NCBI taxonomy): domain Eukaryota; kingdom Metazoa; phylum Arthropoda; class Insecta; order Hymenoptera; family Aphelinidae; genus Eretmocerus; species Eretmocerus hayati. The sequence continues at coordinate 18,072,678 of CM056741.1, forward strand.
TCAAGTGGCAGCTCAGAATATTTTTTTCCATACTTGTTCGGAATTTATGTTCAGTCAATGAAAACCTCTCCACAGCAGACCCGATTCCCGTTATAACGATGTATGAAATATATGCCCTATCAAAATATTGGCATAAAATATCATAAATCTTGTCGCTCGCAAATAATGAGATTCCGATAAATCAGAAGTCTTACAGAGACGTAAAAGCGTCCAAATCATGTCACAAAAAACCTCAATGCTATCTTTCTTGCACCACAAATCATCATGAAACTGACTAACCTTGTTAATAACAATACCTTGTAAAGCACATAACTCTCTCAGACGCCAAAATACGCTTCATTATTCGTTTTTAACAACAGGTAGCGATCCCGAGGGAAAATCGGGCACTGTAGTCGGTTGGGGTCGCACAAAAGAGGGTGGAATGCTTTCGGGAGTTCTTCAGGAAGTATCCGTTCCTATTCTCAGCTTGGATCAATGTCGGAAGATGAAATATCGTGCTAACCGAATTTCGGATTACATGATGTGTGCTGGTATGTAACATACGTATTCGGCTTGGTTGATGAAAATTTATGGAGAAGTTAAATATAATTCCATGATTATTGGTGATTGTAGGTAATGGCAGTCAAGATTCGTGTCAAGGAGATAGTGGTGGACCTTTGCTCGTCGAAGAGGGAGGAAAACTTGAGATTGCAGGTTCTGTAACTATATTCTACCTCTGTAATACTTGGGTTAGATTGGGGTGTTTTTACAATCATTCATAGACTGATTCTGCAGTTTTGAGATACAAAAAGGACTTACAATAACCTGACAGGATATTATTTTCGAGATCAAAATCGTTTTGAGTTGTGCCATTTGTTATTGAAAGTATTTTGATCCATAATTCGACATCTCTCACATCGCCAGAATCTGAAATTTCATCTCTTATCAAAATTTGGGAAAGCAGAACGATGAATATTGATGTTGAATTTTGTGTATTAGGGGAATCAAAATTCCAATCGGACGAGTACTGGTAACAATTGAAGAGCATATGCAGAGTGCTAAGGATAAAATATTTTTCAAATCTCACACAGATCAATGATCTCCTTGTCAAATTCGTTCTACTTCGAACAGATACCAATCCTTGAGTTGAAGAGCCCGATGTTCTTCTCATGATTTTTGTATCTTCCAAAAGATCCAACCTGGTTTTGTGTGAGAGACCATATCACCTGATCTCTAACAGGATAAAAAAACGTTGACTGTAAAGTTGAGAAATTCTATAATCTCTGAAGAGTAGCTCAACTCTTTTGTTCTAGCTCGGTTTTTAGAGATATTGAGGTAATTTTGAATAAAAGAGGAAATGTCTCCAACAGATTCTGTTCCATTTTGACGGCACTCATCGTCATAGGTGCGTCAAGATGATCTAATTCGATTGAATTTTTTAATATATTAATTGAATTATGGTTGGAATTTTTGCCAGTACACATGAGTAACACTTACCATTCCAAAACAAAAACTTGAATTCTTCTGGTTTTGCATAGAAGGCTATTATGAGATATTAAGTATATTTGAAACTAAATAGTCAAATTATTTGCAGGAATCGTGTCCTGGGGTATTGGCTGTGGTAAATTTTGTTTTTATCGTGTTCATTGCTGAATTATTAATCACATTGGAATTATCTTTATTCATTATTTTCTAGGTCGAGCTGGATACCCAGGCGTGTATACAAGAGTTACACGATATCTAAATTGGATTAACATCAATATGAAAGATGCGTGTTCCTGTCCGAACAGGTGATCGGCCTTGGGACATTTCTAATAAGATTTGAGCTATGCAACATGCGTCAGACCTTATTATTCCATCGTGATTCCAATCATTATACCGTTATGTGATACTTTGTAACGTACAAACATCTCATTTTTTGTAAATAGTTCATTACATAATTCATTCCATGACATTACTTTCAATAATTCTTGATCTTCATCTTTCGTATAGTATTCTCACCATTTTTCATAATTGCCATACAAACTACGTCATTGAATAGACAACCTGAATGTATACGAATATCTACCGACTACCTGACTTGAGTGGGAAGTCTTTACAAAGTTTTCCAGTCGAAAGATGAGTTCTGAGTTCAACTATTTTCGTCTGACCAATATCTCAATATTTTATGTGGACGATTTTTCACAAGAAATGAATGAGAAATTTCTTGTACAGAAAATGTGAAATGGCACATGATTGCCCTGGATACGTACGGCCAGTTCGGGCGCTGGGACAGTTTATTTCCCGAGCGAAGCAAAGGAAATAAGTCCCCCGCGGCCGAAATGAGCCTGCGAGCACAGGGCAATTATGATTTTTCATCGTGAGAACCTTAAAGCCGCATTCACAGTGGGATTTTTTGATGAGAATGATGAAAAAATTTGTTAACATGAATTTTTATCTACTGCTCTATTTGAAATTGTATGATTCATATATCCATGTATGATACATCGAGGTTTTTTTCTATTGTAGAAGTACTTTCGATAGATGTACCGACATATTTCCCTCGATAGTACAATAAAATACTAGTTGGACATTTGATCGTCATGTAAATGAATATTTGTTGTTGTGATATTTAATATTCAATCCCGTAAACTTCCTCACATAGAAGATTGTAACTCTAAAAATCATATAGAAAGATTACTTTTTGGATTAAATCGTCGAGTTGCAAGTGCAGAACGACACAAATGTGAAGTGATGACCTTCGCGAAGTTAATTAAGGCTTGCAACGCAATAATCTTTTGCAACATTTTCGCTTTTGTCTAAAAAAAATCCATACTACACTCAAAAGTTTGTAACAATAATGATTTTTATGGCTCATCGTAACAGACTGAAATAAGGTCAAAGTGCACCTGATACAGTCCTTCATTGTGCCTCTTTTTTGGTGGGAACCAGACAACTCCACTGAAAATGCGCGTCCACCCGGGCGGGCGTTCCCGGCCATTTTTCTTAATCCAATTTTCCTAATACCATTTTCCGAAAACAAATTTTCCTAATGCTATTTTTCCTAATCCAATTTTCCTAAGACAATTTTCCTAATTCATTTTTTCCTAATTTTTCAAAAAATTGGTATTCGGTCATCTTTGAAGCAGAGGAAATCGATAATATCCTACGAGGTTCAGTAACCAAGGGCACGCGAGGCTCACTACGAAATGTAAACATTGGAGTGTATTGTTTGGCTAACCCCTTTGGAAGTCCAAGTCTAAATTCTAAATTTATTTTCACTCACAAAATACAAAAAAGTTGTGAAATAGTTCAAAAATTCTCTTTCTGTAACTCCCTCGAAGTGTCTACCTTCTAAATCAAACATCCACAAATAGAATGGCTGGTGTCCCTGAAATTGTCGGAAAAAAACTACTGCTGGATGGACATGTTTACTACAGAACGAGGCTCCCTGTAAAAGGACGAACTCACTGGCAATGCGTTCAAACAAAGAGTGGAGAGTGCACTTCACGCCTTGTCACAACATGCGATAATGGTCGAATCATGATTGCAAAACCACCAGGTGAGCACGAGCATCCGCCAGATCGAGAACAAGCCCGAGCAGAAGCTGTAAAATACGATTTGAAACGGCAAGCTCAGGAGCACCCAGAGCAACCACCCGCTCAAATACAGTCATCCCTCATTAACACGAACACCTTTAACACGAATTCTCTCCTTAACACGAACGAAATTCTTGTCCCGTTGAGAATGCACTGGCTCTTATGGACGTTTTTTGAGTTAATACGAATTTTCGTTAACACGAATTTCGAATGATTTTCCGGTCCCGTCTGACTCAAGATCTTGGTTAATACGAATTCAAATTTGTAAACAGAGTCATTGTCCGCGGGGAACAGCTCAGTACATCGCGATGAGTAATAGCTGATGGTTTTGGAATTCCAAGATCTACATTATCAACGATCATATCACAGAAAGATGAGATTCGGAACGCCGCAGCATCAGGAATTGAGTTCCCAAAAGTAAAACGCTTGCGTAGTGCGAAAAATGATGAATTGGAAGAGGAATTATTTCAATGGTTCTGCAGAGTGCGGGAAAAAACATTCCAGTGACTGGCGGATTAGTTCCAGAGAAGGCTCTATAGAGATTGCGAAAGATTTAGGCATCGAGAATTTTAAAGTCTTGAGTGGTTGGCTGGAGAATTCTCAAAATCATAAACAAATTTCATCCCAAGTTATCTGCGGTGAATTTCTAAAAGTGGACGAAAGAGACGCGAACAACTGGAGGAAAGATTTTTTAGAAACTAGGAAGAAATTTGCTCCTCGAGATACTCTCAATATCGATGAAGGTGGGATACATTACGATCTTCTCCCCAACAGTACACTCAATCTAAGAGGAAACAAGTGCCATGGTGGTGCAAAATATAATAATAATAAAACTTACAAGGGGAGTCCGGAGTCTCAGAGTTCTGAAATCTCACCCAAATTTTTTTACAGTTTTGTACCACCTAGAATATGAAGAACCCAAAGCAACTCTGTCAAATGGGCCTCCCGGTCAGAGCTACAAATAAAAACGTTAGCATTGCCCATATAGGCCGATGTTAAAAAGTGATATGTATAGATATACCGGTGATGCTAACGTTTTTATTTGTAGCTCTGGACAGGAGGCCCATTTGACGGAGTTACTCTGGATTCTTCATATTGTAGATGGTACGAAACGTTGAAAGAATTTTGGTGAGAATTCAGGACTCGGAGACTCCGGACTCCCCTTGCTAGATAGAAATTTTAGTTATCCAAATTCAATCAACACTACCTACAAAACAGCAGAAATATTCCGACCTGTTCTTTCAACACCATCTATCGCATATTACCTTGTTAATACGAATTAATCCGTGTTAATCAGTTAACACGAACTAATTCGTGTTAATCGGCTAACACGAATTAGTTCGTGTTAAGAAGTGACTGGAGCGTTGTGATTAACCCGAACTTCTTGATAACACGAACAAAATTCCTGTCCCGTGAAATTCGTGTTAACGAGGGATGACTGTACTGCGCCGAGAGCTGCCTCGTGTTGATTCGGCGATACTGAGCCATCTTCCAGATCGAGAAAATCTAAAAAAATCGATGCGACGGCAACGCCGCCAAAATTTACCAGCAAATCCTAAAACATTAGCAGATCTCGACGCTCACTCTGAAGTATATCAAAAGACTCTCAAAGGCGAAGTTTTTCTCATTTACGACTCAGAAGATGATCCAGCGTATGAAGGTGTCCGGATTCTAGTATTCGCAACAAGAAAAAATTTAGAATCACTTGCCAGAAGCTCAGTTTGGTTTTTGGATGGAACATTCAAGGTACTGATATTGTCAAATCAAAATACCGTTTCCATCACGCCTTCGTCAATTGTTTCATTTATTCGAAATCAAAACGCTGCAGGTGTGTCCAGATATCTTCACGCAGCTTTTCACCGTCTTGGGCGTCGTTATGAAGCCGAGATCGGACCCCACTGCTGATATAGAAGTTATTGCTATCCCACTAGTGTATGCCTTATTAACGTCGAAGGAGGCTCTGCAGTATGAGACTGTGTTGCAAACTATCTCCAATGCTGCTCAGCGTCTCAGAGTTCAAAACTGCCGACCTCAAAAGATCATGACAGATTTTGAGCTAGCTATTATCAATGCTAGCGAAGTGATTTTTCCTGGAGTTTCCGTCTCGAGCTGTTTTTTTCATCTGGGTCAGTCAATTTACCGGGAAATTCAGAGCGAGGGCCTTCAAGCAGCGTATAACGATGAAAATGATCGTAGCTTGAAACTTCATACCCATATGATGCTTGCCTTAGCTTTTGTTCCCGTTGATGATGTTCTCCAAAATTTCGAGCTCTTGAGAGATGAAGTTGTCGAAGATCTGATCACTATTTTTGATTATTTTGAGCAATGGTACATATCTGGGATAAGAGCCAGAGGAAGACGGGCCGCTGTTGCGCCGAGATATCCCCCACCAAGATGGAATCAATATCAAGCAACTATCGATGAGAATCATCGAACGAACAATGTATCAGAGGGCTGGCATAATCGATTCCAAATCGTCGTGGGAAAAAACCACCTTGATTTCTATTCAATGTTGACGGAATTGCAGAAAGAGCAGGCAGATACTGAAACTATAGTAACTGAGTTGAGCCAAGGCAAACAAGTTACAGCTGGACCAAAGAGGAAGTGGCGAGAGTATCAAGCTCGTCTGAGATCGATTGTATTGGATTACGAAAGTTACGAGGAACAAGGGCATATTTTGGATTATTCACGTGCTGTTGCACATAACGTTGTTATATGAGCCATCCAAACTGATTTGACTACTCCTCTGCAATAAAAGATTATTTTTTAGGAATTTTGACTTTAGGAAAATTGGCTTAGGAATTTGGATTTAAGAAAACTTCCTTAGGAAAATTAGACTTTAGGAAAATTGGATTAGGAAAATTGACCGGGAATCCCGGGCAGGCGCCAGAACGGGTGGCAGAGCGGACGACGAGATGGGCGCCCTGTTACCGTGATATTTTTGTTGAAAAGTGCGCCCGGCCGGGAGGCGATGAAATTAATTTTTCCAAAAAAGTATTTTTTTTCTGGAAGGATTTTTTTCTCGCACAATTTTTCCCTTCAAAAATTCATTCTAAGACGAATCTTGATTGCAAAATTCCGTTTGTATAGAATTTGGCTCTGACTGACGCAGACAATGAGCAACTCAAAGTCTTCACATGCTGAAAAATTCGCGCAGAAATATGTTTGACAGCAAAACTATTTTCCTTATAATTTTTTCCGTCCTCCGGTCATGATGATTTTGATCATTCATTGATTCAGAGGTTTCTCTCTGGCACAACCTCCCGCCCCCCTTCCTCCCAATTCATTTTTGAGCAAACTATTCACTCTCAAAGTCTCCTTACCATCGCAAAACGTTTATACTGATTCTTAGACAGTTGAGCTTCGAGGAAATAATTTTTCCATGTCATTCACTGCACTCAGCTTAGAATTGAGGAATGTGCCAAAAGTCTACCCCGTTGGTTAGAGAGTAACTTTGTTTCGTGTTGGTACTAATTGTTAATGATCGAGATAGGATTTCACATTTTTCAAGTTTGTTTCTGAGACAAGCCTATTTTTTCACATGAAAGCTTTTGGTCCTAAAATATGACATCGTCATTTCTATTTATTTAATGATTTTTGCCCCTCTCAATATCTTTAAACCTAGCTAACCTTTTTTTTTATACAATACCTAGCTAACCTCGACTTGAAGCTTGAATAAAGATTTGGAAAATGTAATTCGATGAAATTGACTAACTTTTCGTAAATTTTCAGGAAGATGTACATATTTCGTCGCCATGTGTACGGATTTGTTTCCGTAACATTACATGAGTTTTCCGTATAATCAGGGATCAGGGTATCTCGACTTTCGGACCGACACCTTTTGATGCCTTCTCAAATCGATAGATTGATTTTCATGTGTTGAAAAGCAATTCAAGGAATACTCATGGGGCGATGGGGGGGAGGGGGCTAATCAGGCATCTTACATTCTTTAGTAATTTGGTGTAAAGTTGTCCAGAAATTAAAATATGCAATCTGCAAAAGGCATTTTGAGTTTGAGACAGGCACAAAGCAAGTATCCTGAAGTACATTGAAAATAGCTGCACTGATTTGTTTTGACACAAATTTTGCTACCTAATAAAAAACAGTCGGCAGGATCTAGTGAAAATCAATTGATCACTTCAAAGCTCGATCAAAAGTCATTTTGAATCGAACGAGAACGCTTACTCTTACATATTTTGACATTGCAAATTAAAAAAAAATTGCGCAGCAAAATTTGCGAGCGTATCATCCAAGATCTTGATGAGTGAGTACAAATTAGGTTTATCTAAAGGTGATAACAGATAAAGCGCTACGCCACGATTTTGCGCTACGCCACGACGCGCTATCGCACGCCATGGGTCCAAAAATTCATTCCAGCGAACCCGACCGTCGATGGATTTGATTCATTCTCATAATCCATGACTGATACTGTAACAATAAATCCAATCCATCGATGGTTGCGTTCGCTGGAATGAATTTTGGACTCGTAGCGTGTCTTCACCCTAATCTGCCTTAGCTCCAACAAATATACGATACAACACTCTATTTTCTAAAAAATTGAAATCGAGCTTTTCAGTGTCCAGGCGTCGTTTGCGCAAGCTTTCTAATTGAGACTTTTTCGCAGCCTCATCCATACAATATAGAATGCAATAAAATGCTAAAAAAAAACAACAACTTACTCTCTCAACACACAAAACCTATTAGGAAGTGCATAAGCCGGAGTCTGTAAAACCAGTACTGTAAGAAGGCTAAATCGGGATCATAATCTCACTGCTTGATTGGCGTATCTCTCAAAGTATTTATATCGGCTATGGATGGGTTTTTCCTATAAATAAGATCGTGCAGCACATGAAAGTGCGATCATAATTCTATCAATAGCAAAGAGGGCAGCAAAAATTTTTGCCAAGAGAGTTGCGAATAAGTTCCGTTATTATAAGCCTTGCGGTCAGAAACTTGAATGACGTTGACCATGATCTTGATGAGAACCGTATGGCCGTGAAAATGATCGAAATGATTTAGAGCCCACAGACTGTATATGTGTGCAAAATCTCGTTACCAAGCTTGTATGCATCAGACCTGATGGAAAGTGGACACATGTGGTCTCAAGTTGTAGTAAGTAAAAGCACGATATGATGAGGAAGGTGCGAGGTGCGGTTCAATACTTGTTGCACTTGGGAGGCCCTACTCGTCATACGTTGGTATTTCTTGTTGCGCGCAGTTGGGACCGGCTCTTCGAAGCGCTTGCACCGAGTCTTATTATATTGGTGATTTTGGTGCAAGTATTATTGATAGAGGTAGTGTGTGTGAAACCATGGATCTTCATCCTTGACAGTGACTGTTGCCTAGTAGGCTGATTTTCAGGTATGAATTTAATTGTTACACAAGCAATTTTTTACCAATTCTTTGGCAGGGGGTGGAGAGTTATTCTATATTGGCGAAAAAGTCTGTTCCAATATGATAGTTTTGAGTGTAAACTTTTCTAGTTGACAGAGTGAGTACATTGACGGTCAAAAGTTTCAGGACACCAAAACAATTTTTTTCCAACTTTGTAAGCGGATTGACGAGGCTCTACTTGACCTAAAAGGACTTTATTAAGCTCATTTTGAAGGTCTTTCCACGTACTTCAAGATGGCATTATTCATTTTCATCAGGACGAATCTGGATCTTCCCAATTCGAGCTTGAAAAAGGGCCAATTTCAATGATTTTTGGAAGAACCTCCTGCTTCCGGTAGTTCAGAGGTACAGAAATATTCCGGAATAGATCTGAAAGGACCTGAAAGTACAAGTCTGGAGATTCAAAATCCGTTTCCCAACATCATTCTACGTTACTTCTACTCCTTCTAGCAATGACATTTTCTCTGAGGAGAATTTCCCCGGAAAAGGTAGTGCCCTTATTAGAAAATGACGAAGAAATTCATAAGGGTTCCTCATTTTTTTGGTCATAACTTAGAAAGCAGATACTAGGATCAGAGATTATATTCCCTTTAAAACGCAATTGTCTGTCTTTTTCGAATTTTGGGTAAGTTCTTGCGAAAAATCTATCTTCACAGAAAACGTCATAGCTCGGAGTAGAAGTAACGTAGAAGGATGTTGGCAAAGAGATTCCAAAGCTCCAGACTTGTACTTTCGGTTCTTTCAGATCTATTCCCGAATATTCCTGTACCTTTGAGCTACCGGAGCCAGGAGATTCTTCCAAAAATCATCGAAATTGGCCCTTTTTCAAGCTCAAATTGGGAAGATCCAGATTCGTACTGATGAAAATGAATAATGCCATCTTGAAGTACGTGGAAAGCCCTTCAGAATGAGCTTTGATGAAGTCCTTTTAGATCAATGAAGGCCTCGTAGATCCACTCACAAGTCCTGAAACTTTTGACCGTCAGTGTATGTACATTAGGGTGTCCGTTATTTCCCATGTTTCTCCGATCCTCCTTGCCACCCACCACAACCTAATCATTTGTTGAGATGTTGCGATAAAAAAATTTCCGTGGACCTATACGACTTCCTTTAAAATGACCACTTGCTGAAGTCAATTTGATGGAGAAGAACTAGAGTTATGGCTGTTTTTGGAACTTAGAAAATTCAAGGTACCAAATTCGTGAAACAGGGTTTTCCTCGAGGAATCAAAAAAATGCGAATTTTGAGTCGGTTTATTTTAAAGATGTAAAGATGTGTTTTTGATGTATTTCTGAACGTAGAAACAGAATCTGTGCTCATGAGTAATTTTGTAGATTTTTCGTCCTTGATGTTTAATATATGAGATGATTATTTGGTCTCATATAGAATTTGTGCTCAGTTTCACCTCTAATCGTCAGGATTTTTTACTAGACTCAAAAAACCGAAAAAACAAAAAACGGTCATTTTCAGTTACTTTTATGTTCTCCAGGTGGATGATACGCGAATGAGTGGGCTATCTCCGGTTCTAGTGTATCAAACTGAATGTTTCAGGTAGTCATTTTGAAGGAAATTGCACCCGCTATCGATTGGAACTACTATTAAGGACGTATAAGGGAATGCATGCGCGGTAAATGCGAATCATTGACTCAATTTTTTATTTAGAAGGGTACATTTATTGCTATCATTAATTTAGAGGTTATCATAAATTTAGAGGTTGTGGGGGGGGGGGGGGGGGACGTGGCATGGGTGTTCGGGGGAACTTGGGAAATAACGGAGACCATAATGTACATACTTATTTTACTGTGCAAGGATAGCCCTTATTCGAAGCACTGTTAATCGGGTTGATATTTTCTGAAAAATTGATTGGGTGAATTCACGTCATCTTCTATCCTTGTACTTTTACGTGTAATTTTACAGTACAGTAGAAAACCTTTTCGAGGAAGCTCATCAAATTCTGGTTACAGATCAGATGATTGAAAGATGAAAGGTGAGGAGCAGAATTATCTTGCGAGAATATGAAACCAGCGGTCGAACAATATTTTTTTGAAATTTTGTGTGCCAAACTGTCCGTTTTGGACGAATTCTCCATTTTAACTGGTGGTCTGTCGAAAAATAGCACACGATAGGTGGCTACAGAACCTGGATTTATGATTCCGGCCCTCACCTACATCTCTGGCCAGAAAAAAGTAGTCCAGAGCGCGAAATTCAACTTTCGCGCCCGTGTATCGTAAAATAGTATTTCGATTATTCATGTGCAAAAGAAAATTGGAAGGCTGGACTGAAATAGTACATTTTTGCTCTATTTAACACTACTACTTCGGGCTCTGGGACCGTTGGATTCCCGAGAGGAGCAAAGGAAACAACTTCCCCGGTCCCGAAATAGCCGTATGCGATTACGGTGTAGAAAATCTTTTTTTTCATCCCGAGAGCCTTATATCGCCCCTGCAGATATTGATTTTGGGACAGAGGGCGATGAGAGGTAACACTTTGGATTAGACGATGGATAATATTTCTGAATACTCGAGAGTCGAAAGGGATGTTTTCTGTTCCCACAAAAAATCACTGTCCGATTTGCGCCTCATTGCGCACGGTCTAAAAGGTTCGCTCTATCTGCGGAAACCAACATTTTCACCCTTGTATCATTGAATAAGTTGCCTAACCTGTCCTCCCTAGTTTCATTTCGCTTGTAGTGTTGTTGTTCGATCTCTATATCTCCATCAAACCTAATTCAGCTCATTTCGAAGGTTACTTCAGAATCTAAAAGATAAATCAAGTTATAAATTGGTAGATTGCCAATTTGGAGCTGAGTTATATGGCATGTCAAGAGAAAAAAATTGAATTTCGGATGCCCAAATAATATGTCCCTTAGCTCGTTTTTCATCTGTTTTCCGTACTTTCTTTCAAATTTTCTGGGTTTAGTGGCTGGATTTTCGTGGAGTGAAGAATCAAATCACAATTCCGGTCACAAATAAACTAAGGACAATGCATTTCTTGACATTATACGCGTGAAATCGGTTCGAAATCGAATGTTGCAATATTGCAAGAAGTAATTTGAAGTTAAGATGAGGATGAAAGAAATCAGCTGATCTCGAAACTATTATGCTGAACTCGTAGGACACCACTTTAGCGGTAATAATCTCAAGCGCACTGTTAGATGGTCTCCTCGAGGGAGATTTTATTTTTCAATATTTAGTATTTTTCCCATATTTTTTCGATTTTGAAAGTCGGGCAACAACTCAGATCAATTTCAGCACTCTGTAAAACAAAAAAAAACCAAGCCAGTTTTATATGGAGCCACGTGATCGACCTAATGCTTACCTACGAGAAATTCTCTATGCATCTCAAATTATATTCGAGAATATTACAAGCTTAACCAGCGTCAATCATATTTTATTAGTTCTATTTGCATACATACAGCTTCCTCTTATTAACAAGCAATGAACGGTATTTTGTACATCATCAACTGGTTGGTCTCGTTCATAAATTCTTCGCTTATGATTACAGGTGAAAGCAGATATTCATCAGTTACTGGGCTTAGTGACAATTTAAGAATCTTTCATCATGTATTTGAAAGTTTGGTTACTACGATTTCTCTTCATTGCAATTTTGATATCGAGGTCGACGACGAGTGACAAAGTAAATCATCTAGATCATTTTGAATAAAAATGTCTCAATTTATAATCGATCATACTAAATTTATCTTGAGCATGATACTTATAACTCGACATCGAAAGAAATAATTTGAATTATTTTACATTCACAGAGCGATAAGACGAAACGATTCTTAGGTTGGATTAAAAACAGGTCAAAACCTCCACCTGGGCCATGCTACTGTTGTAAGAATATTTTTATAAAATTTTAAATTGTAATCTAAAATTACTCAGTGCCTAAGTTTCAGTTTAGTGAATGTGAAATCAATTCGTTTGCAAAATATTTTTCCAGCTTGTGGGTTGAGAAACGAGGGTAGTAGAATATTGGGAGGAGAAACAACTATGACAAATGAATTCCCATGGCAAGTGAGACTGCTTTATATGAATACTTTTTATTGCGGAGGAACTTTGATTAACGATCGATACGTTATCACAGCAGCTCATTGTGTCAAAGGGTGAGTGTATTATCATTACTCATATTTATTCTTCATTAACATTTTGTATCTAATTCTGAAATCACGTTTCAAAAGATCGTGATCCATCCTGGTGAAATTTTTCTCATTCCCATTCCGTGGTGCTCAGATCCTGAGCCGGAATCGCGTTTAATACACTACTCGTCAAAGATTTCAGATGGACCAAAGAGTTATGTTTTTGTGTTTTATAACTCGATATTTTCGAGGTTAATAGTTGTTACTAACTTTTTTTTGTATTGACTCATTTTATAATTCTGTAATAAGGTCCTTTTTATGACGTCTTAATTGGCATTTTTACAATGAAATGAGATGTTCTGGAAGAACTTGATAGAAAATCTCACAATGAGTGAGATTTTTGTCCAATGCAATCCTAGCAAATTTCGTGGTTGACAGAATCTATTTGAATGAAAATGTTTGCAATTTCTTTCGTTTAATTATTATTATTCTGTTCTTCTGAAGAATCAAACATGATTATCAAGAATTGCAGCTATATTTTCAGGTTCATATGGTTCTTGATCAAAGTCCATTTTGGGGAACACAATCATTGCTTGGAAAAGCCTGCTGAGACAAGATTCGTCGTACGTGCTTTCGTAGGGGACTTTAGCTTCAGAAATTTCCACGACGATATTGCCCTTCTACGACTCAACGAAAGAGTTCCTCTATCAGAGACCATCAGGCCCATATGTTTACCAAATAATAGAGGTAGGATTTGAAGATTACTCAACAATTTTTGGATCAATTTGATTGTATTCAAATTTTCAGTCTGATTATATTCAAGTCTTTTTTTATATCACCTATAGCCAACATCTATACCGACAATTTTTTTATTCTGATTCAAGATGAGACTTCCATATCAAGATTTCCATTCTAATTAAGAAGATTCTCGTTTTATACTTTCAACGTTGAATGCAAATGATGATTATTGATAAATTCAAAGAGTATCTCGAGATCTTTATTCATAAGTTCAACTTCAAAATAGTTCTAGCAAATTTTTTCCCATCCTTTAGATTTGAGTTACGCTGGTGAGACAGCAATCGCTACTGGATGGGGTAGCCTGAAAGAAGCAGCAAAACCATCGTGTTCTCTACAATCAGTAGAGCTTCCAGTTATGAGCGTCGATGAGTGTCGCAACACGAGTTACAGCTCTAAAATAATTACAGAAAGTATGCTGTGTGCTGGTTATCCACAGGGAGAAAAAGACTCTTGCCAGGTGAAACAATTGTTACGAAATTGTCACTAAAAATCGCGACGAATTTGAGAATGCAATTTTGTATGGGTTTCCCTGTAATTTCATTCACTCAAATCAAATAAATTCTTGTTCTGTTGGGTCGGCTTCCAGAATCTGACGATGATACTTTTACAGTTACATAATATTAAAAAATTTCTTGATGAGTTCTATAATGCTACAAAAGACTATACCCACTCATATCCCATATATATATATGAGTCATTCTGGAGCAAGCTGGACAAAAACGTCACCAGGGGGGTCTGGGAAAAATCCGCAAAAATCTTTTTCTTTCAGTACTATGTTTGAATATTACAAAAAGAATTTTCCAGATTTTTTTCGGCCCTTTCTGGAGGCCTTAGGGCCCATTAAAGGGCCATTTTGGGCCCTTTTTAGTCTATTCTAGGAAAATCATAGTTCCAACGGAATTCAACATTTTTCAACGTACTTGGACGCATCTTCCTCGTTGAATGTGATACTTTCCAGAAAAAAATTGTCCCAGACGAATAATTCGGCCCGACGACTTCTGCAAGCTATTTATTGACACCAAATTTTAGCAATTTCTGCATCATCTTGTGGGCGACCTGGATCCAACTAGAGAGGAGATAATTGACTTTCACCAGTGGTCATTCTAAAGGTCTTGGGAAGACCTACAATTTGCTTACTTGTAAAAGTCGATTATCACACTTTTTGTTGGAGCTACAGTCGGTACAAGTTGAGCTATTTTCGAGAAAGTTGAAAATTCAGTACTCAGTGCCAAAAATATATCTTAATTATCTTCCACCAAACTTGAGCGGAAATGTTCTTTGAGACATCTACTTTTACCGGAGGAAATTTGGTGGAGGTTATTTGTTTTAGTTTTTTTTGCCGAGCGTTACAAAATGCTGCATTTCGTCGTTTTAGCAAGAACGGTATCTTTGGCCAAGGTCACATATGCTCCTACCTTGACCGATGTGCACCAATCTGTGTGGAAGTACTCTCCAAAGTACCCCCCAGTACGTGTGAGAAGTTGCGAGGACACGCCTCGAGCCAGGAGCGAGCTGTAGGTATTATTTACCGTGTCAAAAATGAGCATTATTTTGGCTATTTGGGCTTACGCGACCGAGAGCATGATTTTACTTATTCTGGCTCACAAATAAGATATACTCTTCCGAATCAAAATGACCATTTAAACACCATTCCGCAGTCAGTTTTGCCCTATAGAATCATCTCTCTGTCCCAAAAGAATTTAGACTCTATTGACGGATTCGAATACCGTTGAGGCATCAGACGACGTTCTAGAGCTGGACTGAACTCAGATCTGTGTTCAGAATGGTCATTTTGAGTCGGAAAAATATGTTTGAATCCTCGTTCTAGCCCATAATCTCATTTGTAAGCCAGGACAAGTAAAATCATGCTCTCGGTCGCGTACGCCCAAATAGCCAAAATAATGCCTATTTTTGACACGGTAAATAATACCTATAGCTCGCTCCTGGCTCGAGGCTCGTCCCCGCAACTTCTTACACGTACTTGGGGGTACTTTGGGGAGTACTAGGGGAGTACTTTCACCCAGATTGGTGCACATCAGTCCAGATGGGAGCATATGTAACCGTGGTCAAAGATGCCGTTTTTGCTGAAACGACGAAATGCGGCATTTTGTAACGCTCGGCAGAAAAATTAAAAAAATAACCTCCGCCAAATTTTTGCCACTCAAATTAGATGTCTCTAAGAACATTTTTGCACAAGTTTGGTGCAAAAAATTGAGATATGTTTTTGGAATTGATTCCTGAATTTTCGAATTTTTTTAAAATAACTCAACTTGTACCGGATGTAGCTCCAAACAAAAAGTGTGATAATTGACTTTCACGAGTAGGCAAATTGTCGGTTTTACCAAGACGTTTAAAATGATCACTGGTAAAAGTCAATTATCTTCTCTCTAGTTGGATCTAGGTCGCCCTCAAGATGACGCAGAAATCGCTAAAATTTGCTCTCAATCAATAGCTTGCAGAAGTCGTCAGGCTGACTCATTCGCGTGAGACAATTTTTTTCTGAAAATTATCAGTCTTAACGAGGGAAATGCGCCCAAGTTCGTTTGGAAATGTTGGATTCTGTTTAAACGATGATTTTTTTTTAAATAGACTGTTCAAGGACCTAAAATGGCCTTTTCATGAGCCCTACGGCCTACAAGGTGGACCGAAAAAATCTTGAAATTTTTTTTTTTTAATTATTCAAATGTAGTACTAACAGAAAAAAAATTTTGCGGATTTTTCCCAGACCCCCTGGTGACGGTTTTGTCCAGTTTGCTCTAGAATGACTCATACTTGATGTGTCGTTTATTGTTGCATTTTGATTGAGTTCACATTAATCACGTCGTCTGCAATGCGATGGGCGTCACAAATAGGGCTCACGACTCTTCCTATTTTTCAATCGTTGCTGACTTTATTTTCATTGGTCTAAAAAAGAATTCCAGTAGTAGTTTGTCATGTATATCTCAGTTGCCAAGAATTAAACGAAAGTTTACCTTTCTGTTAGCCACAATAAGTGGCATTAGTTGCAGATGATGAATGCTCTAAAAGTACGAAAAAGCAGCCTCACAATGTACGTGTTCGTTTCCAAAATTCTTATTCGCGATGAGCGATCTATTCGCAAATTCAAGAAAAATATGCCTAGTAACGATAAACTGATGATAAAAATGAAAAATTACAACAATATCTTAATGAAATAATCTAATCCAACAACCCCATTTTGACGTCTGTGTTATTTTCCAATAGGGCGATAGTGGAGGACCATTGATAAATGTGAGGAAAGACAACAAATATGAACTGATTGGAATCATATCGTGGGGTAATGGATGTGGAAGAGCTGGTTATCCAGGAGTCTACACCAGAGTTACTAGTTTCATCGATTGGATTATGAAGAATTCTAAGGATGGTTGCTTTTGTGAACACAATTGAACTTAAAGGCCTCATCCATTCTTATAAGTTCCGTAAAGACTGTCTTGAAACGTTTGAGCTTTATAGTGTCGTAACATTTTGTAGTAAATGATTATTATTTATAGATCTGGGAGTCAAAAAAAAATTCCAAAAAATTATAATAAGATTGTATGAAAGTTGTAGACTGTGAATACCGATGAATACTTATACCTATTTTTTTAAAAAAGATGCTCTCTACATTTTTTGTGCTTTCAAGTTTATACATTCTTAGCTATATCACTATTTTTACTGCGATTTTATCATTTTTTAGCATTGCGTACATATGTATATTTTTTTATACAGTAACATTATGTGATTATAACATTAGAATGTAAGAAGTTGATTTCGAAATGGAAATAAGAAGTATTGCAAATATGCACAAACACCCTGTAAGCACGACGTATTTTCATCTAAAGAGTATTAATAGGTTTAGACATTGCATGAGAAATTCTCAATTTTGAAAATCCACGTCCAATAGATGAGCCACCCTTTTTCATTGAGGAGAAATGTTGTTGTATTTGGCAACTTTTCATCGATCATTCATTGATCTCATTATCTGGAATATTTTTCAGAGATAGAGGTGAAATTATCCATCTCCCAAGTGATTACTACGTTCGTTGCGACCCGTCGCGACGGGTGCCATGCCACCGGTGAAAGCCGCTCGTCTGTGTGCGGCGTGTTGGTCCAAATCCCATTAAATGGGTCCCACCGGTGGGACCCGTCGCACACAGGGAAGGACCTGCGATTTTTGACGTCACAGCGAATGTGTTAATCATACAACGCATACTTTGTTTTACATGGTAAAAGAATTTCAACTACTGTTATATTGCTATACAAAATATTTCAATACGATGATAGATTCTTATTCGTTATTATTTTCTTCCAAACAAAAATGTCAAGTTTTAGACATGTGAATCTGCAATAAGACGCCATTAATTTTATCAACGCCAAATGATGAATCACATCCATGTTATGGTGCATGCTCGACTTTGAGAATTTGTATTTTAGAATTGTGTGAGAAATATTTTTGGAGCGATAAAGTAATGTAGAAGTATGCTATTTGCACATGTGACAGTAAGGTAACATTTATCGAGTTACAAGCCATCTACAATCGGAGGTAGTATTTTCATAAATACGTCTAATAACCATTGGAAAGTGTAAGAGATTGAAGCCATATCATTTACGTAACCTACAGTAGAAAGAAATGATATGCAGAATGCGGGAGCCCGGTATTACTTCAATCATTTTCATTACACCAAATCTGACTGAGAACGGTTTACGCTACAGACTTGGAAATTTTCTTATTGGAATAATTATGGTAGTCTTCAATCATTTTTCCATATTGATCCTTGCACTGCTGGTGGTGAGTTGTAACAGTGATGCGGACAAAAAAGTGAGTATTGTTGAAACATAAATAATACTTTCCATGAAATTTATTTCATCAACATCCTGAGTTGAGACTTTTATACAATGTCGCAGAAATCTGATGTGAATGTGTAACATTCCATCAACTAATTGGAATGGCCTTCGCTCGAATATAAATCGTCGAATTTTTAAACTGTTTTCAAGTGATGTTTTGAATTTTTTATCATTCTTACTCGGCAGGAAAGACATTTCCCTGAATCCCGGAGCCCTAGGCGATTTTTTGATCTCTTTGGAAAATTCTTACAATGTACTCACTGCAGTAAGTGACTTATTTTACAACTCAATTTACCTTCTTATCACCCTCTGACGCTAAAATCTTGCAATCGTTTGTGTAGCTTGTGGAAAATCAAATCGGGGAGGAGCTCGATTTTTAGGTGGCGAACATACCGATACCCACGAATTTCCATGGCTTGCTACCATACTTGTAAAAAATACTCGTTTGGTAAGCGGTGTTCTTATCAACGATCGTTACGTACTTACCGCTGCAAGTCAAATGCTCAAGTGAGTTACCGTATATCTTACAAGATTCAATTTTTTGAGCAATTTTGGATTTTGAAATCGATAATTTTATTACAGAGCGACGGCTCCTGAGATTAAAATTTCTTTGGGAGAATACGATAGATGCCATGTAGATGTTTCATCGGTTAATGCAAGCGTTGAGACTGTGATTCCTCATCCTGAATTCAGTTTTGAGGCACGAGCTCATGATTTGGCTCTCTTGCGTCTCAGTCGATCGACACACTTCGAGAGGCGAGTTTCACCAATTTGTCTGCCACAAGCCGGTTCGTATCAAATACATTTTGCCCGTGATTGAAAAAAATTGTCGAAATAATATTGTTAGAATCGAGTCATCGCTCGAAATTTTCAAATTGTGGGATAAATCGTCTTCTTCCTGACTGATACGAAAAATTAACAAGACGCCAAAGAATTTCAGGATTCATTGTTGAGATATCAAAGTAAAATAGCAAGATTGTATAGAGGAAGCTTTGTCGTTGCGAAGTACTGCGTGCAATACTTTTTTGAGATACCTTGCAAATTCTCAATAATTTTTCCATAATTGACCTGGAAAATTTCTATGTGATATCTAGAAATAACTTTCAATTCATTTACCTCTAATCTCAAAGGAAACGGATACACAATCAGCTGTACATAAATGCTTTAAATTGTACAAACCTTTTTTATGAAGTTGGAGAAAAAATTCAAACTGTGTAGTATTTGAATTTGTCAGGATCAACTTACCTGGGAACAGTGGGCACTGTTGCTGGATGGACGGAAAATGAAGAACACAATCGGGATGAAGAGTCAAAGGAAAATCGGTCGTGTAGACCTCGGAAACTCGGACTGCCAATTCTCAGTAGACGTGAGTGTCTTCGTGGTGGTATAAAACCCACTCATTATCACGAGGAAAGTGGCTGCGCCGGAGTTATTGGCCCCAATCCTATTTTTTGCAACGTAAGTTTTTCAATTTTCTTGCTTCAGTGATCCTTGGAATGAACTATGTAGACAATGGGGTGGGCAAAAAATGGAAACGTTGGAAAATCGTCAAGCCTGGACTCACAATTTTCGCCATTTTTAACGTAGATGGAGAAAAAATTTCCTTAGGCTTTTTACAAAGGGATTTTAAGATGGATTTTAGAAAATCCTTGGAGTTTTTAAAAAGATAGAGTAGTAAAAATATCATTTTAAGGTATTTTACAAGTAAAGTTACAGTGTGCAGAGCCTACCTGGTGGCGCTAAACATTGGACACATAATTTCTTTTCTTATGTATTTTTGACCATGGAAACAAAAAACCAGATCCGCTTGAGCCTCAGAAGTTATGGGTCTTCGCAAACTGCGAGATACCGATGAGGGAAGAACAATCCAGTTTTTCGGAACTAAATCTTCGTAAATTTGATAACTTCCTATGGAGTTGGTTTCAACCCACCAAAAACCTTTACATGCACACTATGTTTTCTCACGTTGTTGAAAACGATCCCGATTCAACGGAGTAATTTAAAAAGCTCGCTACCTTCCATATATGCAATTTCCTCCCACATAAGGTTCGGTCTCGAGCAGACCTTCCGTATGTCCGTGGCCAATACTATCCACCTCATGCTCACGCGGCACAAAGTGTCCACCTTAATTTTATTTGAATCTATAGAAAATGTGTGGATTGGAACAAGACTAATAGTAAGTGTTTTCCGCTGAATAATTTTTTCGGAAGATTAATTTGAAGTTGGCATACGAGGGGGTTACCGGAATATTGTACCCATAATGTTTTAATCTGGCATTGCTTATATCATCTGTCAAAAATCCTTATGGGAATGGAAATACCGAATAACATATATAGTGCTCCCACATACGAGTATTAGAGACTGAAATAAGTTACTCAAGCCTAAAAAAGGGCCGAGAGTTGAAATGATTAAAAACGAACCGAAGCTCCAAAATGCAAATATTAAGAGCTATTCCCTCAAAATTCTTGAAAAAAAAATTACCATGTAAGACTTGTGTGATTGTGTCCATCATGTTCACTCATTTTTAGAGCGATGCTGGGACCAGCATAATGCACCGGTCTTACAGCGGGTACTACGATCTTGTTGGTAAGTTTATGCATTGAGGATAAAACTTATTTTAAGAAAGTTTCTATACAATTTTACGTCAATCAATTCTAACAGGTATCCTATCTGATCTCAATAACTGTAATGGAACCATTGGCACAGCTGTCTTCACTAAAGTAGGATCGCATCTTGACTGGATTCATTCAAAAACCAAGGATGCCTGTTATTGTCTCAAGCCATTCGAGATTCCCGAAATTAAATCACAAATGTATGCGTACTGATCAATTTAATGATCGAAGATGTCATCTGTTGGTTGAAGTATTTTCTCTGTAAGAAATTGATGACCAAACAATATCGAGGAGTAATGAGAGGAATCTACGAAAAATTTTTCCAGTTTGGCAATCAGAATAAACGTATTTTATCTCACCCCTATCCTTGAATACGACGGTGTAGTCCGTGGGTTCTCCTATTCAAGACCAATTTTGAGGAATAGAACTTTTGAAAGCTCAATTCAATGAAACTCTAGCTGAATTATTGAGAAATTCATTTATTCTAAAAATGTTTGCAAACAAAGTACTGTGGTTAAGAATCTGTATTGGTAATAAAGTAATAAAACAGAGAGGCCACTTTTTCAGCTGTTTAAACTACATGAACTGTGAATCTTGAAAACAACAAAAAGATGTAAGTTTCAAGATTTGTACAAGAAAATCTATAGCCACTCACAAGTCTTGATTCTGGAAAGAGAGCTATCAGGTGAAAACAGTTCTTCCACACAAACAATCAAGTTGCGAAAGAAAATTTCAATCAAATATACGTCATCCCGGTGCCATCACAATCCTAAAAAATACAACGAGACAAAGAAAAAGTTGACGAGATCGGTGATGACTTGATATTTGAATTTGAATGCTCTCAGCGTTACGCTCAAAAATCCAGAACGACTCGAATGATGAAGATTTGTTCTTCATTTTGAAAATTCATGACACTTAGGTTATTCTATCCACAGTTTCAATGTGAATTAAAGCGTTTGTAACTCAAACTTGAAGACTCTTATAGCTTGATCAATTTCTTAGAAACTTAATTGAACAGAATTAGTAACCATTACATCTTCAATAAATGCTAAATAAATCTAAAC
This sequence comes from Eretmocerus hayati, assembly GCA_029851415.1. NCBI lineage: Eukaryota > Metazoa > Arthropoda > Insecta > Hymenoptera > Aphelinidae > Eretmocerus > Eretmocerus hayati. The sequence continues at coordinate 18,095,023 of CM056741.1, forward strand.
TTGATACATCAGTCAGTTCTCATGTAACGATGTCGGACTTGAGCTGAAATATAAATGCATTCGAGTTGATAGATAGAAAACGAACAAAAAGTACGAATTTTGTGGGACCAGACGTACGATCAACCGGGAACACTTGTACCTTATTGGTAGCTGATACAAAAGTTCTCGATATTAATCTTAATCCTAATCAATTCAAAAAATAAAATCAGCCATTCTTGTGAACCAAATACGGTGTAGGCATTCTACGAAATTGGTTCATATTATCAAAATAGAAATTTCGTGCCATTAGCCTCACTTTTCTTACAAAATTGTATTGGAATTTTTAATAAATCATCGTACCGAATGCCATCTGATGTATAAATTCTCCACAATGCTTGAATCATGAGAGAAAGTTTATAATCCAAAATTTTTGATACTCCATATATGAACAGTTGGCATGCCTCAACGAACAATTACGGCGACTCGAATCGCTATCATATTTAGTTTAATCACCACGATACTCTCAATAGAGTCAATGTACATTATGCATGGCATTCTTTGATCTATGAAGAGGTTTGAATATAAATGATCTAAATGGCATAGGCACCACTCACTACATTTTAAGGGCAATCTGCGTATACCGCACTATTCATCTCATTAGAAAAGATTAGTCTAAATGAATCGTAACTAGTTATGACAAAAGTATCAGCTATACTGAAAGCAGAAGTAATATAGAAACACTATCAACAACGTCGGTATTTAAAACAGAGTTATTTACAAGTGAAGAATAATTCTCCAGAAAAATTCGATTTATACATTCCAAGAATGAAATAATTTACGCATCCACGTTATGAATCAAATAGATAGTAGCTATCCTTGAAGTCGACAAGAAACGATTTGGTACGACTAGGTAGTGAATTTGAAATGATCACAATGAAAAAAAAAGAAGAATCAACATAATTATAGTTAGAGTCAGAAGAGTTAAATCTACGAAAACCCTGCAATGAAACCTGTTCTACAGTAATCTTGGGAAATTGGATTTCCACTTATCTGGGCTCAGCTTTACGATACCATCTCGCAAATATTGAATAGACAACATGCATCAAATGCATCAATATATAACATGTGGAACGTCTGAAGTGCACTGCGAAGTGACGGCCTCTTCCAATGTACAGTCTAGTTTTCGATATTGGGCTGTGTGTCTTCTTCGGCTTCCGCGACGCCGTCTGGACGATGGCCCTTCCAAGACCATGGCAAAGCACTAGATTAAAACATGAAAAGTTACCTCTCTATTGTGACAAAAAGATAATAGATAATTAGACATAATTAGACAAAGAGATAAATACTACATACCTTCTGCTTATTGTGATATACAGAAAACAAACCAATGCAAGCTACCAACATTAGCCAATATATCAATGTAGATCCATCTTCATCGGATTTCATTGTGTAGATATTTTGATTCTTATTCTCCTGTGGTTGAGGTAGAGCAGCAGATTCACCTAAAATTTCATTCATAGTTATCCAATATTGTTAAAATTTGCTCAAGCAATCCAAATATTGATGATTTGATTACACTCTGTGTTCTGATGGGATGAACGTTATGAGACTCATTTCTGTCAAAGCTTAGAAGATGATATAAAATTTAATTTACCAGTGTCTTTGTATTCTTTTGGTGGATC